>CM038678.1:243526396-243955267 GCA_021605205.1 Aegilops longissima | reverse complement strand
AAAACAAGAATATATCTAGGTATTGTCATGTTTGGTATGCAATTCATAAGTGGCCCTCATAATAGATTGATAAGGTAATTTAATTTTATTTCTAGGAAATTGCTCCATGCCCTTCCTTAACGGAAATTGGAATCTAATATTCCCTTCCTTCATATCAATAATTGCACCAATCGTTCTAAGGAAAGGTCTACCAAGAATAATAGGACATGTAGGATTGCAATCTATATCAAGAACAATGAAATCTACGGGCACATAATTCCTATTTGAAACAATAAGAACATCATTAATCCTTCCCATAGGTTTCCTAATGGTGGAATCCGCAAGATGCAAATTTAAAGAGCAGTCATCAAATTCATGGAAACCTAGCACATCACACAAAGTTTTAGGAATCATGGAAACACTAGCACCCAAATCACACAAAGCATAGCATTCATGATCTTTAATCTTAATTTTAATAGTAGGTTCCCACTCATCATAAAGTTTTCTAGGGATAGAGACTTCTAATTCAAGTTTTTCTTCATAAGATTGCATTAAAGCATCAACGATATGTTTGGTAAAAGCTTTACTTTGACTATAAGCATGAGGAGAATTTAACACGGATTGCAACAAGGAAATACAATCTATCAAAGAGCAATATCATAATTAAATTCCTTGAAATCCAAAATAGTGGGTTGATTGCTATGTAAAGTTTTGACCTCTTCAATCCCACTTTTACCAATTTTTGCATCAAGATCTAAAAGCTCCGAATCATTGGGACGCCTTCTAACTAAAGTTGACTCATCTCCAGTCCCATCTTTATCAAGATTCATATTGGAAAACAAAGATTTAATAGGAGACACATAAATCACTTTTAGATCTTTATCATTATTATCATGAAAACTAGAAGAACACGCTTTCACAAAGCAATCCTTTTTAGCATGCATCCTAGCGGTTCTTTCTTTGCACTCATCAATGGAAATTCTCATGGCTTTGAGAGACTCATTGATATCATGCTTAGGTGGAATAGATCTAAGTTTCAAAGAATCAACATCAAGAGAAATTCTATCCACGTTCCTAGCCAATTCATCAACCTTAAGCAATTTTTCTTCAAGCAAAGCATTGAAATTCTTTTGCGAAATCATAAATTCTTTAACACTAGTCTCAAAATCAGAGGGCATCTTATTAAAATTTCCATAAGAGTTGTTGTAGGAATTATCATAATTATTAGAGGAATTACTAGGGAACGGCCTAGAATTAAAGTTTCCTCTATACGCGTTGTTACCAAAATTGTTCCTACCAACAAAATTCACATCCATAGATTCATTATTATTCTGAATCAAAGTGGACAAAGTCATATCATTAGGATTAGAAGAAACACTCTTATTAGCAAACAATTTCATAAGTTCATCCATCTTTCCACTCAAAACATTAATCTCTTCGATCACATGAACCTTTTTATTAGTAGATCTTTCGGTGTGCCATTGAGAATAATTAACCGTAATATTATCTAGGAGTTTAGTAGCTTCTCCTAAAGTGATTTCCATAAAAGTGCCTCGCGCGGCCGAATCTAAAAGATTTCTAGAAGCAAAATTCAATCCGGCATATTTTTTTTGTATAATCATCCATAAATTCAAACCATGTGTAGGGCAATTACATATCATTAATTTCATCCTCTCCCAAGTTTGTGCAACATGCTCATGATCAAGTTGCTTAAAATTCATAATATCATTTCTAAGAGAGATGATCTTAGCGGGAGGAAAATACTTAGAGATAAAAGCATCTTTGCACTTATTCCATGAATCAATACTATTTTTAGGCAAAGAAGAGAACCAAGTTTTAGCACGATCTATAAGCGAAAACGAAAATAGCTTAAATTTGACAATATCATTATCCACATCTTTCTTCTTTTGCATATCGCACAAATCAACAAAGTTGTTTAGATGAGTAGCGACGTCTTCACTAGGAAGGCTAGAGAATTGATCTTTCATGACAAGATTCAACAAAGCAGCATTACTTTCAAAAGATTCAACATCGCTAATAGGAGCAATCGAAGTGCTAAGAAAATCATTGTTGTTGGTATTGGAAAAGTCACAAATTTAGTATTGTCTTGAGCCATCGTGACAAACAATCCAACACACAAACACACAAGAAGCAAGCGAAAAAGAGACGAATGGAAAAAGGGCGAATAAAACGGTAAGGGTGAAGTGGGGGAGAGGAAAACAAGATGCAAATGGCAAATAATGTAATGCGAGGGATAAGAGTTTGTGATGGGTACTTGGTATGTCTTGACTTGTGCGTAGATCTCCCCGGCAACGGCGCCAGAAATCGCATGTTGTTGGGAGATCAAATCTTGACTTGACTTTGCGTAAGCCTCCCCGGCCACTTGCAAAAGTGAGATCTGATAGAGATAATAAGATAAATATTTTTGGTATTTTTTTTGTATAGATTGAAAAGTAAAGATTGCAAAATAAACGATGACAGAAATAGCTACTTGACGGGAGATTAATATGATGGAAAATAGACCCTGGGGCCATAGGTTTCACTAGTGGCTTCCCTCAAGATAGCAAATTCTATGGTGGATGAATAAATTATTGTTGACCAATTGATAGAATTGAGCATAGTTATGAGAATATCTAGGCATGATCATGAACATAGGCATCACATCCGTGACAAGTAGACCGAAACGATTCTACATCTACTACTATTACTCCACACATCGACCGCTATCCAGCATGCATCTAGAGTATTAAGTTCATAAGAACAGAGTAAAGCATTAGGCAAGATGACATGATGTAGAGGGATAAACTCAAGCAATATGATATAAACCCCATCTTTTTATCCTTGATGGCAACAATACAATACGTGCCTTGCTGCCCCTGCTGTCACTGGAAAAGGACACCGCAAGATTGAACCCAAAGCTAAGCACTTCTCCCATTGCAAGAAAGATCAATCTAGTAGGCCAAACCCAACTGATAATTCGAAGAGACTTGCAAAGATATCAAATCATGCATAAAAGAATTCAGAGAAGAATCAAATATTGTTCATAGATAATCTTGATCATAAACCCACAATTCATCGGATCTCCACAAACACACCGCAAAAAGTATTACATCGAATAGATCTCCAAGAGAATCGAGGAGAACTTTATATTCAGATCCAAAGAGAGAGAAGAAGCCATCTAGCTAATAACTATGGACCCGAAGGTCTGTGGTAGACTACTCACACATCATCGGAGAGGCCATGGTGTTGATGTAGAAGCCCTCCATGATCGATTCCCCCTCCGGCGGAGCGCCGGAAAAGGCCCCAAGATGGGATCTCACGGGTACAGAAGGTTGCGACGGTGGAAATAGGATTTCGTGGTGATCCTGGATGTTTTCAGGGTATAAGAGTATATATAGGCGAAGGAAGTAGGTCGGTGGAGCCACGAGGGGCCCATGAGGGTGCGGGGCGCGCCTACCTCCCTGGGCGTACCCTCCTACCTCGTGGCCGCCTTGTTTCTTCCTTGACATCCACTCCAAGTCTCCTGGATTGCGTTTGTTCCAAAAACGATCCTCGCGAAGGTTTCATTTCGTTTGGACAAAAAAAACAACAATTTGCACCGGGCCTCCGGTTAGTAGGTTAGTCCCAAAAATAATATAAAAGTGCATAATAAAGCCCATTAAACATCCAAAACAGATAATATAATAGCATGGAACAATAAAAAAATTATAGATACGTTGGAGACGTATCAACCAACATGATGAAAGTGACTAGATGAAATTCGCGTGTACCCTAAAGAATGTTTTGCTTATCATAAGAGACCGTTTTGGCCTGTCCTTTGCCTCAAAAGGATTGGGTTACCTTGCTGCACTTTTTTTACTACTATCGTTACTTGCTTGTTACAAATTATCTTGCTATCAAACTACCCTGCTACTTAAAATTTCAGCACTTGCAGACATTACCTTGCTGAAAACCACTTGCCACTTCCTTCTGCTCCTTCCTGGGTTCGACACTCTTACTTATCGAAAAGAGCTACAATTGATCTTCTATACTTGTGGGTCGTCAAGGCTATTTTTTGGCGCCGTTGCCGGGGAGTGAAGCGCCTTTGGTAAGTGGAACTTGGTAAGGAAACATTTATATAGTGTGCTGAAATCTATTGTCACTTGTTATTATGGAAAACAATCCTTTGAGGGGTTTGTTTGGGGTATATTCACCTCGTCCGAAACCATAATTAGCTACCCGACCTTAGACGGTCAAGCCTCTGTGTATCTGTGCCATCCCTGGATCAGTATGCTGGCACACACAGTACATCAATGTATATATCAAAGTGCAATCACATGTATAAATAACGTAAAATGATATATACCTCTTAATACTTAGCGGAAACAATCAAACGGGTGTGGAGTCCCATCAACGCCATCGGCAGGTTGAGTGTAGACCGTAACCCTGTATCGTAACTCTTACTCGTCGAAGAAAATCCTGCAACATGATACGTTGCAGCCGTGTAGGTCAAGACATTGAATGTACCGCAAGATCACAACATGAATAAACAGATGGTAAAACTATACTATATGCAATTTGGCTTTGTGGCTCAGATCTGAATTTTGTTTGCGTAAAAGCTGATTTTATTTTCCCTACATCAAAGGAATAAATGAAGTCTGTACTATGGAGTTTTCTATCATGACATGGTTCCGCCAACCGATGTCTCATAGCCCAAAATCATCATAGGTTGCCCACAATTAAGTTATCACCTAGTGTTGAGAGTTCCGAGATAGATCCAGTCCAGATGCTCAAATTGTCCGTAATCGGGACACGGCTAATCGATTAGGTTATAACCCTCTGCAGAGGTTTGTACACTTTACCCGCAAGATTCGATCCTCTCGTTACGTTCTCGCACTTCGTGGTGTTTGAGAACAAGATGACCAAACATGGTCTTCCAAAGAGTTCCTCGACCACCGTCCGGTACTCAACCCATCCTACCGTAGTTCTACATCTGCTAGTACCGCCCCAGCCAGAGTCACAACTAAGGTCAACCAAGCCAGAGCCCATAATGACTTGCGGTTGCGGGTAAGCTTCCGGGCATGAAGTATTCTTCCGTCTCTTTGAGTCTGGGTGAAGCTTTCCGCAAGATGTCATGGCGCTTCTCCATGCATCCCGCCAACCACTGGTTTCTCCAGGTGCCCGTCAACCGTCCTTCACCCAGAGTGTGTATTGAATTCTTGTCTCGAGTCTTGAAGTCTTGAGGTCTTGAAGATGCAGTCCTTGCAGATTCCATCATGGAGTTGTCGTCATTGACGAGAGTCCTCCTTCTTCACACCACTCGAACACTCATACCAAACCCCGTCTACTACAGCGTAGCATAACGTCCCGGCTTGGTAACAGGGTGATGGGTTCCTACCTCATGCATACTACTCAACTACAAGAATTTCAATAACACTCTCGAGGGGTGGTTGCAAAGGTGCCACTAAATGCAATAAAACATAGGTAAGAAAGCATGGTCAAAGTGAACTTGCTCGGTGATGTTGACGAAGAAGAATTATCGTTCTCAAGAAATAACTTGATAGACTACTCGTCACTCTCGATGAAATCTATATAACAAACATATCATTCACATAAGCACTCACACTAACAATCAAAACAAAAGAGAGAGCGAATAAGAATCCAAGGAACTTCAAATAAAACTAGGGAGTCTTCTTCACAACATTCACAAAAATAGTTTTGTCTAACGGAAAATAAAACACTAAAATAACAGAGAATAAAATATAAATTTAGTTAAGACAAAGAAAAAATAAAGTATTTTTTCATAAAGCTATTTTGAAAGTATTTTCAATTGGGAGTTAAAACAGTAGAGAAATCCATTGCAAGTTATTAGCGAACTTGAATTGATTTCACGATAAAAATAAATATAAAACTTGTTGAACACCTACTGTTTAACTAATAGAAACCAAACATAAACTTTCTGAAATATAAAATAAAATAATTTAAAAACAACTATAGAAAAGAAGTAGCTATAATTCAATAGAACTAAAACAGAATTTGTTTTACATGAAACAATAAGCTAAAATACTCAAACAATTTTGAAGTTTTTACCACTGGTAAATATGATCACTAGTGATCAGTAGAAAAAGAATCAAATAAAATCTATTTTTAAACTCCCGAATAAGCAAAACAAGCTTTAATTCAAATCTGATCTAACTCAATTTTTATAAATCCAAACATAGGCAAATTATATATTTTTGGAAACTACAAGAGAATTGTGATCTAACGCAAAAAGAATCCGCATCATTGGACTTCTAGATCAAAAGTTATAAGCTAAACAAGAACGGAACTAAATCTGTTACGGAAATAAATCTGAAAACGAAAACGGAGTTACTGTGACGTGAGGCAGAGATGGCAGGAAGGAGATGGCGATGTGGAGGGCTACTCCGGCGAGGGGGCGAGGTCAAGCGAGGGTGGGGGTGCGGAGGAGGGGTCGGCGCTTGGGGAGGTGGCGCTGGGCGATGGGAGGTTCAGGAGAGCTCTGGTGAGCGTTCTAGGCAGGAAAAGGAGGACGGTGGCGAGAAGGCTACGGGCAGGAGGGGTGGTGATGGGAAAAATGGAACGAGGAGAGGGAGGGGTTTTATAGGCGGTCTCGGGAGGCGCTGGGATGGAAAGACGAGGAGATCGGGAAGGTGGAGATTTCTGTCCCCATGGACATGGAAAGCTTCAGAACGTGAGAGGAAACAGAGGAAGGAGATGATCTCTTGTTGGGCTAGAATAGGAAAGTGCTTAATGGGCCAGCAGGTTTTTCCTAATAAAACGATTCCATTCCTATTTTTAAAATTAGGAAACTAAAACAATAAAAAGGAAATCAAATCAATTCGAATAAAGAGTTTTATATACTAAAATTATCAGAAAAATAAAGTGTAGATGATGAGCATTATTCCACGGCCAAAATAAAACTTAAAAAATGTTTTCAGAAAATCCCTAAAGGCTTTATTTCTTTTGCAAATAATTTTTAAATAAAAACTTTGGTTTTTCTTGGCTCAAATATTTTCAAAATGCCCCTGATTTTGGAGGGTCATTTTCCTCCGCTCTTTCTTGCTTGCAAGAATTTATTTTCGGGTATTTCTCGGGAAGAAAAATAGAGAAGCAAGTGCAAATATTTGAAAGAATTAAATTGCAAAACTCCGCTCAAATTCTTTATAGTTGAAGAAGTCATGTCATCTTCTCTCATTGATTTTAATAGGATGAATTTGAATTTACGGAGAAGGGAAAGTCATTTTATTCCTCTCATTCAAAAGTTTTTGAAAAGGTTCAAATTTCACTCAAGTTTAATTCACTCAAGCAAACAAACAAACAATTCAATTAATTATATTAACATTCCAAAATTTGGGATGTTACAAACCTACACTTAAAATGAATCTAGTCCTCGAGATTCAAGAGGCTAGCAAGAAAAGGTTAGGGTTGGGGTCTTCTAGCAAATGTCTTGGTCAAAAGGTTAGGGTGCTACCACACTTAAAAACAAGGTCATGGTTCCAATAAACTCAGATATTTCCTCCGGAGGGCTGACAATGTATGTCTCTTCACATATCTTTCAATAGCTCCTTCATTAAAGCTCTTCATCGGAAGCATAGAGTTTTCCTCAAAAGCTTGGGTCGGTTCGTCAAAGTTGAAGTTCGTCGAGACCGGATCTTCTTAGCTGATGGGTCTGTGTCCATTCTAAACAACTATCTAAACACTCATGGTGGTCTACAATTTATGGTTTTCTCCTGCAGAAAACGGGTGCAGGTTGAACCTCACCGTATAACCTACGTTTGGCAACGGTTGCCTGTAATGGGGTTCCATCGTCCTACCATTTTATGGTTTTATGGCTTATCGCGTCGACACTCTTCTAAGTTTTTCAAGGCTCTCGATTTTCCATCAACATATGATAGTTCATGATAGAAGTCTCGGTATGGGCCAATCCATCCTGCATTTGAATCATTACCACATATGTAAATATCGAATCACGTATTTTAACACTTGGGCATACTCACAAGCATTGCAGAATTTCTCTTGTTCTCGAACGAGTTCGTATAAATCCATGGTTTCTACATGCCAAACAAAACATCTATCGTTACTTCACCACTCTCGGTTTTTGCGTAACCTCCTACGTAAACATAGGCTGATTGGATCACGATTCTTCCAAATTTATTCCTTTATCAAGGTTACAACGGTTCCTTCTCAAAATCCTCGGGCCTGTGGGTTATGGCCCACTTCAACACTAGTGCAGCTTTAACTCATCCTTGGAGTAACTCTCTTGTTACACCTCCTTAAATCCAGAGTACTGTTTCTTCATACCATCATATCAAAACAAAACTCCAACTTATTTTGTCCAGCTTCCTTCTATGGCCGTCATGAATAACACGTTTCTTTCTTCATTGATCCTGTGGCTTTATAGAGTACTATGACCAAAAGAAGTGCACAAGTTTATCCATAAAATCTCATTAATCTCATATCAATCTTTCATTACATCCTTAACCATTTTCAGAATCCAAATTCCAAAAGTACTTGTTACAAATGCTGCCACCCACATGATTTGGTATGGTGGACATTACTTCCACTTTATTTATTTATCCTCCTCGAGGATTCTTCATTCCCACTGGAATTGTGCGACATGAGCCTTGAAATCTTCAATCTTCTGTTTCATCATGGTGGTCTTGAGCTCACCTTCATCATCTCTCGCATGCACTTCGCTTAGGTATTCCTGAGTATAACAGAGTCTTGCTTCAAGTATTTCTCGATCCGCGATGGCTTCCATGGCTGCTTCACGAACGGCATCGAAGAAAGTTGCTTGTGGCACACGTGAGATGAAAAAGTAATGCCCCATCCTCTTTGGGCAAACTCCTTTCAAACGGCGGAGGTGTACCTCCACATACCAAAGTTCCACTCCCTTTTGCATGAAGGGTAGCCTTTGTAGACTGCATCTCCTTCAAGGTGAATATGCTTCATCATGTCCTTCAAGATCTTGGGTAATCATGATCACTTGTCGTGGTCATGATCGTTTCAGGCCCTTAAGGAAAGACTCATAAAGGGTTGTCATCTGCATGTGTAGGATAAGAGGAGTGCTCGTAACAAGGGATGTATCTCCATGGGAAGTTGCAATTGTCTCCGTAAAGGTTTGGTGTTCGATTGTCCATGGGTTCAAGATTTCGGGTCTGTTGAGATAGAAAGAGAAGGCAATTACCCACTCATCAACAAAATTATCGCTTGTAATGGGCCATTCTACTATGGTTTCGTTTCTAAGTCCTCATTTCTTGGTCTTCAATGCTCGGAGTTTCCAATTCTCGATCTCTGTTCCCATATGAAGGCCTTCTACCATTCTTCCGTAACTTACGCCTCTCATGGTTGAAATAAATACAAACCTACGAATATTGCATCTATCCAACCATTCAATAAACATACAAAAATAATAGCAACCAAGCATTCATTTATTCAATCAATTCTACAAGATCGCCACCCACATAAGTTGGTATGGTCGATACTTAAATCGAGGAAGCGCTCATCTTTATTTCTCTCATGGTGGGATACTACTAAGCTAATTTATTAGGAACTTGGTCATTGTCCCCACCGGGCTTCTACGTGTGGACTTGATCTCCTCCGGTTCTTCGCTAGATTTTCTCTGTCGACACGGAGTTTCTTGTGACGACCTCAGTATGTCCTGAAGTTGTTCCTTGAGCTTCGGATCTCAACGCCCTTTGCATGAGACATGGTCCTGCTGTTCTTGATTCTCGACGATTCTCGAGATCTCGAGGTTCTCCTCCTCCAGCTTGTTTACCTTCAGTCTCTCGAGTCTTGACCTCTTCTCGTAGTGCTTCATTGTCGAACAGGGCTTCCGGAGGTCCATCTCAAGATTCTTGACGATTGTTCCAGATCCTGATTGTACACTAAAAGTGGGGAGAACTTCATCTTTTGCGCTTCCGTCAAGGCAATAGTTGCTCCATCGACTTCGCCATCCAATCTTTCCAAAGAAGTGTGAGTTTAGTGCAAGACGATGACGATAGCATAAACGTGCAATAGCATCATGGACGGCAGTGTTGATGCCCATATCACGATCACCATTTATAGTTCAAGCTGATGTCTACAGCCTTGGGGGCTTTTTACGACCAAAACTTGGGTCTTGACTCCCATGATCTGGACGTCCTCTTAGTTGCCTTGATCTCGTGTATCGGTAACTTCAAGAGCCTGACTAGCTCCACAAGGAAGGGGCCTCCAAGAACCTTCTCGTAGTGTTCTCTTTTGTTCGTAATGTAGCTCTCCATCTATAGTTTGAGATAAGGAAGGTTCAATAAAAGGAATGAGGTGTTACGAGAGTAGTACAAAACAAAGGTCATTCCTATTGGGGTCTTCATATTACTAAGTCATTTTCTAGGGTCACGTTCTACAGCCAACATGTGCTCGATACCATTTCAGAGCGACCCGACCTCGAGACGGTCAAGCCTCGTGTATCTGTGCCATCCTCGGATCAAGATATCGGCACACACAAGACATCAATGTATATATCAAAGTGCAATCACATGTATAAATAACGAAATGATATATACCTCTTAATACTTAGCGGAAACAATCAAACGGGTGTGGAGTCCCATCAACGCCATCGGCAGGTTGAGTGTAGACCGTAACCTCAGATCGTAACTCTTACTCGTCGAAGAAAATCCTGCAACATGATACGTTGCAGCCGTGTAGGTCAGTACATTGAATGTACCGCAAGATCACAACATGAATAAACAGATGGTAAAACTATACTATATGCAATTTGGCTTTGTGGCTCAGATCTGAATTTTGTTTGCGTAAAAGCTGATTTTATTTTCCCTACATCAAAGGAATAAATGAAGTCTGTACTATGGAGTTTTCTATCATGACATGGTTCCGCCAACCGATGTCTCATAGCCCAAAATCATCATAGGTTGCCCACAATTAAGTTATCATCCGGTGTTGAGAGTTCGAGATAGATCCAGTCCAGATGCTCAAATTGTCCGTGAATCGGGACACGGCTAATCGATTAGGTTATAACCCTCTGCAGAGGTTTGTACACTTTACCCGCAAGATTCGATCCCTCTCGTTACGTTCTCGCACTTCGTGGTGTTTGAGAACAAGATGACCAAACATGGTCTTCCAAAGAGTTCCTCGACCACCGTCTGTACTCAACCCATCCTACCGTAGTTCTACATCTGCTAGTACCGCCCCAGCCAGAGTCACAACTAAGGTCAACCAAGCGAGCCCATAATGACTTGCGGTTGCGGGTAAGCTTCCGGCATGAAGTATTCTTCCGTCTCTTTGAGTCTGGGTGAAGCTTTCCAAGATGTCATGGCGCTTCTCCATGCATCCCGCCAACCACTGGTTTCTCCAGGTGCCCGTCAACCGCCCTTCACCCAAGAGTGTGTATTGAATTCTTGTCTCGAGTCTTGAAGTCTTGAGGTCTTGAAGATGCAGTCCTTGCAGATTCCATCATGGAGTTGTCGCCATTGACGAGAGTCCTCCTTCTTCACACCACTCGAACACTCATACCAAACCCCGCCTACTACAGCGTAGCATAACGTCCCGGCTTGGTAACAGGGTGATGGGTTCCTACCTCATGCATACTACTCAACTACAAGAATTTCAATAACACTCTTCGAGGGGTGGTTGCAAAGGTGCCACTAAATGCAATAAAACATAGGTAAGAAAGCATGGTCAAAGTGAACTTGCTCGGTGATGTTGACGAAGAAGAATTATCGTTCTCAAGAAATAACTTGATAGACTACTCGTCACTCTCGATGAAATCTATATAACAAACATATCATTCACATAAGCACTCACACTAACAATCAAAACAAAAGAGAGAGCGAATAAGAATCAAGGAACTTCAAATAAAACTAGGAGTCTTCTTCTACAACATTCACAAAAATAGTTTTGTCTAACGGAAAATAAAACACTAAAATAACAGAGAATAAAATATAAATTTAGTTAAGACAAAGAAAAAATAAAGTATTTTTTCATAAAGCTATTTTGAAAGTATTTTCAATTGGGAGTTAAAAGAGAGAAATCCATTGCAAGTTATTAGCGAACTTGAATTGATTTCACGATAAAAATAAATATAAAAACTTGTTGAACACCTACTGTTTAACTAATAGAAACCAAACATAAACTTTCTGAAATATAAAATAAAATAATTTAAAACAACTATAGAAAAGGAATAGCTATAATTCAATAGAACTAAAACAGAATTTGTTTTACATGAAACAATAAGCTAAAATACTCAAACAATTTTGAAGTTTTTACCACTGGTAAATATGATCACTAGTGATCAGTAGAAAAAGAATCAAATAAAAATCTATTTTTAAACTCCCGAATAAGCAAAACAAGCTTTAATTCAAATCTGATATAACTCAATTTTATAAATCCAAACATAGGCAAATTATATATTTTTGGAAACTACAAGAGAATTGTGATCTAACGCAAAAAGAATCAGCATCATTGGACTTCTAGATCAAAAGTTATAAGCTAAACAAGAACGGAACTAAATCTGTTACGGAAATAAATCTGAAAACGAAAACGGAGTTACCTGTACGTGAGGCAGAGATGGCAGGAAGGAGATGGCGATGTGGAGGGCTACTCCGGCGAGGGGGCGAGGTCGCAGGCGAGGGTGGGGGTGCGGAGGAGGGGGTCGGCGCTTGGGGAGGTGGCGCTGGGCGATGGGGAGGTTCCAGGAGAGCTCCTGGTGAGCGTTTCTAGGCAGGAAAAGGAGGACGGTGGCGAGAAGGCTACGGGCAGGGAGGGGGCGTGGTGATGGGAAAAATGGAACGAGGAGAGGGAGGGGGTTTTATAGGCGGTCTTGGGAGGCGCTGGGATGGAAAGACGAGGGAGATCGGGAAGGTGGAGATTTCCTGTCCCCATGGACATGGAAAGCTTCTGTAACGTGAGAGGAAACAGAGGAAGGAGATGATCTCTTGTTGGGCTAGAATAGGAAAGTGCTTAATGGGCCAGCAGGTTTTCCTAATAAAACGATTCCATTCCTATTTTTAAAATTAGGAAACTAAAACAATAAAAAGGAAATCAAATCAATTCGAATAAAGAGTTTTATATACTAAAATTATCAGAAAAATAAAGTGTAGATGATGAGCATTATTCCACGGCCAAAATAAAAACTTAAAAAATGTTTTTCAGAAAATCCCTAAAGGCTTTATTTCTTTTTGCAAATAATTTTTAAATAAAAACTTTGGTTTTCTTGGCTCAAATATTTTCAAAATGCCCCTGATTTTGGAGGGTCATTTTCCTCCGCTCTTTCTTGCTTGCAAGAATTTATTTTCGGGTATTTCTCGGGAAGAAAAATAGAGAAGCAAGTGCAAATATTTGAAAGAATTAAATTGCAAAACTCCGTTCAAATTATTTATAGTTGAAGAAGTCATGTCATCTTCTCTCATTGATTTTAATAGGATGAATTTGAATTTACCGGAGAAGGGGAAAGTCATTTTATTCCCTCTCATTCAAAAGTTTTTGAAAAGGTTCAAATTTCACTCAAGTTTAATTCACTCAAGCAAACAAACAAACAATTCAATTAATTATATTAACATTCCAAAATTTGGGATGTTACATGCACCAATCATGAGCTCTGAAGAGAAATTATTATCCAGAATTTTTATGCTCGGCTTTCTCGTAATGATCAAACCATGCTTGATACTTCTTGTGCTGGTTCTTTTATGAAGAAGACTATTGAATTCTGGTGGGATCTTTTGGAAAGAATTAAACGCAACTCTAAAGATTGGGAACTCGACGAAGGTAAAGAGTTAGGTATTAAACTTAAGTATGATTGTGTTAAATCTTTTATGGATACCGATGCTTTTCAAAAGTTTAACACTAAATATGGACTTGACTCTGCGATAGTAGCCTCCTTTTATGAATCATTTGCTACTCATGTTGAACTCCCTAAGGATAAGTGGTTTAAATATCACCCACCTATTAAAGAAGAAATTAAATAACTGGTACCAGTTAAAGAAGAAGCTATACTTTATAATGTTGATCCAGTTGTCCCTTCTGCTTATATTGAGAAACCACCTTTTCCTGTTAGGATAAAGGAACATGCTAAAGTTTCAACTGTGGTTAATAAAAGCTATATTAGAACACCTAAACCTGATGAACAAATTAAAGTAGAACCTAGCATTGCTATGGTTAAAGATCTCTTGGAAGAAGATATGGATGGGCGTGTTATTTACTTATGTGAAGAAGCTGCTAGAATTGCCAAACCTGATAAAAGGTATAAAAATAGACCTGTTGTTGGCATGCCTGTGGAGGGAGTCCTGGACTAAGGGGTCCTCAGGCATCCGACCCGTTAGCCATGGGCTGGACTGATGGGTTGTGAAGATACGAAGACCGAAGACTGCACCCGTGTCCGGATGGGACTCTCCTTGGCGTGGAAGGCAAGCTTGGCGACCGAACATGTAGATTCTTTTCCGTTGTAACCGACCTTGTGTAACCCTAGATCCTCCCGGTGTCAATATAAACCGGAGGACTTAGTCCGGAAGGGGAGATACTCATTACCATAGTCATACAGGCTAGACTTCTAGGGTTTAGCCATTACGATCTCGTCGTAGATCAACTCTTGTAATACTCATATCCATCAAGATCAAACAAGCAGGAAGTAGGGCATTACCTCCATAGAGAGGGCCTGAACCTGGGTAAACATCGTGTCCCTTGTCTCCTGTTACCATCGACCTTAGACGCATAGTTCAGGACCCCCTACCCGAGATCCGCCGGTTTTGACACCGACATTGGTGCTTTCATTGAGAGTTCCACTGTGTCGTCCCCAAAACGTCTGATGGCCCCTTCAATCGTTAACAATGACACTGTCCAAGGAGAAACCTTTCTCCCCGGACAGATCTTCGTATTCGGCGGCTTTGCACTACGGGCCAACTCGTTTGGCCACCTGGAGCAGATCGATAGCTACGCCCCTGGCCATCAAGTCAGATTTGGGAGCTTGAATTACGTTGCGGACATCCGTGGAGTTTTGATCTTCGCCGGATTCGAGACCGCGGCGACCGCTCCTGGTCACCTTGACGGACATGACCTAAATCAGTCGTCAAACCGCATCTAGGAGATAGCTCCTGTAACCCCTCTGGCTTTAGATCTAGAGCACAGTGTGGCATCCAAGGATCGGAGGCTCGACCCCACCAAGGAGGCCACAGACTCCCCGGCGTTGGAGCCGCACATGGACTTATGCTCACACAATACCTATGTCACTGGAATTCCGGACTCGTCTCTGGTTATAAGTTCCGAACCAGGTGAGCCCGCGGACGCCGAACTTGATCGTTTATTGGTCTTTGAATTCAGCACCGAAGACATCTTCCAACACTCGCCCTTGGGCGATGTGTTAAATTGGTTGAGAAATCTGTCCTTGGAGGTGGACTCACAACCGAACTATGTACGGTTCGAACTAGGGGCCGATGATGGGGAATTTTGCTTCCCACCCGCCACCCACTCCATAGCCACTGTCGAGGACTTAACCCACATGCTTGATTACTGCTCCGAAGACATCGTCAGTACGGACGACGATGCCGACGAGGAGCAGGGCCAAAACCTTCCATTCATTGGGCGATGGACAACCACTTCTTCCTACGACGTGTACATGGTGGATACACCTAAAGAAACTAACAACGATGACAAAGAGGATCCAGTTGAAGACAAACCTCCTGAGACAAAGCCCAGTCGCCGGCGTCAGCGGCGCCGCTCTAAGTCACACCGTACAAAAGAAAACAACACCGGCACCGGAGAAAACAATACCCGGATGATGCCGAAGACAATGAAGACCCTGTTGGAGCAACCTCCGAACAGGATGAACAGACCATACACGAAGACTCGGGAGACAGTAACTATCTTCTGCTCTCCGAGGAAGAGGAAAGCCTCGGCAACGCGGATTTTATCGTGCCCGAGGAACCTCTCGAGCAGGAGCGTTTCAAACGCCGGCTAATAGCAACTGCAAGAAGCCTGAAAAAGAAGCAACTGCAGCTTCAAGCGGACCAAGATCTGCTCAATGATAGGTGGACTGAAGTCCTGGCCGCCGAAGAATACGGCCTTGGTGGCCCAGCCAAAAGCTACCCGAAGCGTAGGTTGCTACCTCAGTTCGATGACGAGGCGCTGGAGCCCGTACCATCATCGCACAATGCGGCAGGCCGACCACAACTTGGTCCGGATAAAGCAGCAACTCAAGCCGAACACCAAACCGCTCCACCTCGCTGTAAAGGCAAGAATAAAGCAGCTCGGGGTTGTACATACAACCTTCGACGGGACTCAGACAGTAGAGTAGGACACGCAAGATCGGTCTATGGACCACGAGGACGTGCCGCGACACACGACGATGGCTACCTATTCGGACGTGAAAAACTTAGCCACGCCCGGGCAGAAAACCGCAAATGGACTCCATCGGAGGTACGCTGCAGTGTGGCCCAGCATAGAGGCGCCGCACCCCCTCTTTGCTTCACAGACGAAGTAATGGAGCATGAATTCCCAGACGGGTTCAAACCCATGAATATCGAATCATACGACGGAACAACGGATCCCGCGGTATGGATCAAGGACTTCCTCCTCCATATCCACATGGCCCGCGGAGATGACCTTCATGCCATCAAATACCTACCACTAAAACTCAAAGGACCAGCTCGATACTGGTTAAATAGTCTGCCTGAGAATTCTATTGGTAGCTGGGAAGATTTGGAAGACGCCTTTCGCGACAACTTCCAAGGAACGTATGTCCGGCCACCGGACGCCGATGACTTAAGTCACATTGTCCAGCAGCCCGGAGAGTCAGCCAGAAAGCTTTGGACTAGGTTCTTAGTAAAAAAGAACCAAATCGCTGACTGTCCGGACGCGGAAGCCCTCGCGGCCTTCAAACACAGCGTCCGGGATGAATGGCTTGCACGCCACCTCGGTCAAGAGGGACCTAAATCGATGACATCCCGTACCGCTCTAATGACTCGCTTTTGCGTGGGAGAAGACAGTTGGCTCGCTCATAGAAGCAACAACGCCAGTGACCCGGGCACTTCCGAAGTCCGAGACGGCAATGGCAAACCACGACGAAGCAAACACAACAGTCGCGATGATAATGAAAGATCACGCGACACAGCGGTCAACACCGGATTCAGCAATCCCAAACCCGGTCAACGGAAAAACCCACTCAAGGCAAACCGAGATGGACCATCCAACCTAGACAGGATATTGAACCGACCCTGCCAGATTCACGGCCACCCCGATAAACAGCTAATCATACCAACAGAAATTGTTGGGTCTTCAAGCAGGCCGGCAAGCTCAACGCCGAACACAAGGGGAGGAGGCTGCCACGCGATAGGGACGACATAGAGGTTCACCAACCAAACACCGGGGGTCAGAAACAATTTCCCCCCAAGGATCGATCAACTCTGGAGCGAAAGTAGCAGTTCGGCTTCCGCCGGCCACCTCATATACACGCAAAATTTGTACTGCGCATACACCACTACGCACTTAACATACCATGGGCATTGGCGGAAGCACAATACGGACAAGCCTGAAAGCATTCCAGTAACATTCTATATCTATTTTATTTTTACTTATTTCTTCATTATCTCTTAAAAACAGGTGACGCAAAGGACAAGCATCTAAACCGACTCCATCGGAGTTCGGATCCATACACTCACCTAAGGGGCTACCTCCGTCAAGGATTCCCCTCGCCGAGGATAGGCAACGCAGACGTGCGACAGGAGGTCCAAAATAACTTTTTGTAGACCGCACTCTTTATTTCGAGCCTGTAATATGCCTTTTTCCTTCGCCTTCGACCCCGGGCATGTCAAATAGCCGGGGTTGTGGTTTTTATATATATCAAGTAAGCATTGGCATATCGCTCATGTCCCAGTAAACATTATCCGAAATAATCATTTGTGTCTTTTCGCCAATAAACATGGCTCCTATGGTTGTTTCATAGATATACCTCGGCATAACCTGCCAGGGGGTCGGTATGGGAACAAATGAGTGGCCAACAAAGTCCGAACAGCTTTACAGCGTACTTCGGCGTCGCGAGTTTGGCCTTATATGCATCAGCTCCGAATCATGTCTTGGGTCAATGGTTGGGTTGCCCGGCTCCTGTGCTTGCTACCTTACATTCCGCTCTATCGGCTAGGGTAGTAAAGGGAGAACTACTGCAATTGTGCTTCCGGTTCATCTGGTCAAGCACCTCAGTAGAGAAAGACGAAAACCGACTGTCATGATGCTACGAGAGCTGGTCAACCACTCGATGACTTATCGGAATCTGTCGTGATTCCCTCCGTGTCACACGAAGGACCTTTTTTTCAGGTCATATATGTAACGCACCATATTGGAATAAGCAGTACGCATGCCAGGGGCTATTCTTAGTCCCCCCTATAAAACTCCTATGGCTAAGTGAAAGTGTTAACGCCCTATAGTCTGATTGCCTGGTTCGCCGCATTATCACCTCCTTCATGGACCAAGACGTTGGGTCAAGAGTGATAAAATGCTTTTCCGAACACCCCCATACTCCCTATGAGGGCGCTAAAGCCGACGACTGGAAAACTTTCAGATTATATTAAAACAGCCGCACAGGAGGAACACAAGCTTTCGAGCAAAATACAAAAATAGATTAACTATAAAATTGTCTTTTACAATTCTCATACACCTCACTCGAACATTATGTCTTTCGAGCATTGACCCTCTATCAAGCGGGTGGCCTCTAGGACATCTTCAAAATAATGCTCCGGTTCGTAACGGTCCTTGCCCTTGGGTGGACTCTTCGCGGCAACATCGATGGCCTTCATCCTCCCCCAGAATGTCTTGACACGGGCAAGGGCCATCTGGGCACCCTCAATGCACGCAGACCGCTTCATAGTGTCGATACGCGGCACCACATCAACGAGCCGCTACACCAAGCCAAAGTAGCTATTCGAAACAGGCTCAATTGGCCAACACTGGACTATGACGTTCTTCATGGCAGCGCCGAATATCCTATGAAGCTCGGCCCATTTGAAAGCACAAGTGCTTGGTTTTGGTAATTAATGTCAACATATCTCTTGTTGGACTAAAACTTTTATCTAGTATGTTTCAGATAAGTTCAACAATGGAGTGGCATGGACTAAAGGATGTGGGAACCCCTTCAAGATGCTAAGGACAAAGGATTGGCTCAAGCTTCAAGCTCAAGACTCTTCATTTTATATTTTGGTGATCCAAGATCACATTGAGTCTATAGGAAAAGCCAATACTATCAAGAAGGGATGAGGTGTTGCTTAATGAGTTTCTTGCTCCACGGTGCTTAGTGATATGCTCCAAAACCCTCAACTACTTTCCCACTTCCACACATATGACCTAAAGTCAAACTCGGCCCCATCGATTCTTTCTATCCGGCGCCACCGAGTTCAGTTGTCATAGCCACTGCCACAAACCCTAGGCAAATCGGTTTCACCGATAGGGATCTCGGTCTCACCGAGATGGGATTGCAATCTCTCTGTGTATGTCCATTACCAAAATTGGTCTCACCGAGTTTGTGCAATCGGTACTACCGAGATTACAATGCAAACTCTCTGGTTAACTTATTACCAAAATTGGTCCCACCGAGTTTGAGTAATCGGTCTCACCGAGTTTGCCTGACCAACTCTCTGGTTAGCTAATTACCAAAATCGGTCTCACCGAGTTTGTGTAATCGGTCTCACCGAGATTACGTTATGCCCTAACCCTAACCATATTGGTCCTACCGAGTTGCATGTCGGTCCCACCGAAAACCCTAACGGTCACTAGGTTTACTGAATCGGTCCGACCGAGTTTGTTGATTCGGTCCCACCGAGTTTGGTAAATGTGTGTAATGGTTAGATTTTGTGTGGAGGCTATATATACCCCTACACCTCCTCTTCATTCGTGGAGAGAGCCATCAGAACAAGCCTACACTTCCAGCATCCTATTTCTGAGAGAGAACCACCTACTCATGTGTTGGGGCCAAGACATTCCATTCCTACCATATGAATCTTGATATCTTGCCTTTCCCAAGTTGCTTTCCACTCAAATCTTCTTTCCACCAAATCCAAATCCTGTGAGAGAGAGTTGAGTGTTGGGGAGACTATCATTTGAAGCACAAGAGCAAGGAGTTCATCATCAACACACCATTTGTTACTTCTTGGAGAGTGGTGTCTCCTAGATTGGCTAGGTGTCACTTGGGAGCCTCCGACAAGATTGTGGAGTTGAACCAAGGAGTTTGTAAGGGCAAGGAGATCGCCTACTTCGTGAAGATCTCCCGCTAGTGAGGCAAGTCCTTCGTGGGCGACGGCCATGGTGCGATAGACAAGGTTGCTTCTTCGTGGACCCTTCGTGGGTGGAGCCCTCCGTGGACTCGCAAGCAACTGCTACCCTTCGTGGGTTGAAGTCTCCATCAACGTGGATGTACGATAGCACCACCTATCGGAACCACGACAACAACATCCGTGTTCCAATTGCGTTTGAATCCTCCAAAACCCTTCCCTTTACATTCTTGCAAGTTGCATGCTTTACTTTCCGCTGCTCATATACTCCTTGCATGCTTGCTTGTTATGTATTGTGAATGTTAAACTTGTGCCTAAACTCCACTTAAACCTAAAGAAGTTAAAAACTGCAACTTTGGTACTTAGTGTCTAATCACCCCCCTCTAGACACCTCTTCTCAAGATCCTACAAGTGGTATCAGAGCCTTGGTCTCCATTTCCTTGGTTTAATCACCATTGGAGGAAGATGGATGAGTCTACTTTGGGGAGTCTTAGATATAGGGTGCCTATTCTTGATGGAGAGTATTTTCATGAATGAAAAAATGAGATGCTTGTAATTTTCAATCAATATCATTTGAACAAGTACATTGCTAGCCCTTGTGCACCTCATGTTGATCCTATGCATCCTACCCTTGATGAATCAATTGACATGATTAGGAATCTTAGAACTGTTAATATTATCACTAGAGGCTTGCCTAGAAAGTTAATTAGAAACTTACCTACTCTTGAGTGTGCCTACACTATATGGAAATTTCTTGAGGAACGCTTTCCAAATTATTCCTTGAAAAATCTAGATGAAATTCTCCATAAGTCTATTGCCTTGAGTAAGATAAATACTAGTGATCCTATGTTTGGTGATCGTCTATTTGAACTTACAGACCTTATGCGTGCCAAAGGAGATGTTGGAATTATTGGTGATATTATTTCCGAAGCTATAAGAATTCATAAGCAAGATCATTGTCAAACTCACTCTAACGAATTATCCTCTCTATGACTTGATCCACCACATGACGATGTTGAACATGGATACTATGATGAGGATGATGATAGTGACTTCGATCTTGACGATGCAATGAGACATTTTGGTCTTATGGCAAATCTTCAGGGATATATGTCAGGAGGAAAGGAATGGGTTCTTGACAGTGGATGTACCGATCACATGACCGGAGATAAAGGCATGTTTCGTGAGCTTGCTGAAAATGATAGTCCTTGAAAGTATGTCACTTTCGGTGACAACTCAAAGGGTAAGGTGGTTGGCCTCGGTAAGGTGGCCATCTCACATGATAGCTCCATTCAGAATGTTATGCTTGTTGAATCTCTTGGCTACAACTTACTTTCAGTATCTAGACTTGCTGATTTCGGTTTCAATGTCCTATTTACTGAAGTAGATTGCCAAGTGTTTCGTCGAGACAATCATAAAATGGTCTTTGCCGGTATACGTAGAGGTGATCTTTACATTGTTGATTTCTCTAAAAAGGCACGACCTAAAACTTGCTTCATTGCTAAATCCTCAAAAGGTTGGTTATGGCATAGACGACTAGGTCATGTTGGCATAAGAAACCTTGACAAGCTTATTAAAGGGAATCATATCCTTGGTGTTAACGATGTCATATTTGATAAGGATAGACTTTGCAGTGCTTGTCAAGCAGCTAAACAGGTTGGAGGAAGGCATCCCGTGAAAAACATCATGACCACAAGGAGGCCACTTGAGCTACTACACATGGATCTTTTTGGTCCCAACGCTTACAAGAGTCTCGGTGGAAATTCTTTTGGTCTAGTTATAGTTGATGATTTTTCAATATTTATGTGGGTATTCTTTCTCGATGACAAATGTAGGTCCAAAAGATCTTCAAAAACTTCGCTAGGAAGGCACAAAATCAATTTGAAGTAAAGATCAAGAAGGTTCGCAGCGACAACAGAACGGAGTTCAAGAACGCAAATGTGGACACCTTTCTTGACGAAGAAGGGATTTCACACGAGTTCTCGGCTACGTACACACCTCAACAAAATGGAGTTGTTGAGAGGAAGAACCGGATGCTCATCAAAATGGCGAGAACGATGCTTGATGAGTACAAGACGCCGAAGCACTTTTGGGCAGAAGCGGTTGAGACAGCTTGTCATGCAACAAATCGCTTGTATCTTCACAAGCTACTCGGCAAGACGGCATATGAGCTCCTCACCGGTAACAAACCCCAAGTTGGATACTTTCGAGTATTCGGCTCAAAGTGCTACATTCTTGATAAGCATCGTCGTTCAAAATTTGCTCCTAAGTCACATGAGGGTTTCCTACTAGGTTATGGCTCAGACTCTCACACTTACTGTGTCTACAACAATTTCACCCGAAATGTTGAAGAGACGGTAGATGTGAAGTTTGATGAATCTAACGGCTCGCAAGTAGAGCAATTGCCAATTGATGTAGGAGATAAAGATCCTTCGGAAGCAATCCAAGACTTGTCTATTGGCAAGGTCCGTCCAACGGAGGTGAAGGAGAGTACCTCGTCAGTCCAAGTGGAAGCTTCTACTTCACGACAAGGTGAACCAAGAGTTGATACGGAAGCATCCACAAGTGGAACACGCCAAGATGAAGAAAACGAGGAAGAACATCACGAACGTCAACAACCTCCTTCTCCACCACGACAAGAAAACAACAACGCCAACAATGAAGAAGATCAAGAAGAAGAAGAACAAGATGAAGAAGATGTTCAACCAAAACCCAAGCAAAAGCTTTCACGAGTTCGAGCAAGAATTGTTAAAGACCATCCCGTAGAGCAAATATACAATGATATTCAAACCGGGAGAATCACTCGCTCTAAAACTCGTTTAGCTAACTTTTGTGAAAACTATTCTTTCATCTCTAGCATTGAACCTATGAAGGTTGAAGAAGCATTGGAAGATCCGGATTGGATAAATGCTATGCATGAAGAGCTACACAACTTTGAGAGAAACCAAGTTTGGACATTGGTTGAGAAGCCCGACAACAACCACAACATCATCGGTACCAAATGGGTGTTTCGCAACAAGCAAGATGAAGATGGACAAGTAGTTCGCAACAAAGCACGTCTCGTCGCCCAAGGCTACACACAAGTCGAAGGTATGGACTATGGTGAGACTTATGCTCCCGTTGCTAGGCTTGAATCCATTCGGATCTTACTTGCCTATGCTAATCACCATGATATCACCTTATACCAAATGGACATTAAAAGTGCCTTTTTAAATGGTGAAATAGAGGAGGAAGTTTATGTTAAACAACCTCCCGGCTTTATCAATCCTAAGAAACCCAATCATGTTTACAAACTTCACAAAGCTCTTTATGGTCTTAAACAAGCTCCTAGAGCTTGGTATAAATGCTTGACCAAGTTTCTTCTTGAAAAGGGATTTGAAATTGGGAAAATTGATTCCACACTTTTTACTAAAAGGGTTAATGGAGAATTATTTGTATGCCAAATTTATGTTGATGATATCATATTTGGATAAACTAACCCTCATTTTAGTGAGAAGTTTGGAAAGCTAATGTCGGAGAAGTTTGAGATGTCAATGATGAGTGAACTCAAATTCTTTCTTGGGTTGCAAATCAAGCAAACTAAGGAAGGTACTTTTGTTTCTCAAACGAAGTACACTAAGGACTTATTCAAGAAGTTCAATATGCAAGAGTGCAAAGGTATGTCTACACCCATGCCTACTAGTGGATATCTTGATTTGACCAAAGATGGTAAACCAATTGACCAAAAGGTTTATCGCTCTATGATTGGTTCATTGTTATACCTATGTGCTTCACGTCCCGATATTATGCTAAGTGTGTGCATGTGTGCAAGATATCAAGATGCTCCTAAAGAATGTCATCTTAAGGCCGTAAAAAGGATAGTGAGATACTTAATTCATACACCAAATTTTGGCATTTGGTATCCTAAGAGGGCCTCTTTTGATCTTGTTGGCTACTCCGACTCGGACTATGCCGGAGACAAGGTTGATAGTAACTCCACTTCGGGTACTTGTCAATTTCTTGGTAGATCTCTTGTGTCTTGGTCCTCCAAGAAACAAAACTCGGTATCCTTATCTACCGCCGAAGCGGAGTACATTGCCGCTGGTTCATGTTGTGCTCAATTACTTTGGATGACCCAAACTCTTAAAGATTATGGGATATATGTGAAACATGTTCCATTGCTCTGTGACAATGAAAGTGCTATCAAAATTGGTCATAATCCCATACAACATTCTCGAACTAAGCATATAGAAGTTCGTCATCATTTCATTCGAGATCATTTTGCTAAGGGTGACATTAATCTTAAGCATGTTCGCACCGAAAAGCAATTAGCGGATATATTCACTAAACCTCTTGATGAGAAAGTGTTTTGCAGGTTGAGAGGAGAATTGAACATCATTGATGCTTCAAACTTGGAGTAGAAACTCCATTGGATACATGCAAGACATGAGCTTATGACTAATCCTTGATATTTCTCTTATGATGAAAATCTTATGTCTTGGATATATTTGCATCTTGCATAGTTACATAACCCATGTAGGTACTTGGTTGAATCAAATTCCATGAGATTGTAATCTACTCACATCTTGAGCAATCTCTACATCACCAAGTCTCTACACTATGGTGGTTGAAGACAAGGAAGCATGGAATCATTCAAACATATCCTTTGACAAACTCTATGTTGAGCTTCATGATTGACATTTTTGGATACACAAGTGCTCCTACTTGCAAGAACTAACCCATGTAGGTAGATGGACTCAAATTCCAAGTGGTGCTCCCAATTCTTGATGAACTACATCTACATCAACCTTGAGCAACCCACACAAGTTCAACTACATGGTCAACACCACCAACCAAGGTATGTTATTCCATCTTAGAGAAGCTTTACTCTAAGTCATGAGCTAAAGCAACTCGACAAGATGTGAATACATCAATATGCTTAAACAAAAAATGGTAACCCCATTTTGAGCTTAAACGATGAGTATGACCTATGATCAAGTGACCTCACTTGACTCCTAAGTCAATATACTCTAACAAAGGTGACTTTGTCGCCGACCATCTCTAGATGAAGTTCTCTCGTGTTCTTTTCTGTGTTTTTGCATTTGTCTCATGCATATTTGTTTCCCCTTTCAAAAAAAAAAGATTTCTTTCTTTTCTTTTTTGTTTGCTCTGCATTTCCTGCATCCAATTCATTGCATATCATTCAGTAAATTCCTTGCAAATCTTTGTGAGATCTTACTAGTCTAGTGAGCTGAGGTGACAAGTGTTTTCTCTGTGATGAACTCGGCTTCACCGATTTGTTGTTTTCGGTCCAACCGAATCCTTTCGGTACAACCGAAGCATACCACTCGGTGCCACCGATTTCACAAGAGGAAAAATAGCTTGCCACATATTCTGTGTTTCCTCTGATCCAGCTCCACTCAATGAATCTTGTCCTCTACAAGCATCACATTTATATAAATGCTTTGTGCTGTGACTCAAGGATCAAACCCTTCTTGGAAATTGATGTCAAAGGGGGAGAGAGAGATCACATCAAAGCTCATCACTTCCAAAAGACATGTACTTCCACAGGGGGAGAAAGAGATCTCCAGGGGGAGAGAATACTCAAGTAGAAAGTATTTCTCAAGGATCTCAGATGCTTGGTGTTCAAGAGGAGAGATGCCACATGTCTTCTTGAGGGGAAAGACATGTTCATATGTGCTTATTTGCATTACCTCTGTTCATTTATATCTTTCAGCTCTGATTTTCTGTTCCCTATCTTCTCCCAGTATCCCATGCTAGATTCAGGGGGAGCAAGACATCTAAGGGAAAGAAATCATTTAAATTCATTGCATACCTTTACCCTTGGGGACATGTCTAATCCAATGTAGTACTTAGTACTTACTCTCTACATGTCATCCCAGTCTTGGTATTCTTGTGGTTTCTTCTGTTTGCTCTGGCTAGTAGATGTACCTGTGTTATCTAACCTTGTTTACGCACGTTCATTCCATCCTAAGCCAACTCAAGACTACAAGGTAAGTATATGCATCACACTCATGTGTATGAGGAATTCTTGCTGATGTACATACTGTTTGCAAGAAGGACTCATGAGCATGAATGTATTTTCTTTAATATTCTTTGCTCTGATGCATATGGCCAAGATACATGTAACACATTGCCTACTCTATCATGGTTATGCTCTCACATGCTTCTATATTCCATATTCACATGATTGCATACATGTAGGGGGAGCCTATGCTTGTTACATGTCTTTCCGAAGCTTTACTTGCTATTTTTATATCTTTATCTAAAGCTTTGATGTATGTTGTCATCAATTACCAAAAGGGGAGATTGAAAGCACAAGTGCTCCTAGGTGGTTTTGGTAATTAATGTCAACATATCTCTTGTTGGACTAACACTTTTATCTAGTATGTTTCAAATAAGTTCAACAATGGAGTGGCATGGACTAAAGGATGTGGGAACCCCTTCAAGATGCTAAGGACAAAGGATTGGCTCAAGATTCAAGCTCAAGACTCTTCATTTTATATTTTGGTGATCCAAGATCACATTGAGTCTATAGGAAAATCCAATACTATCAAGAAGGGATGAGGTGTTGCTTAATGAGTTTCTTGCTCCACAGTGCTTAGTGATATGCTCCAAAACCCTCAACTACTTTCCCACTTCCACACATATGACCTAAAGTCAAACTCGGCCCCACCGATTCTTTCTATCCGGTGCCACCGAGTTCAGTTGTCATAGCCACTGCCATAAACCCTAGGCAAATTGGTTTCACCGATAGGGATCTCGGTCTCACCGAGATGGGATTGTAATCTCTCTGTGTATGTCCATTACCAAAATAGGTCTCACCGAGTTTGTGCAATCGGTACTACCGAGATTACAATGCAAACTCTCTGGTTAACTTATTACCAAAATCGGTCCCGCCGAGTTTGAGTAATCGGTCTCACTGAGTTTGCCTGACCAACTCTCTGGTTAGCTAATTACCAAAATCGGTCTCACCGAGTTTGTGTAATCGGTCTCACCGAGATTACGTTATGCCCTAACCCTAACCATATCGGTCCTACCGAGTTGCATGTGGTCCCACCGACAACCCTAACGGCCACTAGGTTTACTGAATCGGTCCGACCAAGGTCGATTTTTCCCCATCGAGTTTGGTAAATTGTGTGTAACAGTTAGATTTTGTGTGGAGGCTATATATACCCCTCCACCTCCTCTTCATTCGTGGAGAGAGCCATTAGAACAAGCCTACACTTCCAGCATCCTATTTTTGAGTGAGAACCACCTACTCATCTGTTGGGGCCAAGATATTCCATTCCTACCATATGAATCTTGATCTCTAGCCTTCCCCAAGTTGCTTTCCACTCAAATCTTCTTTCCACCAAATCCAAATCCTGTGAGAGAGAGTTGAGTGTTGGGTAGACTATCATTTGAAGCACAAGAGCAAGGAGTTCATCATCAACACACCATTTGTTACTTCTTGGAGAGTGGTGTCTCCTAGATTGGCTAGGTGTCACTTGGGAGCCTCTGACAAGATTGTGGAGTTGAACCAAGGAGTTTGTAAGGGCAAGGAGATCGCCTACTTCGTGAAGATCTACCGCTAGTGAGGCAAGTCCTTCGTGGGCGATGGCCATGGTGGGATAGACAAGGTTGCTTCTTCATGGACCCTTCATGGGTGGAGCCCTCCGTGGACTCAGCAAGAACTGTTACCCTTCGTGGGTTGAAGTCTCCATCAACATGGATGTACGATAGCACCACCTATCGGAACCACGACAAAAACATTCGTGTCTCCAATTGCGTTTGAATCCTCCAAAACCCTTCCCTTTACATTCTTGCAAGTGCATGCTTTACTTTCCACTGCTCATATACTCCTTGCATGCTTGCTTGTTATGTATTGTGAATGTTAAACTTGTGCCTAAACTCCACTTAAACCTAAAGAAGTTAAAAACTGCAACTTTGGTACTTAGTGTCTAATCACCCCCCTCTAGACACCTCTTCTCAAGATCCTACACCATTGAGACATCTGTTCATTCAGCAGCAGAGGGCGCTTCGACGCACCAAATTGTGACCAGAAAAGCTTCTCCGTTCCATACCCCTCTCGCGCTTGATAAAACTGCGCCGCATCGGAAGAACTCTTCGGCAAGTCTAAAAACTCGTCCGGAGAACTCCACACTTGATTAAGCTGAGCATAGTTCGGATCGCCGAAATTAGCCTGTAGAAAAAAGGGCTTACCGGCCGCAATCTCCCCAGCTTGCCGGATCTCCTCACGGGCTGCTCTGGATTCAGACCGCGCTTCTCTCGCCTCTCGTAAGGCCTTGTCAAGTTCAGCCGTTTTGGCTTTATTTTCCTTCTCAAGAAGTTCACAGCGGCTAGCAGCCTTTTTTAATTCGAGCGCCATCGTGGATATCTTCTCCTCGTCTTGGCGCCGAGCAGCTTGTTCGGCTTTTAACTCAGCCGATGCCTTCTCGGCAGCCGCATTACTAAACCGGGCCTCCTCCTTGGCCCGGGCCAGCTCCGCCCGAAGAATTTCAGCGGCGGCAGCACCATCTGCAGTCATGCATATTCCAGTGTATAACCTTCAGCGTCATGCTTATATAACA
The DNA here is from genome assembly GCA_021605205.1 of Aegilops longissima. Classification (NCBI taxonomy): domain Eukaryota; kingdom Viridiplantae; phylum Streptophyta; class Magnoliopsida; order Poales; family Poaceae; genus Aegilops; species Aegilops longissima. The sequence continues at coordinate 243,926,475 of CM038678.1, read as the reverse complement.
AAAATGTATGTGAAGGACTGCCCCAAATACATACCTTGCGACTCATCCAGGTGCATATTGATTAACGCAATGTCATCCCCTACCACATCAAGCTTCCGCTACAGCTTAGCAATATCCGTAGTCTGGGAAGTAGCCAGGGGGGAAGCAGCCTGTGTTTCAGTTAATCAGATTAGTCCTTGAGTATTTCTTCTTGATCCTCCGTTTTCCTCCCATGTGGAGCTAACCCGAGTCTCAGGGGCTACTACCTATACACAAGTGCATCTTTGCAAATAAAATATAGTTGAAAAGATTATATTACAAACCTCGAAGCCTCTTAGAAGGCTCATGAAGGCTTCATTCAATCCGCTCTTCGCGGACAGAATCTTCTCAACCACTGTACCCATCAAGGTACACTGTTACTCCGAGAAAGATGCTTTTCACAGCATATCCCGCAATGTATCCGGTGTCGCCGGGTCTCCGGAAGCCGCTCTGGGAGCACGACCATCCTTTGAAGGAACCCGTTCACCCGTCTCCAGAATCATCGTTGGCTGAAAACCGGACAGTCCGGGGCCTTCATTATTGGGCCCTGAATCCCGAATGATTGGAGGTCCACCTTCGGGTACTGCCTCCTTCATCCCCTGCACCGCTTGTTGATCAAGAATAACCCTCTGAGATGACACTTCAGAGTCGTCCGCCTTATTAGGCGAGGAGGTCGGGGGAGGCTCTCGCTTTCCATCATTCTCCGGGAGATCTCCCGAAGAAGAGGAGTGCCCAGAAGAACTCTGTGCCGGACTGTAAAAATACACAGGCACGTTACGTATCTCTTCGGTAACAGGAAAGAAGTGGGACACTATCAAAGTACCCCAGATTCACTTACGGTTTGGTTGAGGGCTTGTCCTCATGACGGAGCTGTTCACTGGCAGCGCCTTCCAATCCCGAGCCGCTCGACAGTGGCATCTTGACTCTCTTAGGAGACCGCCCCTCCCAACCTTCGGAGGCGGTCCTTTTCCTCCTGAATGGAGAAGGGATACTGGCTTCTCTCTCACCTTCATCTTCGGGCAAGGAAATATCGATTTCTCTGGACTCAGTTTCTGATTTACCTCCGGAACGAAGGTCATCTCGGGTCTTCTCTCTCTCTCCACCTTGCCCTCCCCTGCCGGTATCTGGTACGGTGCCGATGCCAGCATCCGTGTTAACACGGAGTCTGCTGAGTCTTCGGGAAGAGGGGCCGGACACCTAATCTGGTCTGCTTTCTTTATCCAGCCCTAGAAAAGGATGGTTTGCTCAGTATCTTATCACAGGATATCTGATTATGAGGTGTTCGGCAGATGAGTACTTACCGGGGTGTCCAGATGGTTACAGTCTAGGCAAGTACGTTCGGTGGTGTCCGGCCATTGTTCTCGTCTCCCGAAGAATAATTCCCACATTCCTTCGTGCGTAGTGCCGAAGAAGTTCTGAAGAGTCCGTGGCCCTTCTGGGTTAAACAACCACAGGCGGAGAGGCCGTCGCTGGCACGGCAGGGTCCGGCGGACTAACATTACCTGAATAATGTTGGCGATATTGATATCCTTTTCAATGAGGCTTCGGATGCGACTTTGCAGAGTCCGCACCTCGTCAACTGATCACCAGTCTAACCCCTTGTTAATCCATGAGGCAAGCTGAATTGGGGGGTTGGATCAAAACACAGGCGCAACTGCCCACTTGGAACCACGGGGCTCGGTGATATAGAACCACTCCTGCTGCCATAACTCGGAAGATTCTTTAAAGGATCCTTTTAGCGAAATCGCGCTGGCAAGCTTGCTCACTGAGGCACCACCGCACTCCACCTGCTCCCCTTCTATCACTTGCGGTTTCACGTTGAAGGTCTTGAGCCACAAGCCGAAGTGTGGAGGAGTTCGGAGGAAGGCTTCGCACGTGACGATAAAGGCCGAGTTGAGGAGAACATAGTTCGGGGTGAGATCATGAAAATCAAGTCCATAATAGAACATGAGCCCCCGGACGAAGGGATTGAGGGCGAACCCTAACCCTCGGAAGAAGTGGGAAACGAACACGACCCTCTCGCCGGATCTAGGGGTAGGAATAACCTGCCCTTCCGCGGGAAGCCGATGGAGGATTTCTGCGGTCAGATATCTTGTCGCCCGAAGCTGCACGATATCCTCCTCTGTGACAGAAGAAGCCACCTGCTACCTCTTGAGCACAGCGTTGGTTTTCCCTTGAAGAGGAAAGGGTGATGCAGTAAAGCAGCGTAAGTATTTACCTCAGTTTTTGAGAACCAAGGTATCAATCCAGTAGGAGGCCACGCTCGAGTCCCTCACACCTACTCAAACAAATAAAATCCTCGCAACCAACACAATAATGGGGTTGTCAATCCCTTCACGGTCACTTACGAAAGTGAGATCTGATAGATATGATAAGATAATATTTTTGGTATTTTTATGATAAAGATGCAACGTAAAGAAAGCAAAATAAAAACTGTGCTAGAAATAGCTTGTTGACAGGAGATTAAATATGATGGAAAATAGACCCGGGGGCCATAGGTTTCACTAGTGGCTTCTCTCGAGAGCATAAGTATTACGGCGGGTAAACAAATTACAGTTGAGCAATTGACAGAATTGAGCATAGTTATGAGAATATCTAGCTACGATCATGTATATAGGCATCACGTCCGTGACAAGTAGACCGACTCCTGCCTGCATCTACTACTATTACTCCACACATCGACCGCTATCCAGCATGCATCTAGAGTATTAAGTTCAAAAGAACAGAGTAACGCTTTAAGTAAGATGACATGATGTAGAGGGATAAACTCATGCAATATGATATAAACCCCATCTTGTTATCCTCGATGGCAACAATACAATACGTGCCTTGCTGCCCCTACTGTCACTGGGAAAGGACACCGCAAGATTGAACCGAAATCTAAGCACTTCTCCCAATGCAAGAAAGATCAATCTAGTAGGCCAAACAAAACTGATAATTCGAAGAGACTTGCAAAGATAACCAATCATACATAAAAGAATTCAGAGAAGATTCAAATATTGTTCATAAATAAACTTGATCATAAACCCACAATTCATCAGTCTCAACAAACACACCGCAAAAGAAGATTACATCGAATAGATCTCCACGAGACTCGTGGAGAACTTTGTATTGAGATCCAAAGAGAGAGAAGAAGCCATCTAGCTAATAACTATGGACCCGAAGGTCTGAGGTAAACTACTCACACATCATCGGAGATGCTATGGTGTTGATGTAGAAGCCCTCCATGATCGATGCCCCCTCCGGCGGAGTGCCGGAAAAGGCCCCAAGATGGGATCTCACGGGTATAGAAGGTTGCGGCGGTGGAATTAGGTTTTTGGCTCCGTATCTGGTAGTTTAGGGGTACGTAGGTATATATAGGAGGAAGAAGTACATCGGTGCAGCAACGTGGGCCCCACGAGGGTGGAGGGCGCACCGGGGGTAGGCGCGCCCCCTACCTCGTGGCTTCCTGGTAGCTTCCTTGACGTAGGGTCCAAGTCCTCTGGATCACGTTCTTCCCGAAAATCATGTTCCCGAAGGTTTCATTTCGTTTGGACTCCGTTTGATATTCTTTTTCTGCGAAACTCTGAAATAGGCAAAAAAAACAACAATTCTGGGGTGGGCCTCCGGTTAATAGGTTAGTCCCAAAAATAATATAAAAGTGTAAAATAAAGCCCATTAATGTCCACAACAGAATATAATATAGCATGGAACAATAAAAAATTATAGATACGTTGGAGACGTATCAAGCATCCCCAAGCTTAATTCCTGCTCGTCCTCGAGTAGGTAAATGATAAAAATAGAATTTTTGATGTGGAATGCTAGTTGGCATAATTTCAATGTAATTCTCTTAATTTTGGTATGAATATTCAGATCCAAAAGATTCAAGACAAAAGTTTAATATTGACATAAAAATAATAATACTTCAAGCATACTAACTAAGCAATTATGTCTTCTCAAAATAACATGGCCAAAGAAAGTTATCCCTACAAAATTATATAGTCTGGATATGCTCTATCTTCACCACACAAAGTATTTAAATCATGCACAACCCCGATGATAAGCCAAGCAATTGTTTCATACTTTTGATGTTCTCAAACTTTTTCAATCTTCACGCAATACATGAGCGTGAGCCATGGACATAACACTATATGTGGAATAGAATGGTGGTTGTCGAGAAGACAAAAAGGAGAAGATAGTCTCACATCAACTAGGCGTATCAACGGGCTATGGAGTTGCCCATTAATAGATATCAATGTGAGTGAGTAGGGATTGCCATGCAACGGATGTACTAGAGCTATAAGTATATGAAAGCTCAACAAAAGAAACTAAGTGGGTGTGCATCCAACTTGCTTGCTCCCGAAGACCTAGGGCATTTTGAGGAAGCCCATCATTGGAATATACAAGCCAAGTTCTATAATGAAAATTTCCCACTAGTATATGAAAGTGATATCATAGGAGACTATCTATCATGAAGATCATGGTGCTACTTTGAAGCACAAGTGTGGTAAAAGGATAGTAACATTGTCCCTTCTCTCTTTTTCTCTCATTTTTTTGGGCCTTTTCTCTTTTTTATGGCCTTTCTTTTTTTAGTCCGGAGTCTCATCCCGACTTATGGGGGAATCATAGTCTCCATCATCCTTTCCTCACTTGGGACAATGCTCTAAAAAATGATGATCATCACACTTTCATTTACTTACAACTCAATAATTACAACTCAATACTTAGAACAAAATATGACTCTATGTGAATGCCTCCGGCGGTATACCGGGATATGCAATTAATCAAGAGTGACATGTATGAAAGAATTATGAACGGTGGCTTTGCCACAAATACAATGTCAACTACATGATCATGCAAAGCAATATGACAATGATGGAGTGTGTCATAATAAACTGAATGGTGGTAAGTTGCATGGGAATATATCTCGGAATGGCTATGGAAATGCCATGATAGGTAGGTGTGGTGGCTGTGTTGAGGAAGGTATATGGTGGGTGTATGATACCGGCAAAAAGTGTGCGGTATTAGATAAGCTAACAATGGTGGAAGGAAGAAAGTGCGTATAATCCATGGACTCAACATTAGTCATAAAGAACTCATATACTTATTGCAAAAATCTACAAGTTATCGAAGCAAAGTATTACGCGCATGCTCCTAGGGGGATAGATTTGTAGGAAAAGACCATCGCTCGTCCCCGACCGCCACTCATAAGGAAGACAATCAATAAATAAATCATGCTCCGACTTCATCACATAACAGTTCACCATACGTGCATGCTACGGGAATCACAAACTTTGACACAAGTATTTCTCAAATTCAAAACTACTCAACTAGCATGACTCTAATATCACTATCTCCATATCTCAAAACAATTATCAAGTATCAAACTTCTCATAGTATTCAACACACTCATAAGAACTTTTTTTACTAATCTTGAATGCCTATCATAATTAAAGCAAATTACCATGTTGTTTTGTAGGACTCTCAGAATAATCTAAGTGAAGCATGAGAGAACAATAGTTTCTATAAAACAAAACCACCACCATGCTCTTAAAGATATAAGTGAAGCACGAGAGCAAAAACTATATAACTCAAAAGATATAAATGAAGCACATAGAGTATTCTAACAATTTCCGAATCATGTGTGTCTCTCTCAAAAGGTGTGTACAGCAAGGATGATTGTGGCAAACTAAAAAATAAAGACTCAAATAATACAAGACGCTCCAAGCAAAACACATATCATGTGGTGAATAAAAATATAGCTCCAAGTAAGGTTACCGATGGAAGTAGACGAAAGAGGGGATGCCTTCCGGGGCATCCCCAAGCTTTGGCTTTTAGGTGTCCTTAGATTATCTTGGGGTGCCATGGGCATCCCCAAGCTTAGGCTATTGCCACTCCTTGTTCCATAATCCATCAAATCCTTTACCCCGAACTTGAAAACTTCACAACACAAAACTTAACAGAAAATCTCGCGAGCTCCGTTAGCGAAAGAAAACAAAACACCACTTCAAGGTACTGTAATGAACTCATTATTTATTTATATTGGTGTTAATCCTACTGTATTTCAACTTATCTATGGTTTATAAACTATTTTACTATCCATAGATTCATCAAAATAAGCAAACAATACACAAAAAACAGAATCTGTCAAAAACAGAACAGTCTGTAGTAATCTATAACTAACGCAGACTTATGGAACTCCAAAAATTCAGCTAAAATAGGATGACCTAGAAAATTTGTTTATTGATCAGGAGAAATTGTAGTCAATATTTTATCACGTTCTGGTGATTGTTAACAATTGTTTTCGCGAACAGAAAGTTTCTGGAATTTTCAGCAAGATCAAATAACTATCATCCAAGAAGATCCTATAGGTTTAACTTGGCACAAACACTAATTAAAACATAAATAAAAGTCTAACCATAGGCTAGATCAAATATTTATTCCCAAACAGAAGCAAAAAACAAAAAACTAAAATAAATGGGTTGCCTCCCAACAAGCGCTATTGTTTTAACGCCTAAGCTAGGCATTGAGATTTCGATGATGTTCACATGAAAGACAAGATTTGAAGCACAAAGAAAGCATCAAAGAACACATGATAAACACATCTAAGTCTAACATACTTCCTATACATAGGCATTTTATAAGCAAACAAATTATCAAGACAAGCAAAAACTAGCATATGCAAGGAAGTGGAAAGAAACAATAGCAATCTCAACATGACGAGAGGTAATTTAGTAAGATAAAGATTTCTACAACCATATTTTCCTCTCTCATGATAATTACATGTAGGATCATAGGCAAATTTAACAAAATAGCTATCACATAACATATTCTCAACACGATCCACATGTATGCAAGGTTGACACTCTTCCAAAATAGTGGGATAAACATTAACTAAAGTCATGACCTCTCCAAACCCACTTTTATCAAAAACTTCATAAGATTGAACATTCTACAAATGTGTGGGATCTAAAGTTGACACTCTTACAAACCCACTTTAAATAATATTGCAAACACTATTATCAATCTCATATTCATCATGGGGATTAAATGAATTTTCAAGATCACAAGAAGAATCACCCCAATCATGATCATTGCAACCAATAGTAGACATAGCAAAACTAGCATCCCCAAGCTTAGGGTTTTGCATATTATTAGCACAATTGACATAAAGAGAATTTATAGTAAAATCATTGCAATCATGCTTTTTATCGAAGTAACTATCAAGTATGGGTGCAATAGCAACTATCTCATGTTTAACATTCGGAACTATAGCAAATTCATCTTCATAAATATTGGCATAATGGCCACAAGAATAGCAAGCATCATGTTAATCAAGGTACATTTCAATCAAATCATTAGAATCACAATTATCTATAGATTCATGCATATCATTATTTTCTTCCGAAGCAACGATCGTTCTTTCAATAAATTCTTTGACATAGACATTATGAGCATAGTTTTCATAGCAATATTTAAGTATGTCAAGATTTTCAGATTCGTAGAGAGTAGTATCATACTTTTCAAACAAAGAAGCAACTTCAAAAGAACCCTTAAAAGTAACAAATTCTTCAATTTGTTCAATATCATGGTAGCTATAAACACTCTTTGCATAAGAAGATAAGATTTCATTTTCATTAAACTCACATAGGTAGGGGAGGTGTTTTTTAGGGTTCTTAGAACAACAAGTAATATCACAAATTTCACAAAGATTCCAAGCATAACACAACAATTTGTTTATTTGTATCCATAAGAGTCTCCCTTTTTCAGACAAACGGTGACGCAAAAAATGAGCGTGCTCATCTAAAGATTTCCCATCAACTAGGCTAGTTGGGGTTTCAACACGAGCGCATAAGATCGAAGATGATCCAAGTAGAACACTTTAAGTGGATCCATATCAATAGATTTTTATCAAGCAAAGATGCAAGCAAATAGAAGGCACGTGGAAACACAAACAAAAAGGCATACGGGAAGAAGTCAAATACAACGGCAAGGGTGAAGTGGGGGAGAGGAAAACGCACTACAAGAAATATGTCAACTTGTGACCTTGACTATTGGTCACTGAAAGGTCATTGCTTTTCATTTGCGACCTTTTATGACCAAAAACAGAAGGTCAAAAGTGGCGGTCAGAATCGAATTAACGACCTTCTCTCGTGAGAAGGTCGAGACGCCACGACCAAAAGAAGGTCGTTGAACCCATGACCTTTTGTTTTGGTCATCGTGTCTGCTTTGTGCCACGCCGGATCCGACGTGGCAACTGACGTGGCAAAATTGCGTACCAATTGAAAAGGTCAAAATTAGAATCGGCCCGGTCCAATTGGGTGTTTATATGGGCCGAGCCCATTAATTCAGCCAATTTAGTGTATTTTTTCTGTCAATTTCTGCATGGGCCATACTTCCATATTAGGGGGCCTCGGCCTTTTTTCCAATATATTTATTTTTTTATTTTCCGAGGCTTTTTTTTTGTTTCACTTTTTAAACAGACCAATGCTTGTTGGGCTGTGGCCTTTTTCAGCCCAATTAGTTGTCCACTATTAGATCTTGGATTTTGAAATAAATGTTTGGACAAAATTGTTTGGGCACAAGACCTCTCTAATCCAGTTACACACACGCATCCGACATTGTTTCATATTCAAATCAGGAAAACTCAATGTCGAATTCAAATCATCCATCATATCTCAGAGCGACCGGACCGAATGGATCCGATCTCGTGCTCAGTGTCATCCCCGGATCAAGAATGCCGACACCACACAAGATTTCAAGGATTTATTGCGAGTAGCAATCACACACTTATTACATCGTTGTCCACAAGGGAACTTATTACAATAATATGGCTTAAGGCCATCTAATAATAACAATGGAAGGCTTGGAAGATAAGCGAGTCCATCAACTCCAACGGCATCACCGAGTATAGAACCACGACCTAACACCTTACTCATTATCTGAAAAGTCTGCGCAACGTGAAAGTTGCAGCCAGAAACGGGTCAAGACATGGAATATGCCGCAATGTAACACATAAGAGCAATGAAGGAAAATAGCCTATACTACATGCATATATGGCTGGTGGTAAAGCTCTACGGTTACATTTGCATAAAGCTGATTTTTCCTACATCAAAGGAATAGTTTTTATTTAACTATCATGGTGGTTGTTATACATTGAGAATGGTTGACAAGATCCTCAATCCCAATTAAAAGTACTCATCCAAACCCAATAACTTTTATTAGAGGTAACATGTTGAGATTCACATGATATTCAATTACCAGATACTCAAATTGTCCTTAACCGGGACACGGCTAATCATGATTAGTTTGTACACTCGCAGAGGTTTATGACTTTTCCCCACAAGACTCGATCGCCTCCGCTTGGTTCTCGTGACTACATGGTGTTTGAGAAACGGATGACCGAGACATAGTCTTTCGAAGCGCTTAGCACCTTACATGTGGGTAGACCGTACCAACCTACATCCCCTACATCGCCTAGCCTACCCGTAAGAGTTCGCACAACTTAGTCAACTACGCCAGAGCCCATAATTGGCTTGTGGCTGCACACGGAAGTTTCAGCTTGAATAATCTTATGATCCCTTAGAGCCAGGTGGCGGTCCAAGAAATACAGAGCAAGTCTCGATAGAAACCAGTGCCTCAATCCACCCAGATGTGTGTTTAGGTTGCCACCTTAGATAAACCATTAATTAACAATCTCACATCTGTCATGGATATTCACTCACCCAATCCACGCCTACTAGCATAGCATGGCATAAACAAGCAAACGAGAAGTAACTCCCAAGGTTTCATAAGTAAAACAGTAATAGGTACTACTCAATCTACTTCCCAACCCACAATTTAATTAGATCCTAATCATGCAAGTGTTTGAGGAATAGATCTAATGCATAAACTGGGTATGAGAAGAGTATGATCAAAGTGTTACTTGCCTTGTCGATGATCGGCGAGACCTAGAGATTCAAGTAACAAGCGAAGACCGGGTGATCTAACGCAGACAACAACAAGCATACAATAAGTACTCATCTAATGCACGGGAAATCTCGAATAAAAGATCTAACCGAAAGTTCAACTTAAGAACCCTGGTTACAAAAGATTCGAATCAAAATAAACATCGAAAGTCGAAACTCGAGAGAGAACGACTCGGTTTTGCAAATCTGAAACTAGGTCAAAATTTTACAAGAGCAAAACTCGTGAAAGTAGGTTAGTCGGAACGGCGGTTTCATATTTAAACTCCAGCGCTTGAATCACCTGATTCCGATAAACGAGCGAGAAATAAAACAGATTCGAAAATCGGATCCAAATCGAATCGAAAAATAACGGATTAAATCCGATTAAAAGAAAACGATTTAACGGATTAAATAACGGACGCTCGTTATCGTAACTAATCCAACGAACACGTTTATTGAAACGAACGGTTCGGTGAACGTCATAAATAAGAAAACCGAAAAAACTAAAACTAATCTAGGTTTTTTTAAAAAACGAATATCTAAAAAACGGATCGGGTTTTTTGAGAAACCGGATTGGGCGGGCGGGCGGCTACCTCCGGTGATCGCCTTGGCGGGCCCGGGCGGCTAGGGGTCGGCGGTCGGGAGGGCGGCGGGTCGGCGGCGGGACTCGGCGTCATGAGGACGGCAAGGCGGCGTTCGGGCAAGGGCAAGCGGTTCGGCTTGGCGCGGTGAGTGGTGGGCAAGGGTCGAGGTGAGGAGAGGGGGGGCATGGTATTTATGGGAGGGGGGGCGGGCCTGAGCCTGACCGGGCGGCGGGCGTCGGCGGGCGTCAGGGCTCCTTCGCGGCCGAAGCCGAGGAGAGAGGGAGGCGAGGCGCGGGCTGGGCTGGCTGGCCTGGCCTGCCTGAAGGGCGTTTTTTATTAAAATTTAAACCAAACGAATTAAAAAAATACCAAATAAACTCCGATTTAAATAAAAAAAATTCCCGACTCCTAAAATGAGTGAACAAAATGAACTTTAAAAACGGCAAACATGCATAAATTTTAAAATGCTCATTTTGCCTAAGCAAAATAAATCTTCCAAAACCAAATTTTGATTTATTTACAATATCTTCATTTTCCTAAATGTTGGGAAAGTCATATTATTCCTCTCTTTAATATTTTATAGGAAAACTTTATGAAGATAATTTAAATAAATCTAAATGATCCTATTTTCAAAATTTGAGAAATCCCAAATATGCAAATAATGAAACTTCCAACTCTCTCCGAGGGTCCTTGAGTTGCGTGAAATTTCTAGGATCGGAAAAATGCGAGAAAAATATGATATGCATGATGACCTAATGTATAACATTCCAAATTGAAAATTTGGGATGTTACAAACCTACCCCCTTAAGATGAATCTCGCCCTCGAGATTCGGGTTGGCTAGAAAATAGGTGAGGGTGGTCCTACAAAACTTCCTCTCTTTCCTGTGTGGCTTCATCCTCGGTGTGGTGGCTCCATCGAACTTTGCAAAACTTGATAACCTTGTCGGGTAACTCACGGCATAATCGAGAATCTTAACCGGTTTTTCCTCATATGTCAAGTCATCCTTCAATCAATTGCTTCCAGTGGCACCGTGTCTCTTAACGGTACCTCTCGCTATCTCGGGGTGACATTTCTTCAACTGAGAAACATGGAATACATCATGAACTCCTGACAGTCCTTATGGCAATTCCAATTTATACGCAACTTCTCCCATGCGTTGCAAAATCTTATACGGTCCAACGAAACGGGGTGCTAACTTTCCTTTCACTCCAAAACGCTTAACTCCTCAAGCGGGATACTCGAGATATACTCATCTCCAACTTCATACTCAATCGCTGGCGCTTTGAATCGGCATAGCTCTTCCGTTCGACTGGGCTACCTTGAGCCTGTCTCAATTAACTTAACCTTCTGCTCGCACTCCTTAATTAAATCTGGTCCAAACAATCGACGATCTCCGGTTTGGTCCCATGACAACGGTGTCCTGCACCTTCTTCCATCTGAGCCTCGAAGGTGCCATCTTCAAGCTGGTTTGGTAATCGTTGTTGTAGGAAAATTCTGCATACGGCAAATTATCATCCCAACTAGATCCATAATCTAGTGCACAAGCTCTCAAAGATGTCCTCCAAAATCTGATTGACTCTCTCGGTGCATCCATCGGTCTGTGGGTGGAAAGTCAGATCAATTCCAATCGGGTTCCCAATGTTTCGTGTAACCGGTTCCAAAATTTCAAGTAAACCGGGTTCTCTATATCGACACGATGCTCCTCGGAACTCCGTAAACACACAATTCTGGTCATGTATATCTTTGCCAACTTAGCACTACTATAGGTAGTCTTGATTGGAATGAAATGAGCTACCTTGGTCAAACGATCGACTATGACCCAAATCGAGTCATATCCCGAACGGGTCTTTGGCAAACCTGTGATGAAATCCATGCCTAGTTTATCCCACTTCCATTCGGTATCGGCAACGGTTGTAATAATCCTGCCGCTTCGATGCTCGCCTTTACTTTCGACATACGCCGCAAATCGCTACATACTCCGCAATATCCTTCTTCATTCCGGTCCACCGAAAGTATTCTTCAAATCCAAATACATCTTGGTATTTCGGTGAATCGAATAGGGTGAATCATGGGCTTCTTGTAAAATCAACTTCCCGATCTACGGGCCATTTGGCACATAAACACGGTCTTCAAACCATAGGGTATCGTGCTCATCCTCACGAAATCCTTTAGCTTTTCCTTTGCTCATTTTCTCCTTTATAGAGGCAACTTCCTTATCGCCTTTTGGGCTTCTCGATTTTGTCCATTAATGTCGATTGAATCTCCAATGTCGCTACATAGCCTCTGGAACTATTTCCAAACATAGCTCTCAAGGTCCTCGACTAACTCATTGGGTATTCCTCCCATCATTAGGGTATTGACGTGGCTCTTACGGCTCAATGCGCCGACCACGACATTAGCCTTTCCGGGTGATAATGTAATCTCATATCATAATCCTTGATTAGCTCTAACCATCTCCTTTGTCCGAGATTCAATTCTTCGTGTGAAGATGTACTTCAAACTCTTGTGATCCGTATATACTTCACAATGATTTCCAATGAGAAAATGTCTCCATGTCTTCAAGGCATGCACAACGGCTGCTAACTCCAAATCATGAGTGGCATAATTCAACTCATGGGGCTTAAGTTGTCGTGAAGCATACGAAACAACTCTTCCTTCCCCGCATAAGCACGGCTCCAAGTCCTCGACGTGAAGCGCCGCAATACACCTCATAATCCTTAGTCCGATCCGCAATATCAAACCGTGAGGTAACCAATCTTTTCTTCAACTCCCGAAAACTTGCCTCACAGTCCTCGGTCCATATGAATTTGTTTTCCTTCTTCAACAATTCATCATAGGCTTTGCAATTCTTGAGAAATTCTCAATGAATCTTGGTAGTATCCCATGAGTCCAAGGAAACTCAATCTCTCCAACCGTCGTTGGTGCTTCCCATTTGGTTACTGCCTCAACTTTTGTGGGGTCTCTGCTATCCCTTCTCCGGATATAACATGTCCGAGAAATCCAACTTTTTTAGCCAAAACTCACATTTGCTTGAACTTGGCATACAACCGGTGTTCCTCGCCCAAAACCAATCGCAAATGTTCCTTGTGTTCCTCTTCATTCCTCGAGAAAATTAAAATGTCATCAATGAACACCACGATTTAACTTATCCAAAACTCCATAAACACTTTGTTCATCGTGTTCATGAAATAGGGTGGTGCGTTAGTCATCCAAATGACATAACGGTATACTCATACAGTCCATATCTCGTGGTAAATGCTGTCTTGGGTATATCTTGCTCCCGAATCTTCAATCGATGGTACCTCGATCGCAAGTCGATCTTGGAAAACACTTTGCTCCTTGCAAGCGATCAAACAGATCATTTATCATAGGTAGTGGGTACTTGTTCTTGATTGTTACTTCATTCAATCCACGGTAATCAACAACCATTCTCAAAGATCCATCCTTCTTCTCCACTAACAAAACGGGTGATCCCCAAGGTGAAGAACTTGGGCTAATAAAACCTTTATCCAATAGTTCCTTAATCGCTTCTTGATTTCCGCTAAATCCTTTGCGGGCATCCCAGACGGCCGCTTCGATATCGGGCCTGTTCTCGCAATACTCGATCAAAAACTCAATGTCTCTATCCGTGGCATTCCCGCAATTCTTAGGAAATACATCAGATAATCCTTTACCATCGGTACTTCTTCCGTACCACCTCGATAAGCAATTAACTTGTGCTCTCCTCGGCTTGTGCCGTGATACATACTTAATCCTTCTTCCTTCCGGTGTGGTGAGCAAAATTGACCTTGTGGTACAATCTATGTTTCCTCCATACTTTGATAACCAATCCATTCCTAATATCACATCCAATCCTTGGGATTCCGTAACTATTAGGTCCGAGGGGAAAACATAGTGTCCAATCCTTAGTGGCAATCGATCACACCATTTACTAGCCATGTACTCGCCTCGGGTGAGGTTACTAGCATGGGTGACCTAAGGGCTTGGGTCGGTAACTTGTACTTATCCACAAATCCCTTGATATGTATGAATGCGATGCACCAAGATCGAAAAGAACAACCGCAGAAATGAATTAACCAAAACTTACCGACATCTTGATCGGGCCGATCTTCAACCTCCTCCACATCAATGTGGTTCACCCATCCCCTGTTGAAAGGGTTGGGCTTCTTTCCGAGCTTCCATTGCCATTTCCATTCGCCTTCGATACCATTTGCATAATGCCCATCTTGCGGCACTTAAAGCAAGTAATGTGACTCAGTCTACCTTGGAGGGTGTTGACGGGTTGGTGCGGTTCATCCATTGCTTCCTCCATTCCCGCTCCCATTCTTGGTGCCATTATGGTTATGCGAATTACCTCCTCCATGGGTATGTCAAACCGAATTTCGATTTAGGGTATAACGAGGCTTCTTTGGGATCCGAGTTAAACTTCCTTGTCCATACTTCCGCTATGGTTCTCAATTTGTTCCGCTTTCCTTCAATCATGAGAGCTCGGTCTACTAACTCCCGGTAGTTGTTGTAACTTGCTACCACAACGGCATGTGAACTCATCATTCAGTCCTTCTAGAAACTTCTCCGCTTAGTCTGATCCATGTAGCAACGCTATCCGGGAATAACGTGCTAACTTGCTAAAATCATCCACGACCGCCAACATCCTTCCTCCTTGGCGTAAGTTGCGAAACTCACGCTTCTTCATGGCCATGGCTCCTGCTGAAACATGGGCAAGTCTGAAAGCTTGTTTGGCGGTCCCATGTGGCGGTGTCTCACGGGTAAGTGGTCAGGAAATTCTCCCACCATTCTGCGGGTCCTTCAAGTCGATGTGTCGCAAACTTCACTCTTTCACCATCTGTGCATCCTGCAGTGGTGGCTCCCTTCCTATCTTGCGGAGCCACCATCCGCCACAATCGGCTCGGTGCTATTTGGAATACACCGCGGATTCAGGTCTAAGGAAACGAATGATGATCCGTGGTGGTGGTGGTGGTGGGTTGTTGTTGTTGTTGTTGTTCGCACCAATGTTTGAATCAGGTATTCTCGCTCTTTGGATCAATTGGGTGATCTCTGGCGGGAAAACGAATTGGGTCGCGTCTCTGGAGGCATCCGATGGGTTTAGAAAAGGAGAGAAATGTAGAATAGAATGAGGTCTAAGGGGAATCACTACCCAAATGCACATGAGCAAATGCACACAAAATCACTTCATTCAATCAAACAAGGGCTTACAACGATCTAACTATCGCAAAAGTGCGGTACTATAATGTTTACATGGAGGGAATACTACTAATATGTGGGGACTTCTACTAATTAGAACCGTGGAAGACTCCATGATGTCCGCTCGACTTCGCCTTCAAAGTCGGGTTCACTTGGATCCGAATCGGTGTCGTCGATGTTAATGTAGTCGCTTGGTATTCGACATACCGGTCTTCATTCTGAGCGCCAACTTCTTCTTGAGTTCTTCGATCTCGTACTTAAGATCGTTATTGTGTCTTGCCGAGCTACGATCTCGCCCATGTAGTCCTTGCGTGTAGTCTTTAGTTCTTCTTCCATTCGATGATCCTTCCTTTGTCTTCGCAACTCCAACATGTCATTGCACATTTGGTTCTCCCGGCGCCGAATGTTTGGTTTAACTCCGGATGAAAGCTGCAATGGACCTATCCTTCTTGGTGCCGACGACGCCCCGCTTGTCATCTCGGCGTCCTAAATCTGGTAGATGGTATCCTTGAGGTTTTCTTGATAAACTTCTCCAATGCGTCCCATGGTAATGTGAGCTGCCATGCTCTTTCCTGCACTCCAAGTTGGTGCAATCAAAACACTATCTATAGGCTTGGTGATTGGGGCGAATGTCCTTCCCGAACGTGAGCGTGAATCTTCCAGCTCCTCTTCAGCAGAGTGGCGTTGAAAGTCCGGTGAAGCTTGGTAGTCCAATGTTCGTGTACTTGGTAACTTCCTTGAAGTGAAATCCAAAAGGTGTGCCTTCATCCGGTTGGGTGTACTTGATCTTCGCGTCCGTCATCCTAAAGAGAGTAGAAAAGATGAGGAGTTAGAAAATGGGAAGAGAGTAGTGATCTATGGCTTTAACTTAGTGGTCGTGTCCTACGGTGTGTGCTCGATACCATTCTCTCAGAGCGACCGCACCGAATGGATCCAGACTACGTGCTCGTGTCATCCTCGGATCAAGAATGCCGACACCACACAAGATTCAAGGATTTATTGCGAGTAGCAATCACACACTTATTACATCGTTGTCCACAAGGAACTTATTACAATAATATGGCTTAAGGCCATCTAATAATAACATGGAAGGCTTGGAAGATAAGCGAGTCCATCAACTCCAACGGCATCATCGAGTATAGAACCACGACCTAACACCTTACTGTCGTTCGAAAAAGTCTAACGTGAAAGTTGCAGCCCAAAACGGTCAAGACATGGAATATGCCGCAATGTAACACATAAGAGCAATGAAGGAAAATAGCCTATACTACATGCATATATGGTGGTGGTAAAGCTCTCTGTTACATTTGCATAAAGCTGATTTTTCCTACATCAAAGGAATAGTTTTTATTTAACTATCATGGTGGTTGTTAAACATTGAGAATGGTTGACAAGATCCTCAATCCCAATTAAAAAGTACTCATCCAAACCCAATAACTTTTATTAGAGGTAACATGTTGAGATTCACATGATATTCAATTACCAGATACTCAAATTGTCCTTAACCGGGACACGGCTAATCATGATTAGTTTGTACACTCAGAGGTTTATGACTTTTCCCCACAAGACTCGATCGCCTCCGCTTGGTTCTCGTGACTACATGGTGTTTGAGAAACGGATGACCGAGACATAGTCTTCGAAGCGCTTAGCACCTTACATGTGGGTAGACCGTACCAACCTACATCCCCTACATCGCCTAGCCTACCCGTAAGAGTTCGCACAACTTAGTCAACTACGCCAGAGCCCATAATTGGCTTGTGGTGCACGGAAGTTTCAGCTTGAATAATCTTATGATCCCTTAGAGCCCGGGTGGCGGTCCAAGAAATACAGCAAGTCTCGATAGAAACCAGTGCCTCAATCCACCCAGATGTGTGTTTAGGTTGCCACCTTAGATAAACCATTAATTAACAATCTCACATCCATCATGGATATTCACTCACCCAATCCACGCCTACTAGCATAGCATGGCATAAACAAGCAAACGAGAAGTAACTCCCAAGGTTTCATAAGTAAAACAGTAATACGTACTACTCAATCTACTTCCCAACCCACAATTTAATTAGATCCTAATCATGCAAGTGTTTGAGGAATAGATCTAATGCATAAAACTGGGTATGAGAAGAGTATGATCAAAGTGTTACTTGCCTTGCCGATGATCCGCAAGACCTAGAGATTCAAGTAACAAGCGGCGCTCACCGGTGATCTAACGCAGACAACAACAAGCATACAATAAGTACTCATCTAATGCACGGGAAATCTCGAATAAAAGATCTAACCGTAAAGTTCAACTTAAGAACCACGTTACAAAAGATTCGAATCAAAATAAACATCGAAAGTCGAAACTCGAGAGAGAACGACTCGGTTTTGCAAATCAAACTAGGTCAAAATTTTACAAAGAGAAAAACTCGTGAAAGTAGGTTAGTCGAACGGCGGTTTCATATTGAAACTCCAGCGCTTGAATCACCCGATTCCGATAAACGAGCGAGAAATAAAACAGATTCAAAATCGGATCGAAATCGAATCAGAAAAATAACGGATTAAATCCGATTAAAAGAAAACGACGAACGGATTAAATAACGGACGCTAGTTATCGTAACTAATCCAACGAACACGTTCATTGAAACGAACGGTTCGGTGAACGTCGTTAAATAAGAAAACCAAAAAACTAAAACCAATCTAGGTTTTTTTTTTAAAAACGAATATCTAAAAACGGATCGGGTTTTTCCGAGAAAACCGGATCGGGCGGGCGGGGCGGCTACCTCCGATGATCGCGGCGAGGCTCGGCGGCGGCTAGGGGTCGGCATGGGTCGGGAGGGCGGCGGGTTTGGCGGGACTCGGCGTCGGCGCGACGGCGGCAGGCTGCTCCGGGCGGCATGGGCTCGGCTTTGGGCGGCGAGGGCAAGGCAAGGGTCGAGGTGAGGGAGGGGCGGCGGGTATTTATGGGAGGAGGAGGCGCTTGGAGGAGGAGGCGTGGGTGGAGCCGGACTCGCATGGCAAGGCGTCGTCTTGGCGGCGGGGCTCCCTTCGGCCGAGCCATGTGAGAGAGAGAGGAGGCGAGGCGCTGGGCTGGACTGGCTGGGCCGGGCTGGGCCTTGGCCCGAGAAGCGCTTTTTTTTTTATTAAAATTTAAACCAAACGAATTAAAAAAAATACCAAATAAACTCCGATTTAAATAAAAAAAATTTCCCCGACTCCTAAAAATGAGTCGAACAAAATGAACTTTAAAAACGGCAAACATGCATAAATTTTTAAAATGCTCATTTTTGCCTAAGCAAAATAAATCTTCCAAAACCAAATTTTGATTTATTTACAATATCTTCATTTTTCCTAAATGTTGGGAAAGTCATATTATTCCCTCTCTTTAATATTTTTATAGGAAAAACTTTATGAAGATAATTTAAATAAATCTAAATGATCCTATTTTCAAAATTTGAGAAATCCCAAATATGCAAATAATGAAACTTCCAACTCTCTCCGAGGGTCCTTGAGTTGCGTGAAATTTCTAGGATCGGAAAAATGCGAGAAAAATATGATATGCATGATGACCTAATGTATAACATTCCAAATTGAAAATTTGGGATGTTACAATATCACATCACATAACACATCTCCCAGGTTTAGATAATATAACAAAATCATCTCAGGAATACATTTCCTTACACAGGAATTATGGCACATCTACTACTATCCTAACATGTACGTATATGCATGTGTGCTTGCTTGACCGGCGCATGCATCACTGTAGCAGCCAAGCAAGTAGGCATCGTTGACGTCTACTCATAGCTTTCCTCGCACCAGAGAAAGAATTAAAACAAAAAATATTAGTAACTTTAAATCAGAAAGTATATCCACATCACCATAAAATAGTCGCAGACCATCACACATAAGCCAAATACTATGAATTGATGATTAGTAGACACGGACATGATTCAGCTACGTAATGGCTACCACAAGCGAAAGTGACAAGTGTGTAAGCAAGCTGCTAGTGTACACAAGGTGATTGAGCTCTTGCTGTTTAGTACGCATACACGGTAGGCTACTGCTGCTAGTGTTCTAAACCAACAGAGCATGCTATAGGAGCAGAAAATAGGGAGCTAAGGCTAGAAGATGGAGCAGACTCACCAGAGAGCTTGTGGTCGCCGCCGTACAAAGCCGCCATCACACCGGTCGCCTCAAGAAGCACCACCGCGCCGGAGACGGTGCCAGACGTGTGCAAGAGCAGAGCACCTGCTGCATCCATTTCCAAATAGAACAAGAACAAAAAATTAGGAAGGGCTGCAAAAAAATTAGGAAGGGTTTCAAAAAAGGACAGTTATTTAGAATGACAACAGAAATTCAGCTAGTACCATGCTTTTCGTTCTCCGGCTAGTTAAAATGAGATACTCGTTCATACAAGAAAACATAGACACAATATGAATATTCATTGCACAAGTGCAAGTCATGCAAAATACTTCACTGCAATACATTGCGCCTAAACTTCGCATAAGATATAATTGATAAAAATCAGTTTGCTGCTACTGCCATCGGAAAACCGGCACCGAATCGAGTGGTAAAAGATATATTTGATAAAAATCCGTTTGCTGCTACTGCCATTCAAAATCTAACTGACCAACTGGTTCGAACACTAGGAAAAGTAAGACAGAAACAAGTAAATCGGCACCGAATTGAGCGGTAACAGAGAGGGGAGGGGAGACGTGCAACTTACAGCATCACTCATGGACTTCCACTTCTCACCACCGGCCTTGCCAATCTGCAATTCAACCAACCTAAACCATATCAGGACACAGAATTCACAAGGAAAATCATCTCACAGCACCACCAGTTCGAACGAACAACATGACAGAGGCGGATGGGGGACGCTTACCACGGAGACCTGCTTGACGCCGGGGTGCTTCTCCTTGTACTCCTTCCTGAAGTTGTCCCTGCAAAGACGAAACACGCACCAAATCCTCGGTCAGGACGCGACGCCACACCACAGAAGCAACACGAATCGAACCAGGAACCAAGACTGGGACTCACATGAAGATGAAGAAAGCACTCGGGGGCGCGTGGGCTTGTTGGGGTCCTTCTCAGCCTTGATCTTCTTCACCGCAAGCCTGCGCCACCACAACGGAAACAACAGCAGCAAACCAAACCGAGTCAGAACCCGACGTGAAATAGCAGCAGCCACCACGGGAAACAAAAACGAGACGGGGAGACGAGGGAGGGAGGGGTCGGGACCTGGAGTTGCCGGCGAGGGAGCCCACCTTTGTTACTATGTTAAAGAAAGTTGATTTGCCAACATTGGGTAACCCCACCTGCATGAAACATAAATAGTAAACTTCATATATCCTCTTATTCCTCTACTTGGCAACAGCAGAATAGTGCGCCAATCAACATTCAACAGAAGAGTAGTCCATTATGATTTATGATGAAATCTGAGATCGAAGAAAGGATTATTGTTAAACACCATCAATGAGACTAGAAGTGCGGCACTGGCAACTCATGAAACTTCTTGAACAGTAGTAGTACATAGTAACATGCTAGTGTTGTCCAAGCAGACTGAGTTACATGCATAAATCTACAATTCGTCCACCCTGAGCAGTCAAGATAAACACATGCCAAATCTAAATCCATAACCAACTGCAGCTTCTTCTTTTATAGTCTACAACAACATAGTTCAGTAGTAAATTAGAATAGAATCAATCTATTATAAGACAACATAATGCTCATTTAACAAAATATCAACACCAAGCACCCATTCAAATGCACCAAATTAACAGTACCATAATCTGTATGGTTAATTTTCAAACACACATGTGAAATCATATTGTCAAATGCATGCACATATACCACTAATATCTTAGCAGCAGCATTTGTCTGCCATTTTACACATTAAATTAGATTAAGATTGTGAAGTAGTGCATCTCCATTTTCACGACACTGAGAATGATAGCAGAAAACAAAATCGACCAGGTTACAAACAGGCAGCAAAGTAGGCAAGCGAGCAAGCAAAACCCTGCAGCTCAAACGATTTCTAGCGGATCCAGTGGCCTTCTTTGCACTCATCTGTTAAATGAAAGACACTTGAACACAAGTCTAGGAGCTAGAATTAGAATCTACATTGAACTAGATAGGAAACTAATTCAACATACAAGGCATGTGCAGTATAAAGATTAGAGACTAGAACTAGATTAATATGTAGCTGCCACAACAAGAATGATTAATTCCAACAGGATAATCAGGTCCATATATTTAAGTCAAGCCGGGAGCATGGAGCAGCAATAGCCTTCCCACATCTGTCTTGTCCATGCCAGGAGCCAACAGGATAATCAGGTCCATATATTTAATTCAAGCCGGGAGCATGGAGCAGCAATAGCCTTCCCACTTCTGTCTTGTCCATGTCAGGAGCTTGCTAGCGTTCGAAACCAGCAGTTTCTGTAACAAGTAACTGAAACTATGTAAATGTAAAGAAAAAGAAATCTAAAGGTGTATGAGAGCACATCAATCAGATTCAGGATTCGGCTATACCTCCTCAGACAACCTTTTAGATGGTGACTTGTCAACATTGATGGGTGGCAGCGTGGACCGGCGAGCACCCGCGAAGAGAGGAGAAGAAGACGTCGCTGCAGCGTGCTGTGGGCAACAACCCGATTCTCCTCATGCATCGCATAAATCACCAGAAGTTGAGAAGAGCCCCTGGCTTGCAATAACCTGTATGGTTATATGTAATTTTTAATTCCAACAACTATATGTTTTGAGTTGTAATAAATAAGTAGATGTTTACTGCTTATTCTCCTTTTTTTTCTCAATTGCTTGGTGTAACGAACTTTGTTGGATAAAAAAATGTTTTGAAGTGGCAGGTCATGTTATAAATAAGAATAGTTGAATACAAATAATCAAGCTACACAATATTGCTATGTAATAAATCAGACATGGGTTAGACAGAGTAATTTCTTGTGTCAGGATCAGATTGCATGGCAGGACTACAACATCTTACAGAGGCAATTCTGATTTCTGGTTGAGCATGCACATTAACCATTAGCATGTGCTGATATGCAGCATCGTTTGAACAGGATACAGGGAATTTTTAGCTGTTTCGTAAATACCTAAGAGCAACAGTCTCATCTAACCTTGGAAAAACAACATCTTACAGAAGCTGACACGCAGACGCAGCGAGACAAACGTGCGAGGGTTTCACATGGGGTGGGAGGGCGAGGGAGGAGGTACCTCGCAACCGATGAGGTTCTTGGCATAGTCGACGACCCTGTGCCGGCGCCGCTCCGCCTCCTCCGTTGGGTGTAGTCGCAGCAGCACCTCGCGGGCGGCCGCCTCCGTGGCCCGCAGCGCCGGCGGGATGGTCGAGGGCCGCGGCCGCAGTGCCATCAGCATCATCCCACGCGGCTGCTCGTCCGGGACCCAACCGAGGCCAGTGGGTGGCTCAGGACCACGCCATGTGGTTGGGGGAAGCCATGGCGCTGCCGCCCCCTTGTTTGAGTTGCTGATGGAGGGGCCACGCCGGTGCCGGATCCAGCGCCCGCTGGCCTCGACGTTGCCGGATGTGGCAGGCCGGCGACGAGGGGAGAGGTGGGTGGCGGAGAGGGAGGTGGCAGCGAGGGGAGAGGTGTGGCAAAGAGAGGGGGATCTGGATCGGGGGCGGAGTGGGAGTGCGGCGTCGCCATCGATTCGATCTGAATCGGGGGAGTGGGAGTTAGGGTTTGGGAGGTAGGAGCGGAGGGAGTTACAGTGGTGTGGGATCGATGGATGGATGGGTGTGTGCCATGTCATCGATCCGTGGCACACACCTTTCCACCAATAAGAATTTAAGTTTATTTTTTGAGTGTAGAAATGGTTTTTTAAGAACATATGAAATTTTGATGGAAATTGGATCATATTTTGTGAAAATGCTCCAATATTGTGCACATGTGTGTATATTTGGATGGGGGTTTTATTTCTTTGCGCAAAAAATCATTTTTCAATTTTCGGAGTGGCAATAATCGGGTTTTTTTGTGAACGACCTAGCAAATAGTTGTTGTAAAATTGGACCAAATAAATTTTCTAAAATACTAGGCCATATCTAATGCACAATTGACCAAATAGGTCGACCCACCTCTGTTGAAAAAGACAAATTTCCGCCTATTTAGGTGGAAGCGGGTCAAATTTGAATTGCAGCTACCTCGTAGTTTGCTCTTTATTTTTTTCAAAAATCATTACTAGGTACCAAAGTATCTATTTAATCACAGAAACACCAAAAAATTTCCAATATTCAACCACTAGCTAGGAACGGTCATGCCCGCCATTTTGACCGCATTTTGAAACGGGCATATAAAATAAAAAAAATAAAAAAATTGGGAAACCTTCGCATTGTGTCATTATATGTGACCATGTTTCCAGGAAAAATAATAAACTTGTAATACGGAAATTATTTAAAAAAAGTGATCTCAGAAATGAGCTATCACGCGTGAAGATTCAGGGCTTTCAAGCCAAATGATCAATCTTATGGCCACATTCATGGCATAGTTTGTTCAAATGATCTCATATTGTGCACAAGGGTGCATATTGGAATGGCAAACAATGTTGCCTAAGGAAGTTTTCATTTTCTTTGGACCAAAAAAATCATTTTCCATTTTTCGAGTGCCCAAAATGAGGTTTTTTTGTGAAGAACCTACCACATAATTGTTGCAAAATTGGACCAAATCAATTTTATAAAATACTAAGCCATGTTTAATGCACAATTGAACAAATGGTTGGGTGTCAAAAGTTTTGATCCACCTCTGGTGAAAAAGACAAACTTCCGCCGATTCAGTAGGAAGCGGGTAAAATTTGAACTGTAGTTGCCTCATAGTTTGCTCTATATTTTTTCTAAAAATTATTTCTTGGTACATAAGTATCTATTTAATCAGAGAAACACCAAAAGTTTTCCAAGATTCAACTAGTAGCTAGGAACGGCCATTCCCGCCGTTTTGATCGCATTTTGAAACGAGCATAAAAAATTCAAAAAAATCAAAAAATTGGAAAACCTTCGCATTGTGTCATTATATATGACCAAGTTACCAGGAAAAATAATAAACTTGTAATACGGCAATTCTTTTAAAAAAGTGTTCTAAAAAATGAGCTATCATGCGTGAAGATTCATGGCTTTCAAGCCAAATGATCAATCCTATGGCCAAATTCATGGCATAGTTTGTTCAAATGATCTCATATTGTGCACAAGGGTGCATATTGGAATGGCAAACAATGTTGCCTAAGGAAGTTTTCATTTTCTTTGGACGAAAAAACCATTTTCCATTTTCCGAGTGCCGAAAAGGAGGTTTTTTGTGAAGGACCTCCCAAATAATTGTTGCAAAATTGTACCAAATCATTTTTATAAAATACTAGGCCATATTTAATGCACAATTGACCAAATGGTTGGCTGTAAAAAGTTTTTATCCACCTCTCATGAAAAAGACAAATTTCCGCCGATTCAGCTGAAAGTGGGTCAAATTTGAACTGTAGCTGCCTTGTAGTTTGCTCTTTATTTTTTACAAAAATCATTTGTAGGTACATAAGTATCTATTTAATCAGAGAAACACCAAAAAAATTCCAAGATTCAACCACTAGCTAGGAACGGTCATTCCCGCCGTTTTGACCGCATTTTGAAACGGGCATAAAAAATTCAAAAAAAATCAAAAAATTGGAAAACCTTCGCATTGTGTCATTATATATGACCAATTTACCAGGAAAAATAATAAACTTGTAATACGCTAATTCTTTTTAAAAAAGTGTTCTCAGAAATGAGCTATCATGCATGAAGATTCATGCCTTTCAAGCCAAATGATCAATCCTATGGCCACATTCATGGCATAGTTTGTTCAAATGATCTCATATTGTCCATAAGGATGCATCTTGGAATGGCAAACAATATTGCCTAAGGAAGTTTTAATTTTCTTTGGACAAAAAACCATTTTTCATTTTTCGAGTGCCCAAAAGGAGGTTTTTTTTGTGAAGGACCTCCCAAATAATTGTTGCAAAACTGGACCAAATAAATTTTCTAAAATACTAGGACATACTTAATGCACAATTGACAAAATGGTTGGGTGTAAAAAGTTTTGATACACCTCTCGTGAAAAAGACAAATTTCCGCCGATTCAGTTGGAAGCGGGTCAAATTTGAACTGCAGCTGCCTCATAGTTTTCTATTTATTTTTTCCAAAAATCATTTCTAGTTACATAAGTACCTATTTAATCATAAATACATGGTTTGGTGGTGATACGTCGAGGTTTGGGCGGTGGCCGAGGGCCCCAACTCTAGAGCGCCAGAACTCAAGATGCTCGCGCGTGGTCACCGCGTGACCGTGGCGTTGCCATGTGTTCTGGGCGGCCTAGGCATGTCTAGTGGGTTGGGCACTCCCCAGGTAGGTGCTAGGAAGAAAATTACAACAGAAGATTCTCACAAGGAGACCGATCGATGCTCAAACATGAATTAGCAGCCAAGTGTTTGATTAGCGGTACGGGAAATGTACATGGCTAATGGGCATGAGTTTTGGCTGAGGATGATCAATTACTAAGAAGACCGTCTTCACAAATTTTCAGCTCAAAAGGAGGAGCCTAGGTGGTACTTGCTTTGCAAAGTACCACACTGGACATAAATACGAATGTTGAAGCTGGGCTCAAAATAATGAATGGATTGAGCTGGCATTTGGTGGAGGATGGTTATTTGGGCATAGGAAAGCACTGTAGAAAATGGATACTATTTGGACATGCCAAAGTGGTACTTCCATCAAAATGTGCTGCTCTGAACAGAATAGGAAAACAAATATTGTTGAATTATTTTTGAACTATGCAAGGAAGGTTTTTGACATATTTGATGAAGATATGATCCAAAAAATTTATGAGAATTTTTTGGGAATTTTTGGAATAACAGAAATATAGGTTGCTTCACAACCTAGGGCAAAAATTGACAGATGGACATGACACAGAGGCAAAACTGATGAGATGGCGCCTAGTCATCACAACCCACCACAATTTACAAGTCTATGACCATCTATATTGGTCGTTAACAACTAGAAATAAGGCAGCGGACTAGCGCTGTTTGCTTTATGACCATTTCGTGTAAGGAAATTACGACCTTTCTGACCAAAATGGTCACAATGGTTTAGGGTTTGGAGCCACCCGAACAGCTTTTGACCAATTGGTCTCAAATGGTCATAGATCTATGACCAATTCTTCCAGGGTCGCTGACAGAAGGTCACTAGTTGACATATTTCTTGTAGTGACGAGAGGCAAAAGGCAAATAATGTAATGCGAGGGATAAGAGTTTGTGATGGGTACTTGGTATGTCTTGACTTGAACTGACTTGGCGCAAATCTCCCCGGAAACGGCGCCAGAAATCCTTCTTGCTACCTCTTGAGCACTGCGTTGGTTTTCCCTTGAAGAGGAAAGGGTGATGCAAGAAAGCAAGTATAAGTATTTCCCTCGGTTTTGAGAACCAAGGTATCAATCCAAGAGGAGGCCGTGCACGAGTCCTCGCACCTACACAAACAAATAAAATCCTCGCAACCAACGCAATAAAGGGGTTGTCAATCCCTTCACGGTCACTTACGAAAGTGAGATCTGATATATATGATAAGATAATATTTTTGGTATTTTTATGATAAAGATGCAACGTAAAGAAAGCAAAATAAAAACGGTGCTAGAAATAGCTTGTTGACGGGAGATTAAATATGATGGAAAATAGACCCCGGGGCCATAGGTTTCACTAGTGGCTTCTCTCGAGAGCATAAGTATTACGGTGGGCAAACAAATTACTGTTGAGCAATTGACTGAATTGAGCATAGTTATGAGAATATCTAGGTATGATCATGTATATAGGCATCACGTCTGTGACAAGTAGACCGACTCACGCTCGCATCTACTACTATTACTACACACATCGAACGCTATCCAAA
The DNA here is from genome assembly GCA_021605205.1 of Aegilops longissima. Taxonomy (NCBI): domain Eukaryota; kingdom Viridiplantae; phylum Streptophyta; class Magnoliopsida; order Poales; family Poaceae; genus Aegilops; species Aegilops longissima. Next base: position 243,898,839 of record CM038678.1, on the reverse strand, counting down.
GATGCATCTAGAGTATTAAGTTCAAAAGAACAGAGTAACGCTTTAAGTAAGATGACATGATGTAGAGGATAAACTCATGCAATATGATATAAACCCCATCTTGTTATCCTCGATGGCAACAATACAATCGTGCCTTGTTGCCCCTCATCCATGGGAAAGGACACCGCAAGATTGAACCCAAAGCTAAGCACTTCTCCCATTGCAAGAAAGATCAATCTAGTAGGACAAACCAAATTGATAATTTGAAGAGACTTGCAAAGATAACCAATCATACATAAAAGAATTCACAGAAGATTCAAATATTGTTCATAGATAAACTTGATCATAAACCCACAATTCATCGGCCTCAACAAACACACCGCAAAAGAAGATTACATCGAATAGATCTCCATGAGACTCGTGGAGAACTTTGTATTGAGATCCAAAGAGAGAGAAGAAGCCATCTAGCTAATAACTATGGACCCGAAGGTCTGAGGTAAACTACTCACACATCGTCGGAGAGGCTATGGTGTTGATGTAGAAGCCCTCCGTGATCGATGCCCCCTCCGGTGGAGCGCCGGAAAAGGCCCCAAGATGGGAACTCACGGGTACAAAAGGTTGCGATGGTGGAATTAGGTTTTTGGCTCCGTATCTGGTAGTTTGGGGGTACGTAGGTATATATAGGAGGAAGAAGTACGTCGGTGGAGCAACATGGGCCCCACGAGGGTGGAGGGCACGCCTAGGGGGGGTAGGCGCGCCCCGCTACCTCGTGCCTTCCTGGTAGCTTCCTTGACGTAGGGTCCAAGTCCTCTGGATCACGTTCGTTCCGAAAATCACGTTCCCGAAGGTTTCATTCCGTTTGGACTCCGTTTGATATTCTTTTTCTGTGAAACTCAAATAGGCAAAAACAACAATTGGGCGGGCCTCCGGTTAATAGGTTAGTACCAAAAATAATATAAAAGTGTATAATAAAGCCCATTAATGTCCAAAACAGAATATAATATAGCATGGAACAATATAAAATTATAGATACGTTAGAGATGTATCACCACCCACCGGCCTTGACGGCTGGGTCCGGACATGATTGAGGCTCGCGGAGATTGAAACCTGGGTGTTGGAACTCGAGGTAGTAAGGGTTGAGGAAGAAGCAAGCGTGGAGAAGAAAGACGGGTCTGTACCCCTTTACAAAGGTTGTGAATATTGAACGCCTCCTCCCGGGCCTTAAACCCTTACTATTCCCAAGGAGATGTACCCTAAGGACGGTTGGGTTACCCACGTTCGTGTCGATAAAAGAATCCCTTAATAAGGGGACATGATCTCTGCTTGGATAAGACGTGTCAATGACAACCACGTTTCGGAATGCGGAGCCGCAGGCGAAACAACGGTCCGAAATTATGACCGGGCAGGCGTGATGTCACGTTGTAAAAAGTTGTCAATGGATTGGACCCGTGGAATATTATGTTCTCTCTGCGGTTGTGTGTGGTGTGTGTTACCGGTACGGATACAATCATTATGTCCGGAGACTATCTTGGAGTTCGAAAATAAGGGAACCCGCCTTGCAATGTCGAAGACAAATCTGCACGCCGGACTCCTCGTCATTGAAGCCAGGTTCAGGGGCTACTGAGGGAGTCCTAGACTAAGGGGTCCTCGGGTGTCCGGCCCGTTAGCCATGGGCCGGACTGATGGGCCGTGAAGATACGAAGACCGAAGTCTGCACCCGTGTCCGGATGGGACTCTCCTTGGCATGGAAGGCAAGCTTGGCGACAGAACATGTAGATTCTTTTCCTTTGTAGCCGACCTTGTGTAACCTTAGATCCTCCCAGTGTCTATATAAACCGGAGGACTTAGTCCGAAAGGGGAGATACTCATTACCATAGTCATACAGGCTAGACTTCTAGGGTTTAGCCATTACGCTCTCGTGGTAGATCAACTCTTGTAATACTCATATCCATCAAGACCAATCAAGCGGGAAGTAGGGTATTACCTCCATAGAGAGGGCCCGAACTTGAGTAAACATCGTGTCCCTTGTCTCCTGTTACCATCGACCTTAGACGCACAGTTCGGGACCCCCTACCCGAGATCCGCCGTTTTTGACACCGACACCTGTCATCTCTGTTAAAATAGGAGATAACTGTTATCATGGTTTATGTGACATAGGTGCTAGTGTGAGTGTTATTCCTTACACCTTATATCAAGAAATTATGAATGACATAACACCCGCAGAGATAGAAGAAATATATGTTACTATTAAACTTGCTAATAAAGACACCATATCACCAATGGGATTGTTAGTGATGCTGAAGTCTTGTGTGGGAAAATTAAATACCCTAATAATTTCCTTGTTCTTGGTTCCCCACAAGATGACTTCTGTCCAGTTATTTTTGGTAGACCTTTCTTGAACACCGTTAATGCTAGAATAGACTATGAGAAACAAACTATCGGTGTTAGCTTTGATAATGAGTCTCATGAGTTTAATTTTTCCAAGTTTAGTAGAAATCTTCATGAAAAAGAATTGCCTAGTAAGGATGAATTAATTGGTCTTGCTTCTATTGCTGTTCCACCTACTGATCCTTTAGAACAATTTTTGCTAAACCATGAAAATGATTTACATATGCATGAAAGAAATGAAATATATAAAATTTTCTTTGAACGACGTCCTCTACTTAAACACAATTTGCCTATTGAAACTCTAGGAGGTCCACCTCCACCTAAAGGTGATCCCGTGTTTGAATTAAAACAACTGCCAGACACTTTGAATATGCTTATCTTGATGAAAAGAAGATATATCATGTTATTATTAGTGCTAACCTTTCAGAACATGAAGAAGAAAGATTATTGAAAGTTCTAAGGAAGCACCGAGCTGCTATTGGATATACTCTTGATGATTTAAAGGGCATTAGTCCCACTCTATGTCAGCACAAAATTAATATGGACCTGATGCTAAACCCGTTGTTGATCACCAACATCGGTTAAACCCGAAGATGAAAGAAGTGGTAAGAACGGAAATATCAAAACTTCTGGAAGCAGGTATAATCTATCCTATAGCTGATAGTAGATGGGTAAGTCCTATTCATTGTGTCCCTAAGAAAGGAGGTATAACTGTTGTTCCTAATGATAAGAATGAACTTATTCCACAAAGAATTGTTACAGGCTATAGAATGGTAATAGATTTTAGAAAATTAAACAAAGCAACTAGAAAAGATCATTACCCTTTGCCTTTTATTGATCAAATGCTTGAAATATTATCTAAGCACACACGCACAAATACCTATTTCTCAACCTGATCAAGAAAAGACCACTTTTACTTGTCGTTTTGGAACCTATGCTTATAGACGTATGCCTTTTGGTTTATGTAATGCACGTGCTACCTTTCAAAGATGTATGACTGCTATATTCTCTGATTTTTGTGAAAAGCTTGTTGAGGTTTCCATGGATGACTTTTCTGTTTATGGGAAGCCTTTTGATGATTGTTTAAGCAATCTTGATCGAGTTTTGCAGAGATGTGAACAAACAAATCTTGTCTTGAATTGGGAGAAGTGCCACTTTATGGTTAATGAAGGCATTGTCTTGGGTCATAAAATTTCTGAAAGAGGTATTCAAGTGGACAAAGCTAAGGTTGATGCAATTGAGAAAATTCCATGTCCTAAAGATATAAAAGGTATTCGCAGTTTCCTAGGTCATGCTGGTTTCTATAGGAGATTTATCAAAGACTTTTCTAAAATTTCTAGGCCTCTCACTAGTCTCTTGCAAAAGGATATTCCATTTGTTTTTGATGATGATTGTCTAGAAGCCTTTGAAACACTCAAGAAAGCCTTAATTTCTGCACCTATTGTTCAACCACCTGATTGGAACTTGCCTTTTGAAATTAGATGTGATGCTAGTGATTATGCTGTTGGTGTTGTTCTAGGACAAAGAGTTGATAAGAAACTTAATGTAATTCATTATGCTAGTAAAACTCTAGAAAGTGCTCAAATAAATTATGCTACTACTGAAAAAGAATTCTTAGCAGTTGTGTTTGCTTGTGATAAATTTAGACCTTATATTGTTTATTCCAAAGTAACTGTTCACACAGACCATGCTGCTATTAAATATCTTATGGAAAAGAAAGATGCTAAACCTAGACTTATTCGATGGGTTCTCTTGTTACAAGAATTTGATTTACATACATTGATAGAAAAGGAGCCGAGAACCCAGTAGCTGATAATTTATCTAGGGTTGAAAATGTGCTTGATGACCCACTACCGATTGATGATAGTTTTCCCGATGAGCAGTTAGCTGCAATAAATATTGCTCACAGTACTCCTTGTATGCTGATTATGCTAATTATATTGTTGCTAAATATTTACCACCTAGCTTTACATACCACCAAAAGAAAAAATTCTTCTATGATTTAAGACATTACTTTTGGGATGACCCACATCTTTATAAAGAAGGAGTAGATGGTATTATTAGACGTTGTGTACCTGAGCATGAACATGGACAAATCATACGAAAATGTCCCTCCGAAGCTTATGGAGGGCATCATGCTGGAGATAGAACTGCTCACAAGGTATTGCAATCTGGATTTTATTGGCCTACTCTCTTCAAGGATGCACGTAAGTACGTCTCATCTTGTGATGAATGTCAAGGAATAGGTAATATCGGTAAGCGTCAAGAAATGCCTATGAATTATTCACTTGCTGTTGAACCATTTGATGTTTGGGGATTTGATTACATGGGACCTTTTCCTTCCTCTAAGGGGTATACACATATTTTGGTTGCTGTTGATTATGTTACAAAATGGGTAGAAGCTATTCTGACAAGTAGTGCTGATCACAACACCTCTATTAAAATGCTTAAGGAAGTTATTTTCCCAAGGTTTGGAGTCCCTAGATATTTAATGACTGATGGTGGTTCACACTTTATTCATGGTGCTTTCCGTAAAATGCTTGCCAAGTATGATGTTAACCATTGAATTGCATCACCCTATCATCCTCAGTCTAGTGGTCAAGTTGAACTTAGCAATAGAGAAATAAAATTAATTTTGCAAAAGACTGTCAATAGGTCTAGGAAGAATTGGGCTTATAGAACAACATATAAAAATCCTATGGGTATGTCTCCTTATAAAATGGTTTATGGAAAAGCTTGTCATTTGCCTATTGAGTTAGAACATAAAGCATTTTGGGCAGTCAAAGAACTCAACTATGATTTCAAACTTGCTAGTGAAAAGAGGTTATTTGATATTAGCTCATTAGATAAGTGGAGAACCCAAGCTTATGAAAATGCAAAATTATTCAAAGAAAAAGTTAAAAGATGGCATGACAAAAGAATCCAAAAGCGTGAGTTTGAAGTCGAAGAATATAGTTCTTTTGTACAACTCTCCTTTCAGATTCTTTACAGGAAAACTCCTCTCAAAATGGGGAGGCCCATATGTCATCGAGGAGGTTTATCGGTCTGGAGCCATAAAAAAAAAACCTCGAAGGTACTAACCCGAAGGTTGTCAATGGGCAACGAATAAAGCATTATATATTAGGTACGCCCATTAATGTTGAAAGTAATATTATCCAAACTTTGACACCGGAAGAACAAATAAAAGAGTCCTTCCAGAACGCTCCAGAATCGTGAAAATAAGGAGGTATGTGATACGGTTAGTAAACGGACTCCGAAAAATCTGCAAAATTAATGTTTATCAGTTTTGGAATATTTAAGAATTTTGGAAATAAAGAAACTTCCAGGAAGCGTCCCCCGGTGGGCACAAGACACCATGGCGCGCCAGGCTTGCCTGGCGCGCCCAGGTGGGTTGTGCCCATTTCGGACACCTTTCGGACTCCGTTTTTCTTCCGTATGCTTGTTGCCCAAGATAAAAAATCTATATATACTTCCCGAACCTGTTGATCACCGTATCGCGAAGAAATCCTCTTGTCGGATCTCGGGTTCTGGCAAAACCCTTAAGGTTCGAACTCTGGGGTGCGCGCGAAGTTCTTTCCCTCCTACCGATCCACGCCCTAGCTCGCTAAGATCTCACGGATGAACTTGACGAACTTGCAACACAAAGGGACACAAGGTTTATACTGGTTCGGGCCACCGTTGTGGTGTAATACCCTACTCCAGTGTGGTGGTGGTGGATTGCCACTTGGGCTGATGATGAATAGTACAAGGGGAAGAACAGCCTCCTGAGGTTGAGGTGTTCTTGTGCTTGGTGAACTTGTGCGGTGAGAGCGCGACTTGATCCTCCTCCCTCTACTGTGGTGGCTAGCTCTACTTATATAGGCCCTGGTCCTGATCGTCACGACTCACGTCACGAGAGACTCGCGAGGTTTGCCCCGCCTTGATATCTCTGCTCCTTGTGAGCCTTCCTGGCGAGGTAGCTCCAGAGAAGGTCTTGCGTTGTCCGCCTCGCGAGGCTTGGTCCCTCACGAGGGTCTGGAATGCCTTGCTGATGAAGATGGACCATCTGAGACCAGCCCAGCCACGCCTGTGGGCCGCAGCGAGCAAGTCTGGGACCCCGTTCCCGAGCGCCGACAATAGCCCGGGCCCAAAGCGCTCGGGCTTGGCTTCGAGGCGAAGCCAAAGGTCAAGTACGGAGTGCCGCGGGCCCCAAAAGCTTGCGGGGTCGACGCGTGGCGGTTGATTGGACGTGGGCGTCTGCGCTTCCCCACGCTGCCTCGGCAATTGCTCGACTTGACAAGTCCCTGCGACATGCAAGGAAAACCATCATTACCTGTGATCGTGGGAGGCGCCGGTTGGCCTCCTTCTGCTATAAATGGGGAGGGAGGGGCGGAGCCCCCGTCGCCCATATCTTCCCGGTTCACTTGCTTATTCCTCCTTGCTTCTTCGCTTGCAACAATGGCGCCCATCCGAAGGTTTTCCGTGGACGAGAAAGAAAAGGCTGCACGCGGCGATCCGGGGCCGCTCCCGCCGAAGAAGAGGCCGGTCCATCGCCGTGACGAAATGGCGATGTAGGTGGTGATGAGGCCTTGGTGCGAGCGGCCTCCCCCTGGGTATCCACTACCTGTGTACGCCCGAGCCGAGGGCTCAGGAGGGCGGAGCGACGAGCGGCGCCGCCTGCGCCACGCCGGTGGTTGCCATGCGGTGGCAACGCGTGCGGTCGCTCTAGGAGTCCACGCCTCGGACTCCTCGCTCGAGCTTGTGCTATGGGCGCCGATGCCCCCAAGCTCTTGGATTTGCTTCCCACGGTTCTTCTCCGACGTGATGCCGCCGAGAGTGCCCCTCGAGCTTTAGTTGTAGCACGCCGACTGCGACGCTCCGGCGACCGGAGCAGAGATCGAAGCGGTCCCCGCTGGCAAGATCTTCAATACCCACGGCTGGGGCGAGGTCGCGCGGGTTTGCCGTGCGAGGGGTGCCCTTGTGATCCACTTCGAGTACGACGGCGCCACCACACTCTTCTTGAAGGTCTTCGATGCGGAGGGCCTTCACCGAGTGTTGCCACGAGGGAGCGCCAGTCGACGCAGCGCCCGCTCGTGGCTACTCCAGCAGCAGCCCCTGGGAGTCCAGTAGCTCTCCTGAGCCTTACGAGACTTCAGAGACGAGCGACGACAGCTACGTGCCCCCGAGCTCTCGACGGGCTCGGAATAGGGCTGCGACGTCCAGACGCCGCCGCCGCCGATCTGGATGAGGTTGGCGTCGGCCTCCCGTGGCCCACTGTTGATGATGGCGTCCGCCACGGGGGGTGTAGATAGGATTCCTCTTAGTTCTCGTTTCCGTTTCCTGCGGAGAATCATGAGGTACCCCGTGGGGGTGTGTAAGGATCCGTGATGCCCTTTTGTGTATATCTACCTTATTCTGAAAATTTACGAGCGCATGTCCTGTCAAGGCTCAGTCTCCCCTTTCCAACCCCGCGACAGCTTGTTGCTCTACGCTGACAGGTCCCTGTCCCCAGGCAGGCTACAGCCGTCGCTGGTATGCCAAGTCGCGTGCCGTGGTAAAGGCCAGGAGGTGTGCGGCCCGAGGTCCGGTAAGAGCCCCTGAGGCGCGATGCTCAGGAGGTCCCCTTTAGCGCTCAAGCAGCTATGGCAAGATAAGAAAGGGAGGCGACGTGGCCGCGGCAGAGATGCGATGATGTCACACCCTGATTTTCATGCCACAACACTTAAGCTAATGAATCATGATAAAATGTGGTTTGACAAAAACTTTTGAGTGTTTTGGACTATGCTTGACTTGATTTTTGTCTGCTGTTTGCAAGTGCTCTAAAAATCAAATAAATCCTCCAACTGCTATACTTCATCTCCTTGCTCCAAACTCTTGAACCAATGATCATGCCATGTGTATAGGACATAAATATAATTTCTTGCAAAAATAATTTGGCCAAATAGTATTTTCAAAAATTAGTTTTTCAAAAATCCCTGAATCGAGGTTTGCACTGCAAGTACTTAATTAAGGGCAGTAAAAATCTTTCCAAAAATATATTTGACTCCTATTAGATATAGGATACCCAGAAACCACAAAAATATAATTTTAAAAGTTATTTTTCTATTTTATTTAAAGGCTTTTTCTTAAGGCCAGAAATGGTCTTTAATAGGTTAAAATTATTTTAAAGCTTTAAAAATATTTGAGAAAAATTAAGGAGACTAAATGGACATATATTTTTCCATATATATGAGTTTCAACACATGGTCATGATCAAAATATTGGACAAAACCTCCCAAAACCATTTCTGCTCATTTCAAGGATTTGAAATATTTCTACAGGAAATATTTTCATAAAAATCCAAGAAAATTCTAACAAGTCACATATGACATTTTTGATGATCTTGACAAGTACCATGTCATGGAGAATAGTATAACCCCATGAAACCCTCTCAAAACCACTTCTGTCCTTTTTCAAGTTTGAACATTTTTGCATTGCCAAACATGTACAAATGGTCTCAAACTTGGTGCACATGCTCAAATGGTGTAATAGTACATCTAGACCAAATGGCACAAGTTGGAGAGAATGTTATCTTGATCAAAGTGCCCCAAAACCCTCTCGACCAGAATCAAATTTGAACAACTCTACATTGCCAAGTGTCTCTTTTGATCCCAACTTTTTTGACATGTTAAAATCCTCAAATGATGACACTACACCAAGTGGTGCATCAAGGAGAATAGATTTGCATGACTAAATCTTGGTAAAGCCATTTTTGCTGATTTCTAGGGTTTACCAAAGTTGCATTGGCTACTTTTCCCAAATGAGCTCAAACTTGGTGTAACACCCTACTTCTCATGCCATTGACCCCTGTTAAGTTTCATGTCAAATGAAATTAAATTTCTTGCCCAAACCTACATCAAACACCTTCTGTAACTTTTAAAAGTTGATGTTTTCACCTCTTTCCTTGTTCTCCTTGAGCCCAACCTTTTACCAGAGCCTCTTATAGTCTCCTTTACCTCTAGTAAGTTTAGCATGGCCATGGCTCAAACATTGGAGAGTGAAACCCCTCCTTCTCTCTTTGGACAGCCATTTTCTCTCTCCTCAACCTCTCTCCTCTCCTACTTGCTCTCCAGGCATCCAATGCCTCTCCACACTTCTTTACTACCCCTAGCACTACAGGACATTAGTGGCGCGCCCACTTTGCCAAAACAATGGCCATGCCGGCCAAACACGCTGGCTCTCGAGCGCCTTCTGAAGGCGCCCTAGCACTGTAGCCGCTCTCTGCCCGAGCCACCGGACCACCTAGGGCCTCCCCCTCATGTTCCCTGAGGTTGCCTCGACGTCCAGTACACGGCACGCTGTCGGCCCCCTTCTTCCTCTCTCTCTCTCTCTCTCCTGCCCCTGCTCGCACGCGCACCATGGCCGCCCGAGAGCTCCAATGGGCATGCTCACACGCGCGCTGCCCTGGCGCTTCCCCGCTCCTTCTCTCCCTTCCCCTGGCCGTAGACCACGCCCAGGAAGACCCCGACTCGAAGCCAAGCACTCCCATGGCCTCCAACGATGGCTACGACCTCGCCGGCGCACGACCCCACTGTGCACCTCGCCCCCTTCTATTTAAGGCCACCCCTGAGCCTCCTCTCTACTCCTTTACCTCTCTCTCCCTCCCAGAGACCCCCTGGAGCAACTCACTCCTCTCCCCGCGCCCTCCATAGCCCTCCATGGCCGGAGAGCCGCCGCTGGCCTCCACCTAAATTCATCCAAGCCCGAGCTCTTCTCCCTCTCCTCTCTCCACCAGCAGGCTCCACTGAGCAAGGCGGAGCTCCACGCTCTTTCCCTCGTCCGAGGATGCACCGTAGCGCCGTGCCCAATCTCTCCCGACGCCGCCCGCCGGCTCCAAGGCCGCCGTCGCTCCAGATCCTCCCAGCCTGCGTGAAGCCCCTGGATGGACGCGTCTCGGCGTCCCGAGTACGTCTGTGCATCGAACGCCACCGGGGATGGCCGGAGTCGCCGGGAATAAGCGTCGGCGCGCGCTCGGCCTCGCCTCCCCTAACGCTCCTCTGCCTCAGGCGCGAGGTAGGGGACGACCACCCCGCCAGCTGGCAGGGGGCCCGCCTGTCAGCGGCAGAGGTGACCGAGCCGGCCCACCAGTCGGGTTAAGTGGAAACGGCTTCTAGCCGATCCGCTTGCCCCGCTGGGTGGCGCTCTCCTGTAGTGTGCCTTCGGCGTCACCTCTTCCTCACAAGGTGAGCCACTGGGCCGAGCCCAGTAGGCGCTGTTTAGCTGGGCTTCGCCCAGTGCGCTTTATAAGGTTGACATCTTTTCTTCATTTTTCTTTTTTTAAATATTGTAAAATCTCTACAAAATTCAGATGGACTCCAAATTTGATGATTCAAATTTCTAGTGGCTCTATAAATCATGATCTATCTGTTGGTGCAACATGCACATTTTTCCAGAGACTTTTTCTTCACAAACAATTATCAAATCTTGTTTTTCCTATTTCTGTGATAAACTTTAGAAAATCACAGAGAGCTCAAAATTGATCCAAATGCCATGATTCAAATTACTAGATGTTTCTAAGTTCATAACTTAGTTTATGAACATTTTTCTTAATACTTTCTGTACCCCACAAAATAATGAGCCATTTCTTCATATTTGTCAACTTTGCAAATTCATAGGAAATTCATTTGAACTCCAAATCCAGTGAAACCAACTCCTAGATGCTTCTAAAATCATGGTTTGCTAAATGGGTGCCTCTGCTCATTTTTCAAAAATATATTTCTGTACACTTCTTGCAAATCCACAAATCCCTTGATTCCATTATATTGAAATATTCAGAGATATCCATTGATCAAATCCCATTGAAACCACTTTGGTCATACCTCATATGACCAAAGCTATCCTAGAAAAGTCCAACTTGCAATTTTAGAGCACTTTTATTTTTGCCTTGTTGTGTTGCTTATTGTGTTTGTTTCCGACGTTAGTTGACGAAGTAGACGGAGTACTTGGAGAAGGACCCGAAGACTTGAAGACTCTGATGAACCAGGCAAGCAGCCCTTTGACCATGATACCCCTCTTGTTCATCGGTACCCTTTTTCCGATTGCATGATGATGAAGGATGACGGTGGTAAACTTGTTGTGAACCACCACATGATGCATACCCCTACTCATGACCTTACCTTGTTCATGATTGCATTTTCAAGAGACTATTTGATGCATAATGATGCATGTGTACCATGAACTCTTCATGGTTACAATCTTTCGAAAACCCCATCGGGTGCCCCTAATGCCCTTGGGAGATGTTGATCTAAGGTCACCACTTGAGGAAGAAGTGGTGTACCGGAGAGAGATTTTGGTGTGTGTGTGTAAAATGATGAATTAGATTTATGTGTGATTACCGTCCCAACCAAACATGTGCAACCACTCTACCCCTTTATGGGATGGGGCATTATTGATTACCTAGGCCGATACTAGCATGGTGCCCACATTACTAGTGACGGGGGTGACTTGAGGTCACTCTTGGGACGGGGTCGTGCTTGGATAGGCGGCCATGACTGTTTTCACAGGGCACCGGACACACCGTTGGTCCCTTCGTGTATGCGAAGTAATGTGAAAAGGGCAGAGTCCCACGATCTTTTGCTTATACACGAGGGCCGTGTATCAACGAGTGGACCCTATGTTAGTGTCGTCTAGGGAAAGGTAATGATCGGTGCTTCCCAGTGCTTGAGGTATCGGGATTGTGGATGACACTAAAGCTTCCGGATCTTGTGGGTAAAGTGCGCAACCTCTGCAGAGTGTCAAACTATTGAATATCCGAGGCCACGGTCATGGACAGTTGGGAGGTGCTACTTAAACTATGTCCGAAATTTTACAAATCACGATGCATGTGTGTGTGGAAAGGAACTATTTGCGTTAAGGTGGAGACTTGACATGTTGAATGACATGACATTGATTCAACTCTATTTATGTTGATATCGTAACCTGTTCTCAAGGTTACCCATGTTTTATTGATGCATATCTCACAAGTTGATAGGACATCTTAACTAGCTTGAAGCTAGGTTGCTTACTCGTTGTACAATTGCATTGTTACTTTAAACCAAATCATGGGTTGCTTAAGTAGTACATTCAAAGTACTCATTGGCTTGCCACTGGTTATTTTATTGGCGTGCATGAAAGAACAAGATATATTGAATAGTTCCTTGGTGACGATCATGCGAGCTAGGACGCTTCCCGGTCGAGAATGCCTGTAGGGTTAAGGAGATGGCATGGGTCCAAGTTATCGATTTAATTTTCGCTGTGATGATATACTCAAGACTTAACCATAATGGTCCTACTTGCATAAAACGGTATGTATGGATGTAAGACTCTTGTTATTCAGCTTGTGTGTTCAGTGAGCATTGATCTCGGGATCCTTGTACACGTGCATTCGATGATCATGACTTATGAGTCGGGTCCCCACAGAGCTGGTATCAGAGCCATCCTGACTGTAGGAAGCCTTAGTTAGCATGGTCGTTAGTTAGGGTAAAACTATTTCCAAAACAACTACTAGTTTTCAAAACTATCTCTACTTCTCTTCCCTTCTCAGTTTTTCGAAAACTAAGGAATACTTTCCTTATTAATCTCTTCCCCTTCAAAACCTTTGGTCGCTAAAACCCTTTTGCCCCTGACCACTGGATTCCTTGTAATCCTCGTGGATAATCTAGAAGGAAGATGCCTTGCCAGACGTTCACCCACATCTCCTGAACACAAGATTGGCGACATCACAACAAGACGATACCAACAGAAGATACATCCTCAAGGAATGAGGACCTGAAGACCCAGGAGATGGTGACACCCTTGACACTGCCCCAAGATGATGCAACCTTAGCCTACGATGATCAGGGCATAGGATATGCAAGATCATGATATACATCGCTAATAGGGTAACCCTGTCACTACCGTTGTTGTATCGGCACCACCGATGGATGAGAACCTAGCCATTTGGTCCGCCTCACCATAGTGAGTAGGAAAACGGTTCTCCTCATCCCCGCTCTTGGTGTCGATGTTGTCATCAACATAACCGACATGATGGACCTCTATTATGCCTTGATAATGTCATTGCATAAAGGATTACCTACCGGTACCATCGATGCCTTAGAAGACAAAAGGGATCATCATGATTACGAAGACAATAGAAGACCAAGTCAATGCCGCTACGAGGAGCCACCTTCACCCCATCACTTCAACAGCAAGAAGTTGTTGAAGAATCTTGAGATCAACCTGGATTGTTTCATCGAACAACTACAAGAGACGAGCAACACGGAGGAAAACTCGTAAGATCGCACGAGGCACAGTAAAGCACGACTACTTAGTCCGAGAACCCCTAGGGTAGGATGAGTCGTGTACCCCCTATGCTTAATCGAGTCCGTATGATGGTTCGAATAGAACCATGATTGTGTGTTGCTTGTTTTATTTGTTTGTATTTTGATATTAGTCGCCCTTTTGCCCTAGGCAACAAGTACGCAACTATATCACGCTACTTATTTTGTTGTTTGTGTTTGGCCCTTTTGGCACTTGTTTGTTTGCACTTGCACTATAGAACCCCTTTAGGCATCCCCTCCTTTATGCTACTTATCCTCTCACTCTCTCTCCTCAACTAAAGACCGGCAAGACAAGATGCACCAAGGATTCTACTTGACGACCAACTAGCATCAAGACTTTTGTTGCAACCTCCTCGACCAAGTGAAACCCTTTAGAGTTATGTTTAACCCTCAAGATTAGAAACCCATTCCTAGACCCTTGAGACTTCATGAGATGCCCAGCTCCTTAACCATGTGCTTAACCCACAGGAATTGCAAGAGAACCGTTAAGCCTCCGTAAACCTCACACAACATTGGGTTCATTATGGAACTAGTGGACATAGTGAACAAGCACATTATCATCCTAATATAGCACGGAACTGATGATGCCATAGGGAAGACCAATTTGAGGATATAGGAATAGAGGACTAATGAGTTGATGAGTTTATATCAGTGACCTCGAGGAATTATCTGAGACTCTTTGGTGGATTATAAGGCTTTCACGATGGTAGATGGACTTGGTGGGATCAGCTAATAGAGTAGCATGACTCTCATTGCCCTGAGTAAATTGGATTTAGTAGGAAAATTATGATTGCAATCTAAGAATTCTTGGTAGTATATGGATTTAACTTAACCATGGGATATTGATAGGAGATAGTTGATATTACGATAATGACTTGGGGGAAAGTGTGGAAACTCTCGCGGGACATGAGATTTGGATTAAATAGGTTACCCTAGTGGAGTATGGATAGTAATTTTACATGGTTGACCTTGGAGTTAGAATGATGATCTTGATCATGATACCCGGTGGACCATAAACTAGGATATTGGATTAATTGTCGAGTTTATTTGGTGGTTTACATGACCATGATAATGGTGACTAAGGTAGCCCTTTCAAGTATTTGGGATTATAGGGCATTAGAAGATCATGTGGGACACCATAGATATTGGATTTGTAGAATTAATGAATTATGTAGCTAATGGGCTTTTGAAGTTGATTCATAGGAAGTAAACTAGATCTTGGAGTGGCATACGACGTGTTTCCTTAGGATAGAGATACACTAACATGGACCTTGGAAGAGTAGGATGAGCACTTGGATTGTCGTTTTATTCCAGCTTGGAAGCTTGTATGCTCTACCCATGGATTTTAGGGTAGCCATACATATGAGTTTGGGGATAGTTCACATATATGATTTTGTTAGACCTCCTCTCGGGAGTCACGAGAATATGGATCACATGAGTGATGATTGGATTTGACCTATACGAAATGATGCTATCTGTAAGATAATGTGATTTGTTTGAAGGACTAGATAGCACCATTGGCATCTCAGGAACTGTGCTCAAGGACGGGATGATAAACATTCACTCGCACACTAGAATCCTTGAAACCCTTACGTCCTACCAAGCCACAACATGGTTGGATCCTGACCTTGGGCTTTGGCTCTAGATCGATAAGACCTTGGCCAATACTCAACCGTGACCATCACCAATGCCTCAGCCCACTTTACGTACCCCATAGACTTCATGGAGTGCTTGGACAAGTTAGTTGTCGTCTCTCTTCGATGACATACTTGTCTACCCGAAGACGAAAGAAGAATCGTTGAGCTGGTCAAGGAACATCTGAAGATCGTCATGTCTAGGAGGAAGAACTACACCAACCACCATCTTTAAGAAGTATACTTCCGCGTCAAAGACCATGTGTATCTGCAAGCTACTCCTCTCTAAGGAACCAAGCATTTCCATGACAAGGAGACCCACACCAAGATTCATCGCCCCCCTTCGAGATCACTCCATGATTTAACAACCCCCTCTAAGATCACTGCAAGACTAAGAATAGACGGCTACCAGCTAGAATTACCACCTGAGCCACCCACTGTGCACAACATTTTCCACGAGTCACAGCTTCGGAAGTGCTTCCAACATCCTAACCAACCCGATCTCTACAAGGACATCGACCACGAGCCATCGACCCCCAGCCCAATCTGACCTACCACGATCTACCCATTGGAAACCTGGATCAAGAAGAACGTCATACACTAAGCCACACCATCAAGTACTTCAAGTTCAATGGAGCACCAAACAGAAGCAGAAGCAGTATGAGGACGTGAAGACTACCCCGAATCCAAGTTTCCGTATTCCTTTCCGCGCCTAGTTTGGGAATCTCGGGGACGAGATTCTTGTAAGGGGGGTAGGTCTGTCACACCCTGATTTTCATGCCACAACACTTAAGCTAATGAATCATGATAAAATGTGGTTTGACAAAAACTTTTGAGTGTTTTGGACTTTGCTTGACTTGATTTTTGTCTGCTGTTTGCAAGTGCTCTAAAAATCAAATAAATCCTCCAACTCCTATACTTCATCTCCTTGCTCCAAACTCTTGAACCAATGATCATGCCATGTGTATAGGACATAAAAATAATTTCTTGCAAAAATAATTTGGCCAAAAAGTATTTTTAAAAATTAGTTTTCCAAAAACCCCTGAATTGAGATTTGCACTGCAAGTACTTAATTAAAGGCAGTAAAAATCTTTCCAAAAATATATTTGACTCCTATTAGATATAGGATACCCAGAAACCACAAAAATATAATTTTAAAAGTTATTTTTCTATTTTATTTAAAGGCTTTTTCTTAAGGCCAGAAATGGTCTTTAATAGGTTAAAATTATTTTAAAGCTTTAAAAATATTTGGGAAAAATAGGGAGACTCAATGGACATATATTTTTCCATATATATGAGTTTCAACACATGGTCATGATCAAAATATTGGACAAAACCTCCCAAAACCATTTCTGCTCATTTCAAGCATTTGAAATATTTCTACAGGAAATATTTTTATAAAAATCCAAGAAAATTCTAACAAGTCACATATGACATTTTGGATGATCTTTCCAAGTACCATGTCATGGAGAATAGTATAACCCCATGAAACCCTCTCAAAACCACTTCTGTCATTTTTCAAGTTTGAACATTTTTGCATTGACAAACATGTCCAAATGCTCTCAAACTTGGTGCACATGCTCAAATGGTGTAATAGTACATCTAGACCAAATGGCACAAGTTGGAGAGAATGTTATCTTGATCAAAGTGCCCAAAACCCTCTCATCCAGAATCAAATTTGAACAACTCTACATTGCCAAGTGTGTCCTTTTGATCTGAATTTTTTTGGACATGTTAAAATCCTCAAATGATGACACTACACCAAGTGGTGCATCAAGGAGAATAGATTTGCATGACTAAATCTACACAAGTTCATTTCTGCTGATTTCTAGGGTTTACCAAAGTTACATTGGCTACTTTTCCCAAATGAGCTCAAACTTGGTGTAACACCCTACTTATATGTGCCATTTGAACCCTGTTAAGTTTCATGTCAAATGAAATTAAATTTCTTGCCCAAACCTACATCAAACACCTTCCGTAACTTTAAAAGTTGATGTTTTCACCTCTTCCTTGTTCTCCTTGAGCCCAACCTTTTACCACAGCCTCTTATAGTTCTCCTTTACCTCTAGTAAGTTTAGCATGGCCATGGCTCAAACATTGGTGAGTGAAACCCCTCTCCTTCTCTCTGGACAACCATTTTCTCTCTCTCCTCAACCTCTCTCCTCTCCCCTGGCTCTCCAGGGCATCCAATGCCTCTCCACACTTCTTTACTACCCCTAGCACTACTGGACATTAGTGGCGCGCCCACTTTGCCAAAACAATGGCCATGCCGGCCAAAGACGCGCTCGAGGCTCTGAGGCGCCCTAGCACTGAGCCGCTCTCTGCCGAGCCACCGGACCACCTAGGGCCTCCCCTCGTGTTCCCGAGGTCGCCTCGACGTCAAAGACACGGCACGCTGTCGGCCCCCTTCTTCTCTCTCTCTCTCTGCCCTTGCTCAGACGCTGCACCATGGTCGCCAGAGAGCTCCAATGGGCATGCTCACACGACGCTTCCCTGGCGCTTCCCGCTCCTTCTCTCCTTCCCTGGCCGTAGACCACGCCCAGAAGACCCGACTGGCCAAGCACTCCGTGGCCTCCAACGATGGCTACGACTCGCCATGGCAAGATGGCCCCACTGCACCTCGCCCCTTCTATTTAAGGCCACCCCGAGCCTCCTCTCTACTCCTTTACCTCTCTCTCCTCCTAGACACCCCTCGACCAACTCACTCCTCTCCCCGCGCCCTCCATAGCCCTCCATGGCCGGAGAGCCGCCGCCGGCCTCCACCTAAATTCATCCAAGCCTGAGGTCTTCTCCCTCTCCTCTCTCCACCAGCGGGCTCCTCTGAGCAAGGCGGAGCTCCCACGCTCTTTCCCTCGTCCGAGGACGCACCATAGCGCCGTGCCCAATCTCTCCCGATGCCGCCCGCCGGCTCCAAGGCCGCCGTCGCCCCAGATCCTCCCAGCCCGCGTGAAGCCCATGGATGGACGTGTCTCGGCGTCCCGAGTACGTCGGTGCATCGAACGCCACCGGGGATGGCCGGAGTCGCCGGGAATAAGCGCCGGCGCGCGCTCGGCCTCGCCTCCCCTGACGCTCCTCTGCCTCAGGCGCGAGGTAGGGGACGACCACCCCGCCAGCTGGCAGGGGGCCCGCCCGTCAGCGGCAGAGGTGACCGAGTCGGCCCACCAGTCGGGTTAAGTGGAAACGGCTTCTAGCCGATCCGCTTGTCCCGCTGGGTGGCGCTCTCTGAGTCGCGCCAAGGTCACCTCTTCCTCACAGGTGAGCCACTGGGCCGAGCCCAGGAGGCGTTGTTTAGCTGGGCTTCGCCCTATGCGCTTTATAAGGTTGACATCTTTTCTTCATTTTTCTTTTTTTAAATATTGTAAAATCTCTACAGAATTCAGATGGACTCCAAATTTGATGATTCAAATTTCTAGTGGCTCTATAAATCATGATCTATCTGTTGGTGCAACATGCACATTTTTCCAGAGACCTTTTCTTCACAAACATTTATCAAATCTTGTTTTTCCTATTTCTGTGATAAACTTTAGAAAATCACAGAGAGCTCAAAATTGATCCAAATGCCATGATTCAAATTCCTAGATGTTTCTAAGTTCATAACTTAGTTTATGAACATTTTTCTTAATACTTTTTGTACCCCACAAAATAATGAGCCATTTCTTCATATTTGTCAACTTTGCAAATTCATAGGAAATTCATTTGAACTCCAAATCCAGTGAAACCAACTCCTAGATGCTTCTAAAATCATGGTTTGCTAAATGGGTGCCTCTGCTCATTTTTCAAAAATATATATCTGTACACTTCTTGCAAATCCACAAATCCCTTGATTCCATTATATTGAAATATTCAGAGATATCCATTGATCAAATCCCATTGAAACCACTTTGGTCATACTTCATATGACCAAAGCTATCCTAGAAAAGTCCAACTTGCAATTTTAGAGCACTTTTATTTTTGCCTTGTTGTGTTGCTTATTGTGTTTGTTTCCGACGTTAGTTGTGAAGTAGATGGAGTACTTGGAGAAGGACCCAAGACTTGAAGACTCGGATGAACAGGCAAGCAGCCCTTTGACCATGATACCCCTCTTGTTCATCGGTACCCTTTTTCCGATTGCATGATGATGAAGGATGACGGTGGTAAACTTGTTGTGAACCACCACATGATGCATACCCCTACTCATGACCTTACCTTGTTCATGATTGCATTTTCAAGAGACTATTTGATGCATAATGATGCATGTGTACCATGAACTCTTCATGGTTACAATCTTCAAAACCCCATCGGGTGCCCCTAATGCCCTTGGGAGATGTTGATCTAAGGTCACCACTTGAGGAAGAAGTGGTGTACGGAGAGAGATTTTGTGTGTGTGTGTAAAATGATGGATTAGATTTATGTGTGATTACCGTCCCAACCAAACATGTGCAACCACTCTACCCCTTATGGGATGGGGCATTATTGATTACCTAGGCCGATACTAGCATGGTGCCCACATTACTAGTGACGGGGTGACTTGAGGTCACTCTTGGGGACGAGGTCGTGCTTGGATAGGCGGCCATGACTGTTTTCACAGGCACCGGACACACCATTGGTCCCTTCGTGTATACGTAATAATGTGAAAAGGGCATAGTCCCACGATCTTTTGCTTATACACGAGGGTCGTGTATCAACGAGTGGACCCTATGTTAGTGTCATCTAGGAAAGGTAATGATCGGTGCTTCCCAGTGCTTGAGGCATGCGGGATCGTGGATGACACGAAAGCTTCCCGGATCTTGTGGGTAAAGTGTGCAACCTCTGCAGAGTGTCAAACTATTGAATAGCCGAGTCCGAGTCATGGACAGTTGGGAGGTGCTACTTAAACTATGTCCGAAATTTTACAAATCACGATGCATGTGTGTGTGGAAAGGAACTATTTGTGTCAAGGTGGAGACTTGACATGTTGAATGACATGACATTGATTCAACTCTATTTATGTTGATATCGTAACCTGTTCTCGAGGTTACCCATGTTTTATTGATGCATATCTCACAAGTTGATAGGACATCTTAACTAGCTTGAAGCTAGGTTGCTTACTTGTTGTACAATTGCATTGTTACTTTGAACCAAATCATGGGTTGCTTGTAGTACATTCAAAGTACTCATTGGCTTGCCACTGGTTATTTTATTGGCGGGCATGAAAGGACAAGATATATTGAAGAGTTCCTTGGAGACGAACATGCGAGCTAGGACGCTTCCCGGTCGAGAATGCTGCGAGGGTTAAGGCAGATGGCATGGGTCCAAGTTATCGACGAAGATTTCCGCTGCGATGATATACTCAAGACTTGACCATAATGGTCCTACTTGTGTAAAACGGTATGTATGGATGTAAGACTCTTGTTATTCAGCTTCTGTGTGTTCAGTGAGCATTGATCTCTGGGATCACTGTACACGTGCATTCGGTGATCACAACTTATGAGTCGGGGTCCCCACAGATGACCGCGACTCTAAGGTTCCAACGATTAGCCGATCCGAGCGCGAGACTTATCTCAGTGGCGCGGGGTCGATTCTTCGCGATGCGTCAGGCTGTCTTGCAGATCCCATAGCGTAGCTAGGTTAGGCCCGCACGCAGTCTTCCCTCCCCATGCTCTCCTTAGTGCTCTACGTCCTCGGTCCCAACCCTTGAGCGAGCTCGGCCGCCTTGTTGGTATGCTGTGTCGCGATGCCGTGGTCAAGGCCAGGGGTGAGGGCTGGAGAGCGAAAAACTCTGCGTCACGATGCTCGAGAGCCCCCTTTAACGCATGCTTAATTGCACGAAGGAAAAGGAAGATCGGGGTGCCGCCCGCTGTCTTCTTCATGAGGTTCCTGTAATTCATCACAAAGGGAGACACGGTTTTGCCATTATGGTTGCCAGCCTGCCGCTGGTCGCTTGGTGGGGAGATGAATGCACCGAGGCCCTGATGAGGTGACATGCACGGGGCGTGCCGCGAGCCAGAGCTCGACCGCTCAGGTTTGTCGACGTGGTAGGGACGGACCCATGGGCCAGCGTCGTGCCAGTGTGAGGAGGCCCCGTGGGGGCGACGACCGAGCAGATAGCAATCAGGCAGGTTAAGCACAGAAGGCAAACCAGCTTTAAGTAAATGCAGAGAGATACATGCCACTGGGTCAGGCCCGAGCGGCTTGGGGATGATGCAGCCCGAGGGGCGCCCCCAGCAAGGTAAGCTAAAGACATAAGCAAAGGATACACGCCACAGGGACGGACCCATGCGGTCTAGGAATAATGCAGCCCGAGGGACGCTCCCAGCTAAATGAACTTGGAAAATGTCACCTGGTTCTGTAGACAAAGAAGAGTTGGTGCAGCTGAAGGCGTGCGTCGAAGGAATGGCTCCTCACGAGCCACCGGGGCCCTGAACCTCGGGAGGCTCTGGGGGCTCAGGTGGTTCCCTGAGGACCATCTCCATCTCCGCCAGGACGGCATGGTGCCTGGCCTCCTGAGCTGCCATGATGCATCGCATGTTGCGGTGATAGGCCGACGACACGCTCGGCATGCCAAAGGGCATGTGAACGTAGCTGCGCGGTGGACCCTCGCAGCGGCCCACGCGTGAAGGCCAGAAGAGCTCCTGAGATGCGGCCCTATTGAGCCCTGGGACGTCGATGCAGACACGCAGCCCGGCATCCTCGCCTGGATGGGGGGTTGTGCCTCGTGAGCGGCGGTCGCCGCACATGACCCTTGTGTCTTGCAGTTCCTGAGTGGTCTTGGTGACGAACTCCTAAGCGGTGGGCGCTCCCTTTCCTGTGATCTCCTGAGGAAAACGTGCCGCGAAGCACGCCTCCAAGTGGTGCCCAAGCGCCACCCTCATGATGTGGGCAAGGTCCGAGGCCTTCCAGAAGAAAGCCCCCGAGCCCTGCCCGAGGAGGGCGTCAGGCATGCCTTCCTATGCAGCGGAGGGAGGTGCCCCTAGAGCGGGCGCTGATCCTGACGAGGTTCTAGCTGCGATGCCACCCTCCTGAGGCCCGGCACGGCGCATCTGCTTCTTCTTGGGGATGGCCTCCGGAGGGCCCTCACTTCTGCTGTCGGGGTCATCGATTGCTGCAACTTGGAAGGCGCGCTCGAGGGAGCACACCACATCTCTTTCTTCACATGGGACCATGATGATTCCGCCGCTTCCTGGCATCTTGAGGACGTTGTAGCCGTGGTGGGCGACGACCATGAACTTGGCCAGGGCTGGATACCCGAGGATGGCGTTGTACACAGACGGATGTGGGCGACGTCAAAGTCGATGAGCTCGGTGCGGTAGTTCTTGCGTTCCCCGAAGGTGACAGGGAGGCGGACCTGCCCAATCGGTGTGGTGGAACCGTCGGTCACCCCTGAGAAAGGCTTGGTAGGATGAAGTTGCTCATATGGCACTTGGAGGTTGTCGAATGTGTCGACAGACAGGATATTGAGTACGGCGCCGCCGTCGATGAGGGTCTTGGTAACTTGCACATTGCTGATGACTGGGGAGCACAGCATCACGAGGGCGCCAGTAGTGGCTGCGCACACGAGCTGATCTGCCGAGTTGAAGGTGATGGCGCACTGGGACCACTTGAGCGGGCACGTGGCCTCGAGCTTGGGGAGGATTGCGTTCACTTCACGAGCAAACTGTTTGACGATGCGCTGCGAGGCTGAGGCCTGAGCTCCGCCCAAGATACAGGCGATTGCACGCGGCTCCTGGAAGCCCCCAGCCCCCTCGTCTTGGTGGTGGTCGTCGTTCCTCCTTGACGGTGGCGGCAGCGGGGGAAGATCGGCATTGCCCTAAGGGCGGTCCTCGCGAGGCTGGTCTCTCTAGGCGCCCTCGCAAGGATGATCCTGCCAGCGGTCCTCGCGAGGACGGTCACGCCACTCCTCGCGTGGGCCACGGTCATCCCAGCGTCCACCACCACGTCCTCCTCCACGGCCGTAGCCACGGTCGCTGCGTTTGGGGCGTCGACCGAAGCGTCCCTTACAGATGGCTCTGAGCTCTTGACAGTCACTGGTGTTGTGGGTGTTCAGGTTGTGGAAGGCGCAGAACGGCCGGCTGTTCTTGGATGACTCGGGCTGATCTCTGCCCCGCTTGGTGTCGGGCTCCGCTGCGAGCATGGCCGCTTCCTTGCGCTTCACGTCCTTGGCCTTGGCCTTCTTTTCCTCTGCGCCCGCAGCTGGCAGCTCGAGGAGGGAAAGGCGCCCCTCCTCAGCTCTTGTGCACTTGGTCGCCAGGTTGAACAGCTCCTGAGACGTGCACAGCTTCTCGTGGATAGCGATCTCTTCCTTCATCTTGACGTCACGGACACCGTCGGAGAACACGGAGATGATGGCCTCGTCCGTGACCTTGGGGATCTTGAGGCGAGTGTTGTTGAAGCGCTGGATGTACTTCTGGAGGGTCTCTCCTGGTTGTTGCTTGATGCGGCGCAGTCGCCTGCTGGCGTGGCGCGTCACGGTGCCACGGAAGTTGGCGGCGAAGCGGTCACGCATCTCGTCCCAGGAGGAGACCGAGCCGTGCGGCAGGTTCAGGAGCCAGGAGCGGGCACCATCCTTGAGAGCCATAGGGAACCAGTTCGCCATGACTTTCTCGTCGCCGTTGGCTGCTTCGATGCTCAGCTTTTAGAGCTGCAGGAACTCCGCGGGGTCGGAAGTGCTGTTGTAACGAGGGGGCAGATCCGGCTTGAACTTGCCCGGCCAGGCGACGCTACGCAGCTCGGGGGTGAAGGCGCGGCAGCCGGCCGTGGTTGCCGGGGCTCGCCTCAGAGGTGGAGCCTGGTCTTGATGAGGTCCACGCGCCGCCACCACAGGCAGCACGCGGTCTTGACGAAGCGGCGCGGGGAGCGCAGGTGCAGCTTCTCGCGGCCGAGGGATTTCTTGGCAGCTCCTCTCTTCGCGCGGGGGCACCGGGCGTGGTGGATCACGCCGTGGGGCCGCGCGCCTTGGTGCCAAGGCGCAGCCTTGGGGCAGAGGTGGTGGAGGCGCGCCGTGGGCCACGTCGCCCGTGGCTGGCGGAGGGTGAGGCAGAGACAGGGACGGCGCTGGAGAGCCCCCTGCGGCGCGGACGAGCTCGGTGACGCGGTCGAGCCACTCCTCGTAGAGGTCGTCGACCGGGTGGTAGCACAGGAGCTCGTTTGCCGTGAGGAGCACGGCCCGCGCATCCATGGGAGCGCGGCATTCATGAGACGAAGAACCGGCCGGGGTCAGTGATGGAGTGGCGGTGTAGCCGTCCTGCCGCACCGATGGGTACAGCGAGGATGCTTGCTGCTTGTTCCCCGCCAGACCGGTGGCGGTGTTGGCGGTGGGAGACGGAGAACGACGAGGTGGCCCGCCGACAGGAGCCGTCTGAGCAACGCGGGCGGTGAGGGCAGCCCGGCGCTCAGCTCGAGCGCGACGAGCGTCCGCCATGGATACGACGGAGCGACGGATCGACAAAAGGGAAGCTACGACGCACCCCTACCTGGCACGCCAAATGTCGGATCTCGGGTTCCGGCAAAACCCTTAAGGTTTGAACTCTGGGGTGCGCGTGAAGTTCTTTCCCTCCTACCGATCCACGCCCTAGATCGCTAAGATCTCATGGATGAACTAGACGAACTCGCAACACAAGGGACACAAGGTTTATACTGGTTCGGGCCACCATTGTGGTGTAATACCCTACTCCAGTGTGGTGGTGGTGGATTGCCTCTTGGGCTGATGATGAATAGTACAAGGGGAAGAACAACCTCCTGAGGTTGAGGTGTTCTTGTGCTTGGTGAACTTGTGCGGTGAGAGCGCGACTTGATCCTCCTCCCTCTACTATGGTGGCTAGCTCTACTTATATAGGCCCTGTTTCTCTTCCCAAATATTGAGCAGGAAGGGAGCCAACAACGGCGGGCAAATTTGAAAGGGGACAACTAGTTCAAGCTATCCTGACAAAAGCAGTCTTCGCCTGCAAAAGGCTCTGGTGATGACGTCGTCTTGGGCTCCATGGTGACCTCCGTCTTGGCGTCCCCTTGGTCTTGGTCTCGTTGCACCGATAAGGAAACCTTTGCCTGATGCCTCGGTACTCCGCACCTGCGCTCGCCGCCTTAGCACCAAAGAGGAAATAAGGACACTACGCGCGCGGGCGCCCACCTGATCCTGATCGTCACGGCTCACGTCACGAGAGCCTCACGAGGTTTGCCCCGCCTTGATATCTCCACTCCTCGCGAGCCTTCCTGGCGAGGCAGCTCCTGAGAAGGTCTTGCGTTGTCCGCCTCGTGAGGCTTGGCCCCTCACGAGGGTCTTGAATGCCTTGCTGACGAAGATGGGCCGTACAGGCCCGCAGCTCAGCCACGCCGTGGGCCGCAGGCAGGCAAATCTGGGGACCCCCGTTCCCAGAACGCCGACAACTCTGTTCTCTTTTTCTGTTGTTTTCTATCAGATCCCATCTACCATGGCCTCTTAAAGTCCCTCCAAGGACAAGTTATTCAAGAACGTCATCAACCCATATCTGCGGGAGGTGGTGCGGCACCCTCGAACCATCTAGATGCATGAGGGGGTGTTGTACATCCGCGATGAGCAAGGTCCCAAGGGCACGGGAGCCGTGGAGGCCAGGCTTGAAGCCATGGAGCAGGAAGATTTCCGATGCAAGGGGATGGTGGAGCGTGGGATCAATGCCAATCACCTCATGATCACAGACCTTTCCCGTAATCTCAAGGTGGATGGCAAGCCCATGAAGGACATCATCTTCACCCTCAATGAGAAAATCAACTTTCTCCAAAGCCAGATCTATGATCTTCAAAACCAAGTCTTTGAATATGAGGCGAGGTTTAAAGGTATGAGTTTGACTGCTAGTTGTAGGACCCGTGAGACTCACTCCATTCCTCCTCTTATGATGGTGGACCACTCCCATGGAAATCCGAGGACAAGATCTCTTCTTCTCACCAAAATCACCTTCTTCACCATCAAAGGAGAATTGAGTATCAGGTATGGGCACTCCCCTTGGCTTCCGCCAAGCTTGGGGAGGTGCCCCGGTATCCTATCATCCCACTATATTTTTGCTTTTACTTATTTTAGTTCGATCTTTTTGCTTTAGATGAATAAAAGTTAGTTCAATCCTTTCTTCCTTGAGAGTTTGCTTAGTGATCTATCCTTGTTATCATGTGCAAGTTATATAATAAAGTTTAGTTTGAGTTTTTGCTTCTTTACTTTCATGTTACAAATAAAGAAAAGAAATAAGAAAGAAAAAAAGAAAGGAAATAAATCAAGAAGATCATATACTAATCTTATGGTAGCTGATGAGACCACATAAGGAAAAGTATAAGTAGAAAATTTTATTAGAGATTGACAAACATAGCATTATTCAATGATGCAACTTGTGAAAGAATTAATAAGGTAAGAGAAGATTCACATATAAATATACTATCCTAGAAATCTTTTTGATATTGTGAGCCCTCCTCAAAATATTATATGCCAAAATTGTTGACGTTGGACAAGGAAGACAAGTTAATGGTTTATGTCTGTTTATATTCACATAGAAGTCATATTGTCATAGATCCTTCAACATGTGATGCTTGCCCCCTATCTTTGCTAGCCAAAAATTCCGCACCAAGTAGAGATACTACTTGTGCATCCAAAAACCCTTAAACCCAAATCTTATTTTCAAGTGTCCACCATACCTACCTAGGGATTGAGCAAGATCCCTCAAGTAAGTTGCCATCGGTGCAAAAGGGCAATAAAAATTGCTTCTAAATGTGTGAGATCATTTAGTGTAAGAAAAAATTGATCGTTGCATGAACTTGTGATGGTGAAGAATAAAAGCGACAAACTGCATAATAAAGGTCGCTATCACAAGGGGCAATGGAACGTGACGTTCGTTTGCACTAAGGGGTTGAGCATACAAACAAATAAGCGCATGGCAACCTCTGCTTCCCTCTGCGAAGGGTCTATCTTTTACTTTTATATATTTACTTTTATGCAAAGAGTCAAAGTTTTCCTTCTATTCCTTTTTATTTTTCTCCTTTGGCAAGCATCATGTGGTGAGGAAAGATCTAGGCACATATGTCCAGTTGAATATAGATAGCATGAGTTATTATTGTTGACACCACCCTTGAGGTGAATATGTTGTGAGGCGAAACTATAAGCCCCTATCTTTCTATGTGTCCGGTTGAAACGTTTTGCTCATGTGTACGCGGTGAGTGTTAGCAATCATAGAAGACTATATGATGGTTGAGTATGTGGACTTGCCTAAAGGCTCCGAGACACGACCCTTCCTGAAAGGATGATGAATTGTAGTTGCAAAGTTGACTGAGAACATAGTTTGTTGGTTTATAGAGTTTTTGCTTTATACTTCGATTGTGTGATGAACTGTTACTTGTTCACGAGAAGTACATGATAAAAGTTCTATGATAAAAGTCCTATGTTTAATTTTTTTTTTCTTTTATAATAATCAACATGATGCTTCTATGTCCGTATTTTGTTTTTATCGACACCTCTCTCTCAAAGCATCTGGACATGTTTTTTCGATTTCGGTTTTCGCTTGAGGACAAGCGAGGTCTAAGCTTGGGGGGGTTGATACGTCCATTTTGCATCATGTTTTCTGACTGTTATTTATGATGTTTTTATCCATAATAATGCTTTTGGAGTAATTCTAATGCCTTTTCTCTCATAATTTGCAAGGTACACACCAAGAGGGAGAATTTCGGCAGCTGGAAATCTGGACCTGGAAAAGCTACGTCAGGCTACCTATTCTGCACAACTCCAAACAAGCTGAAACTTCACAGAGATCTTTTATGGAATATTTAAGAATTATTGGAGCAAATAACTACCAGGGAGGGCCCACCAGGTGGGCACAACCCACTTGGGCACGCCAGGGAGCCCAGGCGTGCCCTGGTGGGTTGTGCTCACCCAGGCCCACCTCCGGTGCCCATCTTCTGGTATATAGGTCATTTTGACCTAGAAAAAATGAGGAGAGGACTTTCGGGATGGAGCGCCGCCGTCTCGAGGCGAAACTTGGGCAGGAGCACTTTTGCCCTCCGGCGGAGCGATTCCGCCGGGGGAACTTCCCTCCCGGAGGGGGAAATCATCGTCATCATCATCATCATCACCAACAACTATCCCATCTTGGGGAGGGCAATCTCCATCAACATCTTCAAAAGCACCATTTCATCTCAAACCCTAGTTCATCTCTTGTGTTCAATCTTGTTACCGGAACTATAGATTGGTGCTTGTGGGTGACTAGTAGTGTTGATTACATCTTGTAGTTGATTACTATATGGTTTATTAGGTGGAATATTATATGTTCAGATCCATTATGCAATTTAATACTCCTCTTATCATGAGCATGATTATTATTTGTGAGTAGTTACTTTTGTTCTTGAGGTCACGGGAGAAATCATGTTGCAAGTAATCATGTGAATTTGATATGTGTTCGATATTTTGATAGTATGTATGTTGTTATTCCCTTAGTGGTGTCATGTGAACGTCGACTACATGACACTTCACCATATTTGGGCCTAAGGGAATGCATTATGGAGTAGCAATTAGATGATGGGTTGTGAGAGTGACAGAAGCTTAAACCCCAGTTTATGCGCTATTCCGTAAGGGACCGATTGGATCCAAAAGTTTAATGCTATGGTTAGAATTTATTCTTAATACTTTTCTCGTAGTTGCGGATGCTTATGGAGGGTTAATCATAAGTAGGAGGTTTGTTCAAGTAAGAACAACACCTAAGCACCGGTCCACCCACATATCAAATTATCAAAGTAGCGAACACGAATTAAACCAACATGATGAAAGTGACTAGATGAAATTCCCGTGTACCCTCAAGAACGCTTTGCTTATCATAAGAGACCGTTTTGGCCTGTCATTTGCCTCAAAAGGATTGGTCTACCTTGCTGTACTTTTTTTTACAACTATCGCTACTTGCTCGTTACAAATTATCTTGCTATCAAACTACTCTGCTACTTACAATTTCAGCACTTGCAGACATTACTTTGCTGAAAACCACTTGCCACTTCCTTCTGCTCCTCGTTGGGTTTGACACTCTTACTTATCGAAAAGAGCTACAATTGATCCCCTATACTTGTGGGTCATCAGGAGGGGTGTGGCATACCGAAAAACGGAGGAAACAGACTTCTCTTCGACCTCCTGCGGTCGAAACGGGGGTCCTGTTCATCGGGAGGGGTGTGGCGTACCGCAAAACGGGACTCCACGGGCTACTATTCATCCACCGTCTACTGCCTCGCTCCAATCTCCACGTGCTGTTGTTCATCCACCATCGACCTCCTCTAGCCTCCACCTGCGACTGTTCATCCACGGCATCTCCCTCCTGCCTCCACCAGCTACTGTTCATCCAGCCTCCACTGGCTACTGTTCAACCAGCCCTCTCCACGGGGTCCTGTTCAACCACCCCTCCACGGGCTACTGTTCATCCAGCCCTCCACCGGCTACTGTTCAACATGCCCTCCACCGGTTGTTGTTCATCCAGCCCTGCATGGGGTCCTGTTCATCCACCCCCAACCGGCTCGATTGGGGTCATGTTCATCCAGCGACAACGACGTCTAGATACTACCACGGGGTACTGTTCATCCAACCCCCAACAACGCTCACTGTTCATCAAGAGGCAACAGGTTTGATCGGCTTCGATTAGCGGCGAGAGCGAAGAATCGCTTGATCGGGTTCGATTAACAGCCAGATCGATCAATCGCCGGGTTCGAAGAACGCGTAGCTTCGCGGTGCAATTGCTCGATTCGTGAGGGCGAACACCTCGCTCGGGTTCAGTTAGAGCCCAATGCCTCACACCCACGCATGTACGTCTACGAGAGGAACGCGCATCGCTCGGCCCTGACCACCCACCGTAACCGGGAACTCCCTGATATTTTCCTCGCCCTCGCTTCTACCATGGTTTTTTCCGTCATGGATGGCCCAAATAATGTCATGCAACTGCGTCTCCGGCCCACCCAGGACGAAAAGCCCATTTTATGTCATGATGTTTTGTCATAGAAGTAGGACCCACCACATCTACGATGATACCAGATTTTGTCACAATTATTGTCATAGAAGTGTCATAAGCATGACAGAAAAAATTCATTCGTCCCAAAATGTCACGGATGTGTCTTTTTTTGTAGTGGTTGGTGATGGCCCTCGCCGTGAAGGAGCACGAAGATGAGAACCGAAAGAGACCGCGAGGATCGACCATCGGCCGTCTTTGCATTCCTCGAAATCGCCATCTCGGGAACGAGATGTTGATGCAAGACTACTTCATGGGCAAGCGAACATATCCACCGAACCTCTTTCGGAGAAGGTACCGAATGCACCGATCCCTCTTTGTAAAAATAGTGCAAGCTTGCAAGGCCAATTGTTGGTATTTTACTCAAAGAAGAAATGCCGCGGGCTTGAAGGGATTTAGTGCATATCAAAAAATCTCGGCAGCAATGCGGGCAATTGCATACGACATTCCAGCTGACTATGCCGATGAGTACCTTCGCATTGGTGAAGATACTACAGTTGAGTTAGTGTGTAGGTTTGCCAAAGTGATCATCCGTGTCTTTGGTCCTGAATATCTTCGGGCACCCAATGAGGAAGATACAAAAAAGTTGATGGCATCAAGTGAGAGAAGAGATTGGCCTGGCATGCTAGGAAGCATAGATTGTATGCATTGGACCTAGAAAAACTGCCCAAAGGCATGGCGGGAATGTATTGTGGCAAGTCTCGTGATGCAATGATTGTGCTAGAGGCCATTGCATCCGAGATTTATGGGTTTGGCATTGCTTTTTTGGTATGCCAGGTACTCTGAATGATATCAATGTGTTGCAACGGTCTCATTTGTTTGCTAGGCTTGCCAGTCATGATGCTCCTGCTTGCAACTACACTATCAATGGGCATGAATACACAAGGGGTACTATCTTGCAGATGGTATCTACCCTTCTTGGTGCACATTTTTCAAGAGCATCAAAGACTCCCAAACTAGGAAACAATGTGAATTTACAAGGGTACAAGAGGCAGCCTGAAAAGATATTGAAAGAGCATTCGGGATTTTCCAATCTACGTTTGCCATTGTTCATGGTCTTGCTCGTTTTTGGGACTAGCGATCCTTGAAAAACATCATGACATGCTGTGTTATGCTTCACAATATGATTCTCGAAGATAAGAGAGGCATGAACTTGGATTCTTCTACGACAATGTGGGTAGCCGTGTCAAACAAGCACCCATGTCAAACAAGCTAGAGACCCTAACCGCATTAGAGCTTTCTTCAGACCCACCGGGAGATTGAAAATGCAAACACCCACTTTCAGCTTCAGGAGGATCTCATTGAGCACTAGATAGGGGGCGCGGCTTGCCGCGCGTTGCCCGCCGAATGGCAGGCCAACAGGTAAGGCATTGAGATGTTAATGGAGATGATCTCCACGTCTTGTAAACATATGTCATAAATGATTGTTTAAAGGATAATAAAGTTTGGATGTAAAATGCATTTAGTTACATATAGGAATTAGTCTATCTGGCATACATATGGAGGATGGCTTGTTCATAAGATATGGGGCCAACAATAAGTCTTGTGGAGCTACAAAAATATAGGATCCTAAATCAGAGAAACTTCGATGAGTAAATAGGAAAATTCAAATTCTGAAGCCACCAACAAAAGGTCATATTTACTACAGAAACTGAACTGACCCAATGTCTAAACGATATGCAGGGCACCAATTACTACAACCATACTTTTTTAGAAGTTTTACTACAACCATACTTGAGAAAACAAAAAAGACTAAAACTAAATACAGTGTGAACTGATGATCCAATCCTATCCAGTAGCAATGAATAGAAAACCAAACAAATATAAATCTTTTACTTGCATTCGTAAGGTAGGCGTGCAATTTCCATATCCAGTGTGAACTGATGATCCAGTCATGTCTAGTAGCAATGAATGGGCAGCGAAGTTTTGAAGAGACAGAGGTCCAGTTGCAATGAATGGGCAGCAAATTATTGAAGAGGGAAAAGTGAATGTAGGCTTGATGCATTCCGATTGATAAAAATTTATCTACCCGGGCAGGCAGTTCCAACTGGGTGCGCAACACTGCACTGCACTCTTGTGTCTGATCCGATAAAAAGAAGCAAGAGGTTATCACCTCACACCAGATGCATCAAAAAAATAAGCGGGAGGGACATTCATCAGTGAGCATAAGGTTTCACTTCAAAGGGGATCTAAGAGACAACGAACAATTTGAAATCTACCACTCTTATCTATGCTAGACTACCAAGCTACCAGATAGCTACTACAAATCATGTAAATGGGAGTAGACAACAAGATCAAGTAGGTTACCTTTGCAAATGGCAGGGCTATGCGGCATGAGGATGCTGCCATGAATGGTCGATCAAAAGGGAGGGAGGGATACCCTAGCAGCATGATGGACGTTGGAGATTCCTAGTCCTTTGGCCCAGATCGGCACAAGCAGGGCCACACGGGTGCCATGAGGTACGTTGCTTTCTACTACGTTCTATATGTTGATAAGCTTCACCAAGACATGCTATATTGTCTGTCTAACCTTGAATGGATTTAGAATGCCCAATTGACTAGCCTTTGTCAGACATGGCAAGTCATTGCATTAATTTTCTTAAAAGGAACATGGTGAGCTTTGAAGACAAACTTAATTTAAACTTTTAAAGGACATGAGTATTCAACTATACAATTTTCCAAAGGCAATTTCAACAAAGTTATCACATGCATTCTCAGTTTTCTTATTTGAGGATGCACCATTCCTTGATGCGGGATGTTGTCGAGCTATCTAGAACTCTACATTAAAGAAAAGAATATTGGCTTAAAAACCTTGCTAAACTATGAAACAATATTACACAATATTGTAAGATTTAGGATCTAGTCCAGGAAATGTACCAAGTATATTTATATGAGTGATACATCTCCGTCGTATCTACTTCTAACGATTTTTATACGTCTCCAACGTATCTATAATTTTTTATTGTTCCATGCTATTATATTATCTGTTTTGGATGTTTTATATGCATTAATATGCTATTTTATATGATTTTTGGGACTAACCTATTAACCTAGAGCCCAGTGCTAGTTTCTGTTTTTTCCTTGTTTTAGATTTTGGAAGGAATACCAAACGGAGTCCAAACGGAATAAAACTTTTGCGGTGATTTATCTTGGACCAGAAGACACCCAGGAGACTTGGAGTGCAAGTCAGAAGAGCCACAAGGCGGCCACAAGGGTGGAGGGCACGCCCAGGGCGGTAGGGCATGCCCTCGACCTTGTGGGCCCCTCATAGACCCCCTGACCTAGATCTTCCTCCTATATATACTCTTATACCAACATCTAGGGGAGCCACGAAACCACTTTTCCACCGCCGCAACCTTCTCTACCCATGAGATCCCATCTTGGGGCCTTTTCCGGCATCCTGCCGGAGGGGGATTTGATCATGGAGGGCTTCTACATCAATGTCATTGCCTCTCCGATGAAGCGTGAGTAGTTTAATTCAGATCTACGGGTCCATAGCTAGTAACTAGATGGATTCTTCTCTCTCTTTGATTCTCAATACAAAGTTCTCCTCGATGTTCTTGGAGATCTATTCGATGTAATACTCTTTTGCGGTGTGTTTGCCGAGATCCGATGAATTGTGGATTTATGATCAGCTTATCTATGAATATTATTTGAATCTCCTCTGAATTCTTATATGCATGATTTGATATCTTTGCAAGTCTCTTCGAACTATCGACTTGGTTTGGCCAACTAGATTGGTTTTTCTTAAAATGGGAGAACTGCTTAGCTTTGGGTTCAATCTTGCGGTGTCCTTTCCCAGTGACAACAGGGGCAGCAAGGCACGTATTGTATTGTTGCCATCGAGGATAAAAATATGGGGTTCTCATCATATTGCTTGAGTTAATTCCTCTACATCATGTCGTCTTGCTTAATGCGTTACTCCGTTCTTTATGAACTTAATACTCTAGATGCATGTTGGATAGAGGTCGATGTGTGGAGTAATAGTAGTAGATGCAGAATCGTTTTGGTCTACTTGACACGGACGTGATGCCTATATTCATGATCATTGCCTTAGATATCATCATAACTTTGCGCTTTTCTATCAATTGCTCGGCAGTAATTTGTTCACCCACCGTAATAATTTCTATCTTGAGAGAAGCCTCTAGTGAAATCTATGGCCCCCGGGTCTATTTTCCATCATATTAGTTTCCGATCTACAATTCTAGCTTCCTATTTATTTTCTTTGCAATCTTTTACTTTTCGTTCCATAAACCAAAAATACCAAAAATATTACTTTACCGTTTATCCATCTCTATCAAATCTCACTTTGCGAATAACCGTGAAGGGATTGACAACCCCTTTGTCGCGTTGGTTGCAAGTTGGTGTTTTTTGTGTGCAGGTATTCAGTGGCTTGTTGCCTTGTCTCCTACTGGATTGATACCTTGGTTCTCAAAACTGAGGGAAATACTTATGCTACTTTGCTACATCACCCTTTTCTCTTCAAGGGAAAAACCAACGCAAGCTCAAAAGGTTGCAAGAAGGAATTCTAGCGCCGTTTATGGGGAGATCTACGACAAGACAAGACATACCAAGTACCCATCATAAACTCTCATCTCTTGCATTACATTATTCGCCATTCGCCTCTTGTTTTCGTGTCCCCCACTTCTAAAAAGATTTTCGAAAAGATTCGCCTTTTCTTCGCCCCTCTTCCGTTCGTCTTCTTCGTTTGCTTGTTGTGTGCTCGTGTGTTGGATTGCATGTTTTGTCACGATGGCCCAAGATAATACCAAATTGTGTGACTTTTCCAACACCAACAACAATGATTTTATTAGTACTCCGATTGCTCCCGATGCTAATGCAGAATCTTGTGACATTAATACTGCTTTGCTGAATCTTGTTATGAAAGATCAATTTTCCGGCCTTCCCAATGAAGATGCCGCATCCCATCTTAACGATTTCGTTGATTTGTGCGATATGCAAAAGAAAAGAAATGTGGATAATGACATTGTTAAGTTGAAGTTATTTCCGTTATCGCTTAGGGATCACGCTAAAACTTTGTTTTCATCTTTGCCTAAAAATAGTATTGATTCATGGAATAAGTGTAAAGATGATTTTATTCCAAGTATTTTCCTCCCGCTAAGATCATCTCCCTTAGGAAAAATATTGTAAATTTTAAGCAACTTGATCATGAACATGTTGCACAATCTTGGAAGAGGATGAAATTGATGATTAGAAATTGCCCTACTCATGGTTTGAATTTATGGATGATTATACAAAAAAATTATGCCGGATTGAATTTTGCTTCTATAAATATTTTAGATTCGGCCGCGGGAGGCACTTTTATTGAAATTACTTTAGTATAAGCTACTAAACTCCTAGATAATATTATGGTTAATTATTCTCAATGGCATACCAAAAGATCTTCCACTAGTAAAAAAGTGCATGCCATTGAAGAAATAAATGTTTTGAGAGGAAAGATGGATGAGCTTATGAAATTGTTTGCTAGTAAGAGTGCTCCTATTGATCCTAATGATATGCCTTTGTCTACTTTGATTGAAAACAATAATGAATCTATGGATGTGAATTTTGCTGGTAGGAACAAATTTGGTAATAACGCGTATAGAGGTAATTTTAATCCTAGGCCGTTTCCTAGTAATTCCTCTAATAATTATGGTAATTCCTACAACAATTCTTATGGAAATTATAATAAGATGGCCTCTGAATTTGAGAATAGTGTTAAAGAATTTATTAGTTCGCAAAGGAATTTCAATGCCTTGATTGAAGAAAAATTGCTTAAGATTGATGATTTGGCTAGGAACGTGGATAGAATTTCTCTTGATGTTGGTTCTTTGAAACTTAGATCTATTCCACCTAAGCATGATATCAATGAGTCTCTCAAAGCCATGAGAATTTCCGATGTGTGCAAAGAAAGAACCGCTAAGATGCGCGCTAAGAAAGATTGGTTTATAAAAGCGTGTTCTTCTAGTTTCCATGAAAATAATGATGAAGATCTTAAAGTGATTGATGTAACTCCTATTTAATCTTTGTTTTCCAATGTAAATCTTGATAAAGATGGGACTGGAGATGAGCCAACTTTAGTTAGAAGGCGTCCCAATGATTCAGAGTTCTTAGATCTTGATGCAAAAATTGATAAAAGCAGGATTGGAGAGGTCAAAACTTTAGATAGCAATGAACCCACTATTTTGGATTTCAAGGACTTTAACTATGATAATTGCTCTTTAATAGATTTTATTTCCTTGTTGCAATCCATGTTGAATTCTCCTCATGCTTATAATCAAAACAAAGCTTTTACTAAACATATCGTTGATGCTATGGTGCAATCTTATGAAGAAAAGCTTAATTTGGAAGTTTCTATTCCTAGAAAAATTTATGATGTGTGGGACCCTACTATTAATATTAAGATTAAAGATTATTAATGCTATGCTTTGTGTTATTTGGGTGCTAGTGTTTCCACGATTCCGAAAACTTTATGTGATGTGTTAGGTTTCCGTGAATTTGATGATTGTTCCTTAAATTTGCATCTTGCGGATTCCACTATTAAGAAACCTATGGGAAGAATTAATGATTTTCTTATTGTTGCAAATAGGAATTATGTGCCCATAGATTTCATTGTTCTTGATATAGATTGCATTCCTACATGTCCTATTATTCTTGGTAGACCTTTCTTTAGAACGATTGGTGCAATTATTGATATGAAAGAAGGAAACATTAGATTTCAATTTCCGTTAAGGAAAGGCATGGAACACTTTACAAGAAAGAAAATTAATTTCCTTATGAATCTATTATGAGAGCCACTTATGGATTGCATGACAAAGATGATAATACTTAGATCTATTCGTGTTTCTATGCCTAGCTAGGGGCGTTAAACAATAGCGCTTGTTGGGAGGCAACCCAATTTTATTTTTGTTCTTGCTTTTTAGGTCTTGTTTTTCTTTGAATAAATCATATAGCCTCTGGTTAGATGTGGTTTTGTGTTAGTTAGTGTTTGTGCCAAGTAAGACCTATGGGATAGCCTACGATGATAGTTAATTTGATCTTGCTGAAAAACAGAAACTTCTGCGCTCACGAAAACAATTATTATTTTTATCAGGAGAGTGATAAAATACTTATTATTTTTTAAGAAGATTAATAAACAAATTATCTAGTATTTCTAATTTTCTCAGGATTTTTGGAGTTACAGAAGTATTTGAAATATTCAGATTGCTACAAACTGTTCTGTTTTTGACAGATTCTGTTTTTCGCGTGTTGTTTGCTTATTTTGATGCATCTATGGCTAGTATCGGGGGGTATGAACCATGGAAAAGTTGGAATAAATTATATATTACACCAATATAAATAAATAATGAGTTCACAACAGTAACAAAAGTGGTGATTTATTTTCTTATACTAACGGAACTTACGAGATTTTCTATTGGAGTTTTGTGTTGTGAAGTTTTCAAGTTTTGGGTAAGGATTTGATGGACTATGGAATAAGGAGTGGAAAGAGCCTAAGCTTGGGGATGCCCAAGGCACCCCCAAGGTAATATTCAAGGATTTAAAAAATCCTAAGCTTGGGGATGCCCCGGGAAGGCATCCCCTCTTTCGTCTTCGTCTATCGGTAACTTTACTTGAGGCTATATTTGTATTCACCACATGATATGTGTTTTGCTTGGAGCGTCTTGTATGATTTGAGTCTTTGCTTTTTAGTTTGCCACAATCATGCTTGTTGTACACACCTTTTGAGAGATACACGCATGAATCGTGATTTATTAGAATGCTCTATGTGCTTCACTTATATCTTTTGAGCTAGCAATTTTGCTCTAGTGCTTCACTTATATCTTTTTAGAGCATTGCGGTGATTTTATTTTATAGAAATTGATGAACTCTTGTACTTCACTTATATTATTTTGAGAGTCTTTAGAACATCATGTTAATTTTCTTTGGTTATAAAATTAGTCCTAATATGATAGGCATCCAAGAGGGATATAATAAGAACTTTCATATAAAGTGCATTGAATACTATGAGAAGTTTGATTCCTTATGATTGTTTTGAGATATGAAGATTGTGATATTAGAGTCATGCTAGTAAGTAGTTCTGAATTTGAGAAATACTTGTCTTAAAGTTTGTGAGTCCTGTAGCATGCACGTATGGTGAACCGTTATGTGATGAAGTCGGGGCATGATTTATTTTTTGATTGTCCTCCTTATGAGTGGCGGTCGGAGACGAGCGATGGTCTTTTCCTACCAATCATCCCCCTAGGAGCATGCGCGTACTACTTTGTTTCGATGACTAATAGATTTTTGCAATAAGTATGTGAGTTCTTTATGACTAATGTTGAGTCCATGGATTATACGCACTCTCACCTTTCCGCCATTGCTAGCCTCTCTAGTACCGCGCAACTTTCGCCGGTACCATAAATCCACCACATATCCTTCCACAAAACAGCCACCATACCTACCTATTATGGCATTTCCATAGCCATTCTGAGATATATTGCCATGCAACTTTCCACCGTTCCGTCTATTATGACACGCTCTATCATTGTCATATTGCTTTGCATGATCATGTAGTTGACATCGTATTTGTGGCAAAGCCACTATTCATCATTTTTTATACATGTCGCTCTTGATTCATTGCACATCCCGGTACACCGCCGGAGGCATTCACATAAGTCATATTTTGTTCTAAGTATCGAGTTGTAATTCTTAAGTTGTAAGTAAATAAAAGTTTGATGATCTTCATTACTAGAGCATTGTCCCATGTGAAGAAAGGATGATGGAGACTATGATTCCCCCACAAGTCGGGATGAGACCCTGGACGAAAAAATAGAGGCAAAAAAAATATGAGAAAAGGCCCAAATAAAAAAAGATAAAAAGAGAGAAGGGACAATGTTACTATCCTTCTTGCCACACTTGTGCTTCAAAGTAGCACCATGACCTTCATGATGGAGAGTCTCCTATGATATCACTTTCATATACTATTGGGAATTTTTCATTATAGAACTTGGCTTGTATATTCTAATGATGGGCTTCCTCAAATTGCCCTAGGTCTTCGTGAGCAAGCGAGTTGGATGCACACCCACTTAGTTTATTTTTTTGAGCTTTCATAAACTTATAGCTATCTGTTGCATGGCAATCCCTACTCACTCACATTGATATCTATTAATGGGCATCTCCATAGCCCATTGATACGCCTAGTTGATGTGAGACTATCTCCTTATTTTTGTCTTCTCCACAACCACCGTCTATTCCACCTATAGTGCTATGTCCATGGCTCACGCTCATGTATTGCGTGAAAGTTGAAAAAGTTTGAGAACATCAAAAGTATGAAATAATTGCTTGGCTGGTCATCGGGGTTGTGCATGATTTAAATATTTTGTGTGATGAAGATGGAGCATAGCCAGACTATATGATTTTGTAGGGATAAGCTTTCTTTGGCCATGCTATTTTGAGAAGACATAATTGCCTTGTCAGTATGCTTGTAGTATTATTGTTTTTATGTCAATATTAAACTTTTGTTTTGAATCTTACGGATCTGAACAATCATGCCACAATAAAGAGAATAACATGGATAAATTTGTTAGGTAGCATTCCACATCAAAAACTATGTTTTTATGATTTACCTACTCGAGGACGAGCAGGAAATAAGCTTGGGGATGCTTGATACGTCTCCAACTTATCTATAATTTTTTATTGTTCCATGCTATTATATTATCTGTTTTTGATGTTTTATATGCATTGATATGCTATTTTATATGATTTTTGGGACTAACCTATTAACCTAGAGCCCAGTGCCAGTTTTTGTTTTTTCCTTGTTTTAGAGTTTCGCAGAAAAGGAATACCAAACGGAGTCCAAACGGAACAAACCTTTCGCGATGATTTTTCATGGACCAGAAGACACCCAGGAGACTTGGAGTGCAAGTCAGAAGAGCCATGAGGCGGCCACAAGGGTGGAGGGCAGGCCCAGGGGGGTAGGGCGCGCCCCCCGACCTTGTGGGCCCCTCGTGGACCCCCTAACCTAGATCTTCCTCGTATATATACTCTTATACCCTAAAAACATCCAGGGGAGCCACAAAACCACTTTTCCACCGCTGCAACCTTCTGTACCCGTGAGATCCCATCTTGGGGCCTTTTTCGGCATCCTGCCGGAGGGGGATTCTATCACGGAGGGCTTCTACATCAATACCATTGCCTCTCCGATGAAGCATGAGTAGTTTACTTCAGACCTACGGGTCCATAGCTAGTAGCTAGATGGCTTCTTCTCTCTCTTTGATTCTCAATACAAAGTTCTCCTCGATGTTCTTGGAGATCTATTCGATGTAATAGTATTTTGTGGTGTGTTTGCCGAGATCCGATGAATTGTGGATTTATGATTAGCTTATCTATTAATATTATTTGAATCTCCTCTGAATTCTTATATGCGTGATTTGATATCTTTGCAAGTCTCTTCGAACTATCAATTTGGTTTGGCCAACTAGATTGGTTTTTCTTGCAATGGGAGAAGTGCTTAACTTGGGTTCAATCTTGTAGTGTCCTTTCCCAGTGACAGCAGGGGCAGCAAGGCACGTATTGTATTGTTGCCATCGAGGATAAAAATACGGGGTTTTCATCATATTGCTTGAGTTAATTCCTCTACATCATGTCATCTTTCTTAATGCGTTACTCCGTTCTTTATGAACTTAATACTCTAGATGCATGCTGGATAGCGGTCGATGTGTGGAGTAATAGTAGTAGATGCAGAATCGTTTCGGTCTACTTGACACAGACGTGATGCCTATATTCATGATCATTGCCTTAGATATCGTCATAACTTTGCGATTTTCTATCAATTGCTCGGCAGTAATTTGTTCACCCACCATAATAATTTCTATCTTGAGAGAAGCCTCTAGTGAAACCTATGGCCCCCGGGTCTATTTTCCATCATATAAGTTTCCGATCTACAATTCTAGTTTCCTATTTATTTTCTTTGCAATCTTTTATTTTCCGTTCCATAAACCAAAAATACCAAAAATACCAAAAATATTACTTTACCATTTATCCATCTCTATCAGATCTCACTTTGCGAATAACCATGAAGGGATTGGCAACCCCTTTGTCGCGTTGGTTGCAAGTTGGTGTTTTTTTGTGCACGTATTCGGTGGGTTGTTGCGTTGTGTCCTATTGGATTGATACCTTGGTTCTCAAAACTGAGGGAAATACTTATGCTACTTTGTTGCATCACCCTTTCCTCTTCAAGGGAAAAAACTAACACAAGCTCAAGAGGTAGCACTTTTCCTCTTGTTTTGGACTCTAATTTGCATGATTTGAATGAAACTAACTTGGATTGACATTGTTTTCAGTAGAACTACCATGATGTTGTTTTTGTGCAGAAATAAAAGTTCTCAAATTGGAACAAAACTTTTTGGAGATTTATTTTAGAATAAAAGAAAAATATTGGAGCCAAGAACCACCGGAGGGGGGACCTGGGTGAGCACAACCCACCAAGGTGCGCACCCCCTTCAGGCGCACCCTGGTGGGTTGTCCCACCTGGTGGCCCCGCAGACCCTATCTCCGACTCCATAAATACCTATATTTGGAGAGAAAAATCGGGGAGGAAGAATTATCTCGTTTCACGATATAGAGCCGTTGCCACCTCCTGTTCTTCATCGGGAGGCCAGATTTGGAGTCCGTTTGGGGCTCCAGAGAGGGGGATATTCGATCTTCGTCATCACCAACCATCCTTCATCGCCAATTCCATGATGCTCCCCACCGGGAGTGAGTAATTCCTTCGTAGGCTCGCTGGTCGGTGAGGAGTTGGATGAGATTCATCATGTAATCGAGTTAGTTTTGTTAGGGCTTGATCCCTAGTATCCACTATGTTTCTGAGATTGATGTTGATATGACTTTGCCATCCTTAATGCTTGTCACTTTGGGCTTCGGTGCCATGATTTCATATCTGAACCGTTTATGTTTTCACCATTATATCTATGTTCTAGATCCGATCTTGCAAGTCATATTCACCTATTATGTGTTATGACCCGTAAACCTCGGAGTGACAATAGTCGGGATACTTTCCGTTGATGACCATAGTTTGAGGAGTTCATGTATTCACTATGTGTTAATGCTTTGTTATGTTCTCTATTAAAAGGATGCCTTAATGTCCCTTAGTTTCCATATGGACCCCGCTGCCACGGAAGGGTAGGACAAAAGATGTCATACAAATTCTTTC
The DNA here is from genome assembly GCA_021605205.1 of Aegilops longissima. NCBI lineage: Eukaryota > Viridiplantae > Streptophyta > Magnoliopsida > Poales > Poaceae > Aegilops > Aegilops longissima. The sequence continues at coordinate 243,856,394 of CM038678.1, read as the reverse complement.
CATAAGCACGTATGACTATTTATGGAATATATGCCTACATTATATTTATGAACTGGAGCTAGTTTTGTATCGCCCTAGGTTATGACTGTTATATGATGAATTTTATCCAACGAATCCACCGATCCAATGCCTAAGAATTTCTCTTATATTGCTCTTGCTAAGTTACTACTTCTATTGTTACTGTTACACTTGCTACAACATCATTGATATCACTGTTACCATTACTATTTCTGTTACCACTATTATCAAAACTATCATACTACTTTGCTACTGATCACTTTGCTGCAGATAATTAATCTCTAGGTGTGGTTGAATTGACAACTCAGATGCTAATGCTTGCAAATATTCTTTGGCTCCCCTTGTGTCGAATCTATAAATTTTGGGTTGAATACTCTACCCTCGAAAACTGTTGCGATCCCCTATACTTGTGGGTTATCAATGTGCCATATACTTATTATCTATGGAACATAGCATTCAGAAAGAAACATATAAAGATGTCAATAAAGTTGGCAACAATCTTGTCACGCTTTCTTTGTTTTAGCCAACTGAAAATCCTTCGTATTTGAAATTCCATTTCTTTCAAGCTGATGAAGCTTAGACAGGCAGCTAAAATCATTTGGAAGGTAATCTCCAACAACTAAGCTCAACTAGTCAATGTACCAAGGCATGCAAAAAAAGTAGTGTACCCTACCAGCACACCAAAACATATTGAAATACAGATCATGTAGTACTACTGAACAGATAGAAGGAGCATGCCTGCAGTGACCGCTTGCAAAAAAATTGAAACAAAATAACTGCATGCAATGAACGCAAAAGAATCACACTAAAGCATAACAGAACTCACAAAGAATGGTTCGTGCAGGCCACCAACAAAAAAAGAGTACCAATGTGTAGCTATTAAATGATTATCTATCATTGAAAATAGGAAATATTTTGTTAGGTTCTGCATGTCAGAAAGTTAATCGGTATGCGTCAGGACCAAGGCCTGAGCATCTTCATAGCATAAAGAAAATCTACCTAAAAGAGTAATATCATGGATCTAACATGGTATTAAGAATTACTATGTAGTCCATATTGGAATCTCTAGAAAGACTAATATTTAGGAACGGAGGGAGTACAAGCAAGCAGAACAAAGAATGGTTCCTGCAGTCCAACAACAAAATAAGAGTAACAATGTGTAGCTATGAAATGATTATCTATCATTGAAAATAGGAAATATTTTGTCGTGTTCTGCATGCTGGAAAGTTAATCCATATACGAGAGGACTAAGGCGAAAGTATCTCCATGGGAAGATCCAGTTGTTTATTTCTTAGGGTTTAATACAAAGTAAATATACCTAAAAGAGTACTATTATCGATCTAACATTGTATTAAGAAAAAGAAAAAGGAGAGACATGTACTAACTGGACACTGAAAGCATATCAATATATCATCTCCTAGGACACCATGGTAAAACTACAACTAAACTTAAAGTCATACTTTTTCACAGAATAAGAACTAAAGCCGGATACATGATACCACATGATGCACCCTTCTTCTCGCCTGCGGCTGGCGACAACTACATAATTTTCCTGGTTTGCACTGACACTACAAATAGTAATCTATTCAGGAACTAAAATAAATGAATTCCTTACCTACCGCATTTTCTGAACCAAAATAAGTGGGACCATATCTAGAGTCTCATTCTCATGTTCGCCTTGGATGCAGGTTAATCCACGTGGTGTACTGAAACTCAGTTGTAATTTAAAAGATTTATAATATGGACTGTTGAATGTTCGCCTTGGACACAGGTTAACCGACGTGGTGTACTGAAACTCAATTATAATTTAATTAAAATATTCATATTGTGGACCGTCGAAGCATCCTAGCACTTATTTTGTTAGAAGAATATACAATAAGTCTAGATTTTAAGACATGACCGACAAATGCACAAGGCAAGTATGTACCTAGCAGGCATTGACATGAATATTCCATAGTAGCACGAAGAATTAACACAAATATCAATAAAGTTGTACATAAGATGGGGAGAAAGAGAACATGGTATTAAAATAAACCTATACATACATACATACATACCTTGACACAAATAAAACTTTGAAACTTAGTCACGACCATGTTACGCTAAAAAACAAATTTCACATGCACAAATGCGTTGATGGAATACATGGCGTATATCCACAAGAACAATATGATTCTTTTTTCAATTGGAATCAACTGGAAGCAAATATATTACCTCAACTTCTTGCACGTAGAATTATTGCTTTTGCCTTCAGACCAACCATCTCATTTCCTTGCATCTCATAGTGATTTTCTCAGCATTAACAACCTTGTAAATTATTTGAGAATTCATGTCAGTTGCAATCATCTAATGAGAAACAATCACGTATTCCTTATAGGCTCTCAAGAATTGGCACAAATATAAGAGAAACATATATGCAATTAATGGGGTTTTACTTGTTCCATGTGCATGACAGAAAACAATGACAAGATATACAAACAACCCATTCAGATCATGGAGGAAACAAAAATTTCACCACAAATATCTGCAATAGCTTGAGTAGCTCCCTTGTCATTTAGGGCCCGAATGTGAGTGTCAGTAAACATTTCCAATTGGAACTTCAGTGAATCATCAGCACCATTGATGTACACATTTATAGTTGATCAATGATTTGACTGAGAAAAGGGAGGCACAAAAATTATATACCAGCAGAGGGGATGATACGTGACTTCAAAACGGATAAACCAAAAAGGAGAGCTCACATAGAGTCTATGATCTTTGATGTGCACTTCATGATGCTCATGATAAAGCCCCTGAGAAGTGGATCGCCATCAACAGACCAGAACCACATGTAGCTCCAGAGTTGTATCAGCTCAGATAATGTTGTGCCATATTTCTCATTCATGTGGTTCAGATGTGCACTCCAATGTTATTTGAACATCACCAGACGAGAACCACATGATGCTTACAAAAAGCTCCCAACTATATTCCGCATAACTAAAGCAAAGAAAAGATTTTGAACAAAGGGTTTGATCTGCAATGATGATGGAAAGGCTCATCATCAAATAGTAAATAACTGTTCTAAGAATAGTGCCAATGAGTTGAACATGGAAAGTATTTCTGCCTCCTAGATTAAAATTCAAACATCAATTTGCACCAATAAAATCCCCGTTGATAGTTGTTTTTTCATAGCCTCATCAAAAATTAGTTACCTGCGATTAAGACATTAAGGTTTAGCAATAGAAATAGAGTTAAGCCAGTACAAACTCAAGTTTAAGTCAGCAAAACCGCTCCTAATCAGCTCCAGGTCTGTCAAACACCAACAACTATTATACAACATAAGATTATTTCCCTCTGCCAAAGTCATTGTCACCTAATCTAGGGATCCAGGGAAAATCTAAACACATCAACAATATCCAGTTAAGACGTAGACCTTGGAAGTACACACTACACAGACTGAATAGTCAAGTCCCATCGTAGTCATAATAACTCTCCAGATATAAAAAATATAGGTGTTCTCTTAAGAAAAAAGGTGGTGCAGACCACAAACTTTACACTGAATACTCTAGTTACATGTCAGTCCTACTACTTGGTTCATGTAATCAAAATCGCTAAACAAAACCAGACGAGCATTAATTGCCAGCAGCAAATAAACAAGAATTACATGAACATAAGGATAGCTCAAATCGGAATTGCTTCAAACATATGTAAAGGAACACTGAAATACTGAAATTAGTTGTAACTCAAGTATCTGACATTAGATAAACTCGTCTTATCACCTAGAAATATAGAATCTTTTACTTCATTGACCTTGAGTTATGCTCAAGCTTACAATAGAGCTGACCTTCCTCCACATGGGTACATAGCTGCATCAAGACCGCCACATCAGAACCTCCTAAACTAAAAGAAAAGTAATATATCAGTCAACCTTATTGTTTTCCAATTCCCTGTACCCTTTTTTGTATCTTTTACCGAGGTATATATCTTCTGACACCGTCCTAATCTACAAAAAAATCCCTTTTGTCAGACTAAAAAAGGCTATTATGAAACTACATCACCAGAATTTAGGAACACCGCAAATGCAGTAATTGTATCGGCAATCCTAAATTGGGACGTGTATTAGCCTATATAATAATTAATCAGAAAAACACACTTTCCATAGAATTAATTACCGAGCTCAAGAAAACCTACTCAAGATGGATGGAACCAACATTCTTGAGCTACACATAGATTGATGCAAGATGAGTGGCTGCCTAGGCCAGACATTGAAGGAAAATTCACCGATTTATCGAGCAATGCAGAAAGTAAAAAACTAAACAGGTGACCATCTCCAATATCACAAAGCAAATATGAAACCTGAAATTTATCTAACATGAGGCCAACAACAGAACTGTCAAGTAACAATTTATCCACATAGTTTTTTCCTTCCTAATTAAGCCAAGCCCCAAATACTCTTATCCATGACCAAAAGAACAAAAATACCAACACTCCATGCACAAAGGACCAAAAATCGTTGGCCCTACCAGGAAGGGACAAGAGGTGTGGATCTACACTCCATTAAAAGCAAGTAAACAAGGCAACCACACAAAAAAACAATGCACAAAGTGAATGATACTTTTGGTTGTACCAGAAACAAGACAAGAAATAGAAGCTCTTGTTCGCCAGTATGCACAACAAGCACGCCATACAACCATGTACCTAGCTCTTGAAAAGAAGAGGATCATAAAGGAGGAGGAGAAGAAGGGTTGACTTGCAGATCCAGAGACGAGCTAGCATAGATCAAAGGAAGCACTGACCAGGGGATCAAGCAACAGAGGACCAATCCGCAGGTATAACAAAGGAAAAATTAGAGATGAGCACCATCCAATCACCAAGAACGGGAGAAAATAGGCACATACCTAGAGATCGATGAGTGCATCAGCAGATCCGGCGGCGAGACTGGAAGAAAGAGGGGACCTGCAACCAAACGAGATCCCAAATTAACGTAAGACGGGTACAAACGGAACCATCTCCTTCACTGCCTCCTCCTCGTCTTCCTGGCTCTCACAGGGGGCGGCGTACAAGCAAGCGAACGTGAGGGGGTGGGCTGGCCTCAGATCCTAGCGGCGCCCTCTGGTGGGGTTGCCGGATGGCTCACGTTGGCTGGTTGTTGAGCGCCGAGCAGAAGGTCGACCACCAAAGTCGTGCGGCCCGGCGATGGGGAGAGGCTGCAGGAGGAGAAGGCTGGGAGCATGGCGGTGGCGGCAGGTGAAAGCGCGAAGGGGATGGGTGTTGGGGAACGCAGTATTTGAAATTTTTTCCTACGATCACGCAAAATCAATCTAGGAGATGCATAGCAACGAGCGGGGAGAGTGTGTCCACGTACCCTCATGGACCAAAAGCGGAAGCATTTAATAACGCGATTGATGTAGTCGAACGTCTTCATGATCCAACCGATCCAAGCACCGAATGTACGGCACCTCCGTGTTCAGCACACGTTCAGCACGATGACGTACCTCGAGCTCTTGATCCAGTTGAGGATGAGGGAGAGTACCATTAGCACGACTGCGTGGCGACGGTGATGATGAATTTACCGGCGCAGGGCTTCGCCTAAGCACTACGACGATATGACCGAGGTGGTAAACTGTGGAGGGCGGCACCGCACACGCCTAAGACAATTGATCTTGTGTATTCTAGGGTGCCCCTCTGCCTCCGTATATAAAGGAGGATAGGGGAAGGCCAGCCGGCCCCTGTTGGGCGCGCCAAGAGAGAGGAGTCCTACTAGGACTCCAAGTCCTAGTAGGATTCCACTTGGTGGAAGGGGGAAGAAGGAAGGAGAGGGAGAGGGAGTAGAAAGGGGGGCGCCGCCCCCTTCCCTTAGTCCAATTTGGACTGCTAGGGGGGCGCGGCCAGCCCCTTGCGGCCCTCCTCTCTGTCCACTAAGGCCCATGAAGGTCCATTAGTTCCCCTGGGGGGTTCCGATAACCCTCCGGCACTCTGATAGTTACCCGGTACCTCTCGGAACTCATCCGGTGTCCGAATAACATCGTCCAATATATCATTCTTTATGTCTCGACCATTTCAAGACTCCTCGTCATGTCCATGATCTCACCCGGGACTCCTAACAAACTTAGGTCATCAAATCACATAACTCAAAATACAAATCGTCATCGAACGTTAAGCGTGCGGACCCTACGGGTTCGAGAACTATGTAGACATGACCGACACACATCTCCGGTCAATAACCAATAGCGGAACCTGGATGCTCATATTGGCTCCTACATATTCTACGAAGGTCTTTATCGGTCAAACCGCATAACAACATATGGTGTTCCCTTTGTCATCGGTATGTTACTTGCCCGAGAATCGATCATCGGTATTCTCATACCTAGTTCAATCTCATTACCGGCAAGTCTCTTTACTCGTTCCGTAATACATCATCCCACAACTAACTCATTATTCACATTGCTTGCAAGGCTTATAGTGATGTGCATTAACGAGAGGGCCCAGAGATACCTCTCCGATACACGGAGTGACAAATCCTAATCTTGATCTATGCCAACCCAACAAACACCTTCGGAGACACCTGTAGAGCATCCTTATAATCACCCATTTACTTTGTGTCGTTTGATAGCACACAAGGTGTTCCTCCGGTATTCGGGAGTTGCATAATCTCATAGTCAGAGGAACATGTATAAGTCATGAAGAAAGCAATAGCAATAAAACTAAACGATCATAATGCTAAGCTAACGGATGGGTCTTGTCCATCACATCATTCTCTAATGGTGTGATCTCGTTCATCAAATGGAAACACATGTCTATGGCTAGGAAACTTAACCATCTTTGATTAACGAGCTAGTCAAGTAGAGGCATACTAGTGACACTCGGTTTGTCTATGTATTCACACAAGTATTATGTTTCCGGTTAATACAATTCTAGCATGAATAATAAACATTTATCATGATATAAGGAAATATAAATAACAACTTTATTATTGCCTCTAGGGCATATTTCCTTCAGTCTCCCACTTGCACTAGAGTCAATAATCTAGATTACATAGTAATGATTCTAACACCCATGGAGTCTTGGTGCTGATCATTTTTTGCTCGTGGAAGAGGCTTAGTCAACGGGTCTGCAACATTCAGATCCGTATGTATTTTGCAAACTTCTATGTCTCCCTCCTTGACTAGATCGCGGATGGAATTGAAGCGTCTCTTGATGTTCTTGGTTCTCTTGTGAAATCTGGATTCCTTCGCCAAGGCAATTACTCCAGTATTGTCACAAAACATTTTCATTAGACCCGATTGAGGGAGTCCTGGATTAGGGGGTGTCCGGATAGCCGGACTATAACCTTTGGACGGACTCCTGGACTATGAAGATACAAGATTGAAGACTTCGTCCCGTGTCCAGATGGGACTTTCCTTGGCGTGGAAGGCAATCTTGGTGATACGGATATGTAGATCTCCTCCCATTGTAACCGACTCTGTGTAACCCTAGCCCTCTCCGGTGTCTATATAAACCAGAGGGTTTTAGTCCGTAGGACGAACAATAATCATACCATAGGCTAGCTTCTAGGGTTTAGCCTCTGTGATCTATTGGTAGATCTACTCTTGTACTACCCATATCATCAATATTAATCAAGCAGGAGTAGGGTTTTACCTCCATCGAGAGGGCCCGAACCTGGGTAAAAACATCTATCCCTTGTCTCCTGTTACCATCCGCCTAGACGCACAGTTCGGGACCCCCTACCCGAGATCCCCCGGTTTTGACACCGACATTGGTGCTTTCATTGAGAGTTCCTCTGTGTCGTCATCTTTAGGCCCGATGGCTCCTCCGATCATCAACAACGATGCGGTCCAGGGTGAGACTTTTCTCCCCGGACATATCTTCGTATTCGGCGACTTTGCATTGCGGGCCAATTCACTTGGCCATCTGGAGCAGATCGAAAGCTACGCCCCTGGCCACCAGGTCAGATTTGGAAGTTTGAACTACACGGCTAACGTCCGCGGAGACTTGATCTTCGTCGGGTTTGAGCCACAGCCGAGCGTGCTGCACTGTCACGATGGACATGATCTAGCTCTACCGCCGAACAGTGCCCTGGAGGCCGCACCCGTGTCCGCTTCGACCCCTAGCTCGGAGCCGACTGCGCCAATCGAGGACGGGTGGCTGGACACAGCCTCGGGGGCTGCAATCTCTACGGCGATCGAGCCGAACACCAGCCTTGTCCGTTGCGAAGCTCGTGAATCCAAGGTGCCGGACTCCTCTCCGGACTCCGAACCTTCCGAGCCCCGCCGATCGAATCCGATTACGCCGATCATGGAGTTCGCCGCCACGAACATCTTTCAAAGACTCGCCCTTGGCGACATTCAATTCACTAAAGTCTCTCTTTATCAGAGAGCCTGGCCGGACTATGGTCGCAAGGTTGGGATGCGGATGACGAAGAAATTCAAAGCCCACCCACCACCCACTTCAGAGCCACCGTCAATGGTTTAACCGACATGCTCGACTTCGACTCAAGACATCGACGGTACGGACGACGATGCAGAGATTTAACAGAACCAGCGCCTATAGGGCAATCGGACAACCACCTCATCTCACGATGTATACATGGTGGACACACCTAAAAGAAACGACGACGAGGAACAAGGGACGAACGAGGATCGCTCCTCTAAAAAAGATCAAAAGCGGCGTAAGCGCCGCCCAAACCCCACCTCGACAGAGTCAAGAGCCATCTGAGACCCAGCCATAGAGCAGGGCGAACCGCGGACGATGAACATGCCATCGAGCAACCGTCCGAACAGGGCAGCTTGGATAAACAAACCGAACAACCCGTCCCCGGCGAAGATAATAGTCCAGATGACCTCATGCCGGACAAGTTGCTGGAGTAGAAGAACCTCCACAAAGGCTCGCCGCCATCGCTGCGTAGCTGAAAAAGGCGTATGAAGCTCAAAACAGTGGAAGATGCACTCGAATTAGATGGAGCAAAGTACTCAACACATGCAGACAAACACGGCGACGGCCGCCACACAAAGAGCTATCCGAAGCGAAAATTACTGTCGGAATTCGATGAGGAGGCCTTAGAGCCCCGCAATCAAAAAATAAGGAAGCCACCTGGTAGGATAAACAACCCCATGGCCAACATAGAGCAGCAAAAGGCGCCGCACACAAGCCGCCACGCGATCCGCACAAGGATTCGCATCAAAAAGATGGCCCAGCCAGATCTATCTACGGGCCAAGAAAGCAAGCTCTAGTAAGCAATGCAACGCAACAAGTATCCGAACATCGCGGCACACCCAAATATAGGGGTGCCGCACACCCCCTATGTTTCACCGATGAGGTGTTGGACCATGAATTTCAGCGGATTCAAGCCCGTAAACATAGAGGCGCACGACGGAACAATGCACTCGAGTCGGATTGAGGATTATATCCTCCACATACACATGGCTAGAGGAGATGACATCCACGCCATAAAATACTTACCCTCAAGCTCAAAGGGCCAGCCGGCATTGGCTTAAAAGCCTTCCGAAAACACCATTGGAAGTTGGGAAGAGCTCGAGGATGCTTTTCGGGCAAATTTTCAAGGACCTATGTCGACCTCCTGATGCGCATAATTTAAGTCATATAACTCAACAATCCGGAGAGTCAGCCCGAAAACTCTGGAGTAGATTTCTTACTAAAAAGAACCAGATAGTCGACTGTCCGGACGCCGAAGCCTTAGCAGCTTTCAAACACAGTGTTCGAGACGAATGGCTCGCCAGACACCTCGGCCAAGAAAAGCCAAGAACAATGGCCGCATTAACAAGCCTCATGACCCGCTTTTGCGCAGGAGAGGATAGCTGGTTGGCAAGATGCAGTACCAGCGACCCAAGTACATCCGAAGTTAGGGACGGAAACGGGAAACCGCGATGCAGCAAGGACCAGCACCGGACCAAGGGAAACAACCCGAAGAGCACGGCAGTCAATGCCGGATTCAAAAGCTCTCGGCAAAATCATAAAAAAGCTTCCCCTCAAGGATAACAGGGACGAGCTATCTAACCTAAACAAAATCTTGGACAAGATATGCCAAATCCACAAGATACTCTTGAAGCTCGCAAACTATACCCACAGAGATTGTTGGGTCTTCAAGCAATCCGGCAAACTCAACGCCGAACACAAGGGGCTCGACACACCAAGCGAGGACGATGACGAACCCCACAAGTAGAGCACCGGAAAACAAAAGAATTTTCGAGAAGAAGTCAAAATAGTAAAATCACTTCACGTGACAAAAGGGAAAAACAGAGTGGCGCCTATAGAGATACGTGCCATACGGCCTATCCCAGAGGAGTCCCGCCACTGGTTGTTAAAACCAATCACCTTCGACCATCAGGATTACTCTAGAAGCATCCGGAACGCAGGCTAGACTGCCTTGATATTAGATCCGATAATTGACGGACTCCACTTTACACAAGTCCTAATGGACGGCGGCAGTGATCTAAACCTGCTATATCAGGACACAATCCGCAAAATGGGGATAGACCCAACAAAAATTCTCCATAGCAACACTTCCTTTCAATGGGTAACGCCAGGCCCAGATGCCCATTGTATGGGTTCTCTCCTGCTAGAAGTTATGTTCGGCTCCCCTGACAACTTCCGCCGCGAAAAGCTAACCTTCCACATTGCCCCATTTACAAGTAGCTATCAAGCACTACTGGGAAGCGAAGCTTTCGCCCGCTTTAACGCAATACCGCATTATGCATCTCTTACGCTTAAAATGTCTGGTCCGCGAGGCATCATCTCATTAAAGGGAAATATCGAGTGTTCCTCGAGCGCGGAAGACTGTGCGCTGCCTTGACAGCCACACACTAAACCGGCTTCACTAATCAAAGCACCTAAACAGGTCGTTCAGACCCCGGACATGGCTAGACGAGTCCGGCGTAAACATACAAGGGCTTACTAGCCGCCTACCCCAGTACAAGGGGCTCCTCGCATGTACAACAAGAGACAATAAAGCTCAATTTTACCCATTTTTTGAATTATACTTTGTTTATTTAATATAACGTACATTTTCGCATGATCTTTTTCAACTAAGTTCCTCTCTTTTACAGATGAACACCGTGCTACACCCATCCAGGATACGGCACAACGGAGACACAGGCGCAGACGTGCAGTAGGGACCCGTTCCAAGGATTCTTTTTAGATTAAGACCCTTCGTAAACCTTTTTCACTGTCTCTTGTTGATACACATCCCCGGCTTTTGGTATAACCGAGGAGGAGGTCTGGCGCCTTGGCATGTGGCCACGCCTGAATTTTATGATACCGACACTGTGGGCTTATTACCAACGGCGTTGTTCAGCCCGCTTTCATAAAGACCGAATACCTTAGGGAGTGTTCGCGCGCGCCGAAGTTTGGCCTTATATGCATCAGCTCGAATCATGTCTTTGGTCAAATGTTGGGTTTGCCGGGCCTCGTGTTTTGCTGCCTTACGCTCAGCTCTATTGGCTAAGACGGCACCGGAGAACTATCGCGACAGTGCCCGTTCGCCAAGCGAGCACCTCAGTAGAGAAAGCCGAAAAGTGACTGTCATGATATAGCGTGGGACTGGTCAACAACTCGATGACCCGCCGGAATCTTTAGGATTCCTCCAAGATAACGAAGGGCGTTTCGGCCAGCACACACGCCGCCCGAAGTTCGGGTGAGCGTGCTGCCCCTAGGGGCTATATAGTAGCCCCACTGTCAAACTCCTATGGCTAAGTGAAAGTGATAAAGCATTATAGTCTGGTTGCCTAGTTCGCTGCGCTATCACCTCCTTAATAGGACCAAGACGTTGGATCAAGTGTGAAAATGCGCTTTCATAACACCCCAAGATTGCGTGAAATGAAGTCAAGACTGCCATCTTTCAGGTTATATACACATATACATTAACGGCCGCACATGAGGTATTTTAATTCTTCAAGGCACAAGTATAAAAAGCTTTTATATTCCCTTGAAACATTGTTTTACAATAATACATGTTATTCGAACATAATATCCTTCGAGCACTGCGTCTCTATTAAACGAGCGCCCTGCAGAACTTCCTGAAAATAGTGCTCGACAGGTACTCGGCTCCCGTCCGAATCTTGGGATTCAACAGCGATGGCATTCATCTCCGCCCAATATGTTTTGACACGGGCAAGAGTCATCCGTGCACCTTCTATGCATGCTGACCTCTTCATTGCATTGATATGCGGCACCGCACCAAGGAACTGCTGCACCAAGCTAAAATAACTCTTCGGCTCGGGCCTTTCCGGCCATAGATGACTCACGACATACTTCATGGCGAGTCCGGATAACCTATTCAGCTCCGCCCATGTGGCTAAACGATCGGTTAATGGAAGTGGGCGCTCTGGATTGTGGAACTGCGACCAAAAAAGCTTTTCCACTTCGTGATCCTTTTGATCTCGGAAGTGTTTGGCCGCGTCCGCGGCACTCACCGCCAAGTCCAGATAAGTGTCCGCCGCACTCCACAGCCGGTCCAACGGAGCATATTTAGGATCCCCGAACTTCATCCGTAGCATAAAGGGCTTTCCAGCTGCGATATCTCTGGCCTGACGTAGCTCTTCCTTCATAGTTCTCATCGCAGAGCGAGTATCCTTGGCCTCGATAGTGGCCTTCTTCAGGTCCTTCTGTTCCGCCCGATCTTCTTTTTCAAGAAGCTTGCAGCGGTCGGCAGCATTTTTCAACTTCACAGCCATCTCGCCATTTCCTTTTGTTTTGGCAAGTGGCAGCCTGTTCGCTTTCAGCTCTTCACCGCTTTTAAGGCAGCCGCGATCGCTTTCCTGGCCTGCTCCTTGGCTCGGGCAAGTTCCGCCAAGGTTCTCCATGGCAGCGCACCATCCGCATCAAGCACACATGTTGTAAGATACGGGCATCAAGCTCCTCTTACAGGTGTCTTCGGAGAAATTACAGACCTTGTGCCTCGCAAGCCGCTTGTTGACAAGCGCGATGTCGCATCTGCCACGTCAAGTTGCCGCTTAGCTCGGCAAATCCATCATCCGCTAGCCATCAACACTTCGCCACCTACGCATTTAAGGGCTTACATATTATACTGGGATTATGATCCTCGGCGCCGTCATTTTTGACAACGACCGAGTCTCGGGGCTACTATCTACACAGGCGATCTTATATATGCGGAACTGTCAAAAGGTACATCATTTCACAGACCTCAAAACCTGTCAAGAAACTCCCGACAGCCTCGACAACCCGCCTCCACGGATGAAATCCTTTCAATTACTGCACTCCATCAACGCACGGTGTTCTTCTCGAGATAGACGCCGCCCGAGCAGATCCTTCAGCTCCTCCGACCGCACTGCAGACGGTGTCGGACTCGTCCGATGGCCCTTTTCAAGGCCGACACGGAGGGCTTTGGGGGCCATACGATCGCCCTCCGCCCTGCCGGATTCGGAGAAACCTCCGTGATTTACACCTCGTGGTCGCCCGCCGCAAGGCGGCACGGCAGGGGAGGCGTTCCGCCTCCATCATCTCCGGGACGAAGATCCTCAAGACGAGCTCACGAGAAGGGCTGAGATCCAAACTACAAGGTAAAATTTTGGTTATCTTCCTCTAAATAGAACAGGATGTCTCTCATTTTAAAACTCCCCTATCTACTTACGGCTCGGTGGAGGGCTGATCCCTTGGGGGACAAAGGCGGCCGGGCATCCCCAAGACAGACCTCTCGACGAAGATTTCTTCCCCGCTTTGAGACCATGGTCTCCGTGTCTTCAGAGGCGGTCCTCTTCTTCCTCGGATAGAGGAATCCTCGATTCCTCCTTTCCGACAGCCTCCTTCAGGAGGCGGTAGCTTCCTTGTTCCCCCTTCGCCTTCTTCCAAAGGCGCAACCTCCAAGATCTGGTTAACACGGATCCGCGTGGTCTCAAGGAGGGGGCGGACACCGATTAGCTTTGCTTTCGCTATCCACTCCTGTTTAAGGGACAACTCTTTTAAGGGCAATTTTATGATAAATATACGGATAGCGTGTTCGGGTACAAGGCTACTTACTTGTGTATCCAGCGATTGCAGCTCAGACTTGCGCCCTCGGTCGAGTCAGACACATTGCTTGTGATTCAAGAACAATTTGTACATCTCCATGGGCGCCGCTACCAGAAATGTTGGAGGGCTCGTGGTCCCTCCGGATTAAACTCCCACACAGCGGAGGGGGCGAATTTTGCAGGGTGGAGCGGCGAATCAACATGACTCGGCTACTATGACCAGATTGATGTCTCTTTCTAGGAGATCTCGAATGCGCCCCGCAACAAGGGCACATCCTTGACGGCCCCCACCAAGCCCTTTATTGACCCATGACACTAGCTGTGGTGGGGGACCCGAGCGAAGGCAGGTGGCGCCACCCACTTGGTGCCCCCGAGCTGTGATATAAAACCACTCGTTGCCATAAGTGAACTCCTCTTGAAAAGAGCCATCGGCCATGGAGCGCCAAGATTCTTGCTTATAATAAAGACCTCAAGATCTCAAGCGTGCTACCCTCGATCATCTTCGCTCTACTTTGAAGGTCTTAAGCCACAATCCAAGTGAGGAGTAATACGGAGGAAGGCTTCGACACGACAATGAACGAGGAGATGTGGAGGATGGACTCGGAGCCAAGTTGTGAAATTCCAGCCCATAATAAAACATGAGCCCTCACGAAGGGGTCCGCCGGAAGCCTAGCCTCAAGGAAGTGAGATGCTAACACCACGCCTCACCAGGCTTGGGAGTGGGAATAACCTGCCCTTGAGCAGGCAGCCTATGCGAGATTTCGCCGTTAGATACCGCATCTCTTAGCTTTAGCACGCCTTCTTCCGAACGGAGGAAGGCATCCACCGCCTTGAAGGTCGAATCGACATCATCGAAGGTCCGGCGCTGAATCTGGAGCTTTGGGTGTTGGAACTCAAGGTGAGAGGCGGATTCGATTGAGATTGAAAGAAAGGAGTCGAGCCTTGGTCTCTTTATAAAGAGGTTGAATACCAAGAGCCTCCCCGTGACCGCTTGGGACTCGCCGATGCAGAGACATACCAACGGGCATGATTGGGTTACCCACGCCGTATTGATGTGAATCCCGAATAAGGGACACGATCTCGCTTTGACAAGACGTGTTAAGGAAACCGCCGCTAAGCGCTTGAGGTGGGACAAGAAAACGATTCAATTAAGACTTGGCTGTGGTGTGATGTCATGCTACTAATACGCCAACAGATTAGATTTGTGCAAATATTATTCTCTACGGTGGTATGTGGAACTTGTTTTGCAGAGCCGACACTATCCTTGTGTTGAAAATCTTCTATGAAGTTTTCAAGGGGGAACCCGCCTTGCAATGTCAAGACACCCACGCACGGACTCGTCGTCATTGAAGCCCGGTTCAGGGGCTACCGAGGAGTCCTGGATTAGGGGTGTCCGGATAGCGGACTCGGACTATGAAGATACAAGATTGAAGACTTCGCCCCGTGTCCGGATGGGACTTTCCTTGGCGTGGAAGGCAAGCTTGGCGATACGGATATGTAGATCTCCTCCCATTGTAACCGACTGTAACCCTAGCCCTCTCCGTGTCTATATAAACCGGAGGGTTTTAGTCCGTGAGGACTAACAACAATCATACCATAGGCTAGCTCTAGGGTTTAGCCTCTCTGATCTCGTGGTAGATCTACTCTTGTACTACCCATATCATCAATATTAATCAAGCAGGAGTAGGGTTTTACCTCCATCGAGAGGGCCCGAACCTGGGTAAAAACATTGTGTCCCTTGTCTCCTGTTACCATCCGCCTAGACGCACAGTTCGGGACCCCCTACCCGAGATCCGCCGGTTTTGACACCGACACCGATGCACTAGGTATAACGCCTAGATCGGATATGAACTCCTTCATCCAGACTCCTTCACTTCCTACTTCCGAAGTAGCTATGTACTCCGCTTCACATGTAGATCCTGCCACGACGCTCTGTTTGGAACTGCACCAACTGACAGCTCCACCATTCAATATAAATACATATCCGGTTTGCGACTTAGAGTCATCCGGATCAGAGTCAAAGCTTGCATCGACGTAACCATTTACGACGAGCTCTTTGTCACCTCCATAAATGAGAAACATATCCTTGGTCCTTTTCAGGCATTTCAGGATGTTCTTGACCGCTGTCTAGTGATCCACTCCTGGATTACTTTGGTACCTCCCTACTCTACTTATAGCAAGGCACACATCAGGTCTGGTACACAGCATTGCATACATGATAGAACCTATGGCTGAAGCATAGGGAACGACTTTCATTTTCTCTCTATCTTCTGCAGTGGTCGGGCATTGAGTCTCACTCAACTTCACACCTTGTAACACAGGCAAGAACCCTTTCTTTGACTAATCCATTTTGAACTTCTTCGAAATTTTATCAAGGTATGTGCTTTGTGAAAGTCCAATTAAGCGTCTTGATCTATCTCTATAGATCTTTATGCCCAATATATAAGCAGCTTCACCGAGGCCTTTCATTGAAAAATTCTTATTGAAGTATCCTTTTATGCTATCCAGAAATTCTGTATCATTTCCAATCAAAATATGTCATCCACATATAATATTAGAAATGCCACAGAGCTCCTACTCACTTTCTTGTAAATACAGGCTTCTCCAAAAGTCTGTATAAAACCATATGCTTTGATCACACTATCAAAGCACATATTCCAACTCCGAGAGGCTTGCACCAGTCCATAAATGGATCGCTGGAGCTTGCACACTTTGTTAGCACCTTTAGGATCGACAAAACCTTCTGGTTGCATCATATACAACTTTTCTTTAAGATATCCATTAAGGAATGCAGTTTTGACATCCATTTGCCAGATTTCATAATCATAAAATGAGGTAATTGCTAACATGATTCAGACAGACTTAAGCATCACTACAGGTGAGAAAGTCTCATCATAGTCAACTCCTTGAACTTGTCGAAAACCTTTCGCAATAAGTCGAGCTTTGTAGATGAGAATATTACCGTCGTCATCTTCTTCTTGAATATCCATTTATTCTCTATGGCTTGCCGATCATCAGGCAAGTCAACCAAAGTCCAGACTTTGTTCTCATACATGGATCCCGTCTAAGATCTCATGGCCTCAAGCCATTTCGCGGAATCTGGGCTCATCATCGCTTCCTCATAGTTCGTAGGTTCGTCATGGTCTAGTAACATGACTTCCAGAACAGGATTACCGTAACACTCTGGTGCGGAACGTACTCTGGTTGACCTACGAGGTTTGGTAGTAACTTGATCCGAAGTTTCATGATCATCATCATTAACTTCCTCACTAATTGGTGTAGGCATCACTGCAACTGATTTCTGTGATGAACTACTTTCCAATTCGGGAGAAGGTACAATTACCTCATCAAGTTCTACTTTCCTCCCACTCACTTCTTTCGAGAGAAACTCCTTCTCTAGAAAGGATCCATTCTTAGCAATGAATATCTTGCCTTCCGATCTGTGATAGAAGGTGTACCCAACAGTCTCTTTTGGGTATCCTATGAAGACACATTTCTCCGATTTGGGTTCGATCTTATCGGATTGAAGCTTTTTCGCATAAGCATCACAGCCCCAAACTTTAAGAAACGACAACTTTGGTTTCTTGCCAAACCACAGTTCATATGGTGTCGTCTCAACAGATTTAGACGGTGCCCTATTTAACGTGAATGCAGCCGTCTCTAAAGCATAACCCCAAAACGATAGTGGTAAATCAGTAAGATACATCATAGATCGCACCGCATCCAATAAAGTACGGTTACGACGTTCGGACACACCATTACACTGTGGTGTTCCAGGTGGCGTGAGTTGCGAAACTATTCCACATTGTTTCAAATGAAGACCAAACTCATAACTCAAATATTCTCCTCCACGATCAGATCGTAGAAACTTTATTTTCTTGTTACGATGATTTTCTACTTCACTCTGAAATTCTTTGAAGTTTTCAAATGTTTCAGACTTATGTTTCATTAAGTAGATATACCCATATCTGCTCAAATCATCTGTGAAGGTCAGAAAATAACGATACCCGCCGCGAGCCTCAACACTCATCGGACCGCATACATTAGTATGTATTATTTCCAATAAGTCTGTTGCTCGCTCCATTGTTCCGGAGAACGGAGTCTTAGTCATCTTTCCCATGAGCCATGGTTCGCAAGCATCGAGTGATTCCAAAAGCCCAGCAGCATGGAGTTTCTTCATGCGCTTTACACCAATATGACCTAAACGGCAGTGCCACAAATAAGTTGCACTATCATTATTAACCTTGCATCTTTTGGCTTCAATATTATGAATATGTGTATCACTACAATCAAGATTCATCAGAAATAGACCACTCATCATGGGTGCATGACCATAAAAGATATTACTCATATAAATAGAACAACCATTATTCTCTGATTTAAATGAATAACCGTCTCGCATCAAACAAGATCCAGATATAATGTTCATGCTCAACGCTGGCACCAAATAACGACGGCGATCACATCGACTTTGGAACCATTTCCCACGCGCATCGTCACCTCGCCCTTAGCCAATCTTCGCTTAATCCAGAGCCTCTGCTTTCGAGTTGCAAATATGAGCAATGTAACCAAGATCAAATACCTGTGCACTACTACGAGCATTAGTAAGGTACACATCAATAACATGTATATCAAATATACCTTTCACTTTGCCATCCTTCTTTTCCGCCAAATACTTGGAGCAGTTCCGCTTCAAAGGACTAGTCCTTTGCAAGAGAAGCACTCGGCCTCGTGCTTAGGTCCAGACTTGGGCTTCTTCACTTGAGCAAGCAACTTGCTTGTCGCTCTTCTTGAAGTTCCTTCTTCCCTTTGCCTTTTTTATTTAAACTAGTGGTCTTGTTAACCATCAACACTTGATGCTCCTTGATTTCTACCTCTGCAGCCTTTAGCATCGCGAAGAGCTCGGGAATTGTCTTATCCATCCCTTGCATATTATAGTTCATCAAGAAGCCTTTATAGCTTGGTGGCAGTGATTGAAGAACTCATCAATGACACTATCATCGTGAAGATTAACTCCCAACTGAGTCAAGTGGTTATGGTACCCGCATATTCTCGAGTATGTGTTCACCGACGTAACTATTCTCCTCCATTTTGCAGCTATAGAACTTGTTGGAGACTTCATATCTCTCAATTCGGGCATTTACTTGAAATATTAACTTCAACTCCTGGAACATCTCATATGCTCCATGACGTTCAAAACGTCGTTGAAGTCCCGATTCTAAGCCGTAAAGCATGACACACTGAACTATCGAGTAATCATCAGCTTTGCTCTGCCAGACGTTCATAACATCCGGAGTTGCTCCTGCGGCGGGTCTTGCACCTAGCAGTGCTTCCACGATGTAATTCTTCTGTGCAGCAATGAGGATAATCCTCAAGTTACGGACCGAGTCCGTGTAGTTGCTACCATCATCTTTCAACTTACCTTTCGCTAGGAACGCATTAAAATTAAAAGGAACGGTAGCACAGGCCATTGATCTACAACAACATACACTACAAAAAAAGACACATCCGTGAAATTTTGGGCTGAACGAATTTTTTTCCTGTCATGCTTATGAAACTTCTATGATGATAATTGTGACAAAACCCGTATCATCATAGATGTGGTGGGCTCCTACTTCTATGACAAAAAATCATGACAGAAAATGGGCTTTTCGTCCTGGGCGGGCCGAAGATGTAGCTGCATGACATTCTTTGGGCCATCCATGACAAAAAAAACCATGGTAGAAGCGAGGGCGAGGAAAATATCAGGGAGTTCCCGGTTACGGTGGGTGGCCGGGGCCGAGCGATGCGTGTTTCTCTCATACACGTACGCGCGTGGGTGCGAGTCATTGGGCTCTAACTGAACCCGAGCGATTGCACTACAGGCTACGTGTTACTGAACCCGAGCGATCGATCGATGGCTGTTAACTGAACCCGATCGAGCGATTCTTCGCTCAAGATCGCTGCTAATCAAGCCGATCGAACTCGATGTCTCCTTCCTTGATGAACAAAGTGAGCGTTGTTGGGGGTTAGATGAACAGTTCGGTGGGGGGGTTGATGAACAGGACCCCGTGGTGTTGTCGCTGGATGAACAGGACCCCGATCGATCGAGCCGGTTGGGGGGTGGATGAACAGGACCCCGTGGAGGGATGTCTGAACAGGACCCCGTGGAGGGAAGGTTGAACAGCAGCCGGTGGAGGGCTGGTTGAACAGTAGCCGGTGGAGGGCTGGATGAACAGTAGTCCGTGGAGGGGTGGTTGAACTGGACCCCGTGGATAGGGTTGGTTGAACAGTAGCCGGTGGAGGAGCGCGCGGTGGAGGATGGATGAAAAGGAGCCCGTGGATGAACAATGCAAGTGGAGGCCGGAGGAGGTCTACGATGGATGAACAGAGCTGTGGAGGCCGGAGGAGGTCGACGGTGGAGATGAACAGATCCCGTGGAGTCCTGCTTTTGCGGTACGCCACACCCTCCCGGCGAATAGGACCCCATTTTGACCGTAGTGCTCCAACACAAGTCTGCTTCTCCGTTTTGCGGCACGCCACATCCTCTCGATCAACAGACCTGCTTGACCTTAGGGGTCCTTTTTCTCCGCTTTTGGCGGACGCCGCACCCTCCCGGCGAACAGATCCCATTTTGACCGTGGCCGGTCGAACACAAGGCCGCTTCTCCGCTTCTGCGAGACGCCAGCCTCGCTTCCATCGGTTGTTCCATCCAAGCCGGTTGGCTCTCGGCGAACACGACGACGCATTCCGTTCCGACCCACCGGTTGGCTCCTCATGAACACGCTAACGACGCAGTTTTTCCATTTCGACCCAGCCATCTACACGAGCCCCGGCCGCACGTAGCGCCGAGTAGGCTCGAGACCCCGCCGTATGTAATGTGACGTGGCCATATTTTTTGGCGTGTGGTTGTATGTACGTGTACACAGTTTAGATGGGATAGCTTGAACTGCTACGTGGGGGGATCTACTATGACATGTGCCGCTACTTACTCGGCCACGGTTCATCGCTGTAAAGCGGCCGATCGACCAAGATGTACGCATATCGTCGCGACTGAATGACAACGCCACGCACTCTTCACCAGGTGGGTCCCGACCGCCGTGCACTTCCTTGTGTGCGAAGATGTAGCTGGTGGGTCCCAGTAGTCAAGGGCGAATCATTTTTTTGCCCGTAATATGGACGCACTTCCTTGCGTGCGAAGATGTAGCTGGTGGGTTCCAGTAGTCAGGGGGAAACGTTTTTTGCGAAATACGGTGGCCCATCTGGTGGGTCCCCGCTGCCAGGTGGAGTAATCATTATTTTCCGCGTAATAAGGAGGCACTACCTTGTGCTACCTCTTGAGCACTGCGTTGGATTTCCCCGAAGAGGAGAGGATGATGCAGCAAAGTAGTGTAAGTATTTCCCTCAGTTTTTTAGAACCAAGGAATCAATCTAGTAGGATGCTACACGCAAGTCCCTCGTACCTACACAAAAACAATAGCTCAACGCAACCAACGTGATTAGGGGTTGTCAATCCCTTCACGGTCACTTACGGGAGTGAGATCTGATAGAGATGATATATAATATTTTTGGTATTTTTGATATAGAGATGCAAAGTGAAAAGTAAAAGGCAAAGTAAAAAAAACAAAGCAATAATAAAGTGATAGAGATTGATATGATGAGAATAGACCCGGGGGCCATAGGTTTCACTAGTGGCTTCTCTCAAGAGCATAAGTATTCTACTGTGGGTGAACAAATTACTGTTGAGCAATTGACTGAATTGAGCATAGTTATGAGAATATCTAGGTATGATCATGTATATAGGCATCACGTCCGAGACAAGTAGACCGACTCCTGCCTGCATCTACTACTATTACTCCACTCATCGGCCTCTATCCAGCATGCATCTAGAGTATTAAGTTAAAAACAGAGTAACGCCTTAAGCAACATGACATGATGTAGAGGGATAGTTTCATGCAATATGATAAAAACCCCATCTTGTTATCCTCGACGGCAACGATACAATACGTGCCTTGCTGCCCCTTCTGTCACTGGGAAAGGACACCGCAAGATCGAACCCAAAGCTAAGCACTTCTCCCATGGCAAGAAAAACCAATCTAGTAGGCCAAACCAAACTGATAATTCGAAGAGAATTGCAAAGATAACCAATCATACATAAAATAATTCAGCAAAGATTCAAATATTATTCATAGATAGACTTGATCATAAACCCACAATTCATCGGTCTCAACAAACACACCAAAAAAAGAAGATTACATCGAATAGATCTCCACGAGAGAGGGGGAGAACATTGTATTGAGATCCAAAAAGAGAGAAGAAGCCATCTAGCTAATAACTATGGACCTGAAGGTCTGAGGTAAACTACTCACACTTCATCGGAGAGGCTATGATGATGTAGAAGCCCTCCGTGATGACGGCCCTCTCGGCGGAGCTCCTAACAGGCCCCAAGATGGGATCTCGTGGATACGTAAAGTTGCGCGGTGGAATTAGGTTTTGGCTCAGATTCGATCGTTTGGGGGTATGTAGGTATGTATAGGAGGAAGGAGTACGTCGGTGGAGCACCGAGGGTCCCACGAGGCAAGGGGCACGCCCTAGGGGGGGGGGGTGCCCCCACCCTCGTGACCGCCTCTTTGACTCCTTGGAGTAGGGTCCAAGTCTCCTGGATCATGTTCGGTGAGAAAATCACGTTCCCGAAGGTTTCATTCCGTTTGGACTCCGTTTGATATTCTGTTTCTCCGAAATACTGAAATAGGCAAAAAATAGCAATTCTGGGCTGGGCCTCCGGTTAATAGGTTAGTCCCAATATAAAAGTGGAAAATAAAGCCCAATATAGTCCAAAACAGTAGATAATATAGCATGGAGCAATCAAAAATTATAGATGCATTGGAGACGTATCAGGCATCCCCAAGCTTAATTCCTGCTCGTCCTCGAGTAGGTAAATGATAAAAAAGAGAATTTTTGATGCGGAGTGCTACTTGGCATAATTTCAACGCAAATCTTCTTAATTGTGGTATGAATATTCAGATTCAAAAGATTCAAGACAAAAGTTCATATTGACATAAAAATAATAATACTTCAAGCATACTAACTAAGCAATTATGTCTTCTCAAAATAACATGGCCAAAGAAAGTTTATCCCTACAAAATCATATAGTTTAGTCATGCTCCATTTTCGTCACACAAGAATGCTCTCATCATGCACAACCCCGATGATAAGCCAAGCAATTGTTTCATACTTTAGTAATCTCAAATTTATAAATCTTCACGCAATACATGAGCGTGAGCCATGGATATAACACTATGGGTGGAATAGAATATAATGATGGGGGTTATGTGGAGAAGACAAAAAAATAGAAGATCTCACATCAACGAGGCTAATCAATGGGCTATGGAGATGCCCATCGATTGATGTTAATGCAAGGAGTAGGGATTGCCATGCAACGGATGCACTAGAGATATAAATGTATGAAAGCTCAACAAAAGAAACTAAGTGGTTCTGCATCCAACTTGCTTGCTCACGAAGACCTAGGGCACTTGAGGAGGCCCATTGTTGGAATATACAAGCCAAGTTCTATAATGAAAGATTCCCACTAGTATATGAAAATGACAAAACAAGAGACTCTCTATCATGAAGATTATGGTGCTACTTTGAAGCACACGTGTGGAAAAAAAGGATAGTAGTATTGCCCCTTTTTATTTATTTTCATTTTTTGGGCCTTTTTCTTTTTTTTTGGGGCAATACTCTATTGAATGATGATCATCACACCTCTATTTATTTACAACTCAATGATTACAACTCGATACTAGAACAAAGCATGACTCTATATGAATGCCTCCGGTGGTGTACCGGGATATGCAATGAACCAAGAGTGACATGTATGAAAGAATTATGAACGGTGGCTTTGCCACAAATACTATGTCAACTACATGATCATGCTAAAGCAATATGACAATGATGAATGTGTCATGAGGAACGGTATGGTGGAAAGTTGCATGGCAATATATCTCGGAATGACTATGGAAATGCCATAATAGGTAGGTATGGTGGCTGTTTTGAGGAAGATATAAGGAGGTTTATGTGTGAAAGAGCGATCATATCACGGGTTTGATGCACCGCGAAGTTTGCACCAACTCTCAATGTGAGAAAGGGCAATGCACTGCATCAAGACGCTAGCAATGATGGAAGGGTGAGAGTGCGTATAATCCATGGACTCAACATTAGTCATAAAGAACTCATATACTTATTGCAAAGAATCTACAAGCCATCAAAAACCAAAGCACTACGCGCATGCTCCTAGGGGGATAGATTGGTAGGAGAAGACCATCGCTCGTCCCCGACCGCCACTCATAAGGAGGACAATCAAATAACACCTCATGTTTCAAATTCATTACATAACGTTTACCATACGTGCATGCTAAGGGACTTGCAAACTTCAACACAAGCATTTATCGAATTCACAACTACTCAACTAGCACGACTTTGATATTATCACCTCCATATCTTAAAACATTTATCAAGCATCAAACTTTTCTTAGTATTCAACGCACTCAAAAGAAAGTTTCACAAATCTTGAATACCAAGCATATTATTATTAGACAATTTACCATGCTATTAAAGAGACTCTCAAAATAATCTAAGTGATGCATGAGAGATCAATAGTTTCTATAAAACAAATCCACCACCGTGCTCTAAAAGATATAAGTGAAGCACATAGAGCAAAATTACATAGCTCAAAAGATATAAGTGAAGCACATAGAGTATTCTATCAAATTCCAATTCATGTATGGCTCTCTCAAAAGGTGTTTACAGCAAGGATAATTGTGGAACACTAACAAACAAAGACACAAATAATACAAGATGCTCCAAGCAAAACACATATCATGTGGTGAATAAAAATATAGCTCCAAGTAAAATTACCGATGGAAGTAGACGAAAGAGGGGATGCCTTCCGGGGCATCCCCAAGCTTTGACTTTTCGGTGTCCTTGGATTATATTGGGGGTTCCATGGGCATCCCCAAGCTTAGGCTCTTGCCACTCCTTGTTCCATAATCCATCAAAAGAATTCACCCAAAACTTGAAAACTTCACAACACAAAACTCAATAGAAATCTCGTGAGCTCCGTTAGAGAAAGAAAACAAAAGACCACTTCAAGGTACTGTAATGAACTCATTATTTATTTATATTGGTGTTAAACCTACTGTATTCCAACTTCTCTATGGATTATAAACTATTTTACTAGCCATAGATTCATCAAAATAAGCAAACAACACACAAAAAACAGAATCTGTCAAAAACAGAACAGTCTGTAGTAATTTGTAACTAACGCAAACTTCTGGAACCCAAAAAATCTACCAAAATAGTACGACCTAGAAAATTTGTTTATTGATAATAAGAAATTGGAATCAGTATTTTATCACGTTCTGGTGATTTTTAACAATTCGGGCACTGAGCGCGAAGTTTCTGGAAATTACAGCAAGATCAAATAACTATCATCCAAGAAGATCCTATAGGTCTAACTTGGCACAAACACTAATTAAAACACAAAACCATATCCAAACAGAAGGTAGATGGATTATTATTCCTAAACAGAAACAAAAACAAAAAACTAAAAATAAAATTGGGTTGCCTCCCAACAAGCGCTATCGTTTAACGCCCCTAGCTAGGCATAAAAGCAAGGATAGATCTAGGTATTGCCATCTTTGGTAGGAAATCCATAAGTGGCTCTCATGATAGTTTCATATGGCAATTTTATCTTCTTTCTAGGAAAGTGTTCCATGCTCTTTTTAATGGAAATTGAAATCTAATATCCCTTCCTTCATATCAATAATTGCACCAACCGTTCTAAGGAAAGGTCTACCAAGAATAATAGGGCAAGAAGGATTGCAATCTATATCAAGAACGATAAAATATATGGGCACATAATTCCTATTTGCAACAATAAGAACATCATTAATTCTTCCCATAGGTTTCTTAATAGTGGAATCCGCAAGATGCAAGTTTAGAGAGCAATCATCAAAATCACGGAAATCTAGCAAATCACACAAAGTTTTGGAGATAGTGGAGACACTAGCACCCAAATCACACAAAGCATAAAACTCATGATCTTTAATTTTAATTTTAATAGTTGGTCCCACTCATCATAGAGTTTTCTAGGGATAGAAACTTTCAACTCAAGTTTTTCTTCATACGATTGCATCAAGGCATCAACAATATGTTCGGTAAAGGCTTTATTTTGACTATAAGGATGAGGAGAATTTAGCAAGGATTGCAACAAAGAAATACAATCAATTAAAGAGCAACTTTCATAATTAAATTCCTTGAAATCCAATATAGTGGGTTTAGCAACATCTAGTGTTTTATTTCTTTCAATCCCACTTTTATTAATTTCATCATCAAGATCTGAATACTCCGATTTTTTGGAACGCCTTATAGGTAAAGGAAGATCATATTCAGTTTCATCAAGATTCATATTGCAAAACAAAGATTTGATAGAGGACACATCAATAACTTTTAGATCTTCATCTTGATTTTCATAGGAATTGGAAGAACACGTTTTAATAAAGGCATCTTTTGTAGCACGTATCCTAGCGGTTCTTTCCTTGCACTCATCAACGGAAATTCTCATGGCTTTGAGAGACTCATTGATATCATGCTTAGGAGGAATAGATCTAAGCTTTAAAGAATCAACCTCAAGAGAAATTCTATCAACGTTTCTAGCCAAATCATGAACTTTAAGCAATTTCTCTTCAAGCAAAGCATTAAAATTCTTTTGTGAATTCATAAACTCTTTAACACTATTCTCAAATTCAGAGGGCATCTTATTAAAATTTCCATAAGAGTTTTTGTAGGAATTTCCATAATTATTAGAAGGATTATGTCGGGGAAGCTGATCCACGAACACCTATGGGACCGGCGGACCGAGCCCCTTTCGGTTCGGCGGGGGGCGGAGATTGCACGAAGAGCAGATCGAGGCGAAGCACACGAGCAGTTTACCCAGCTTCGGAGCTCTCCGGAGAGATAACACTCCTACTGCTGCATGTCTGAGTGTATTGAGTTCTTGCTCGGGAGCACCGAATGCTACAGTACACACTAGCTGCTAACGAGACTGAGCGTGAGTAGTTTTGAACCCCCCACGCTATGCATGGGCCTCTTTTTTATATGCTAAAGGGTCTCCGACAGGTGGCAACGTAGACAAGGGTAAAAGGGAAAAGGATTATGTTGGTACAGCTACTGCATAAAGTTGTATCATACCTAACCCCGACGGCAGGGACAAAGGCATTAAATGCCCGCTACATCGCCCAAACAAAGGCAAACAGGACCGCTGGGTGCCACCGCTGCCACGATGGCAATCTTGTTAGCGCTGCCACACAAGGCTCACCGCCGCAAGACAGCTTCTTGCCACGCGCAAGGCTTGGAAAGGTCCCAGAGCGACACGTTAGTGGATGTGCCGGAGCGCAGTAAAGATTGGTAGTTTACCGCTGCAAGCGCCTTTGCCGCGTCGTTGTCTTGTCGCGTCCGAAGCTTGTCGCCGCGGGCCTTGCCGGACGCGCGTGGCGATCGCGGCAAGTTCCTTGAGATGCCTTTGTTGGCCTTCCGCAAACTCCTCTTGCCGGGCCTTGTCTCCTTGGCTTGAATACTTTGTTCTTGAATGGCTCCAAAGGAACCACGGAGGACCTTCCCGCAAGCTCCTCTTGCCGGGCCTTGGCGGTCACCCGCAAGCCTTGCCGCTGGTGTCTGAATCGCCCAGGCACAAGTTCGGGATACTAGGGTACCCTTTACTCTAGTACACCGACAGAGCCCCCGTCCCGGGCCACACACGGTGCCGAAGCGCTGTTGGGCCAGGCCAAAACAGGCACGGCACGCGCGCGCCCGGGTTACGCCAGAACTCACTCCGACCCACCACGCCCACGAACGGCACGCCACGTTAATGCGGCGCCGTGGGGGAGATCGGGTGGTTTCTTTATTCGAAAGACGGAACATCTGCCCCTCCTCTTTATAAGGGGGAAACAGGGCAGTTCGCCCACCTCCCCGATTATGTGTCCAATCTTGAAAACCTCCGCTGCCCCCCTTCTTCCCAAGGCTGAAAAGAGAGCAGCGCCCGCCTTCATCGCCACCAGATCACCAACGCCGCCGATCTCCCCACCACCTCCGCCATGGTTCAAAGCCGACAAGGGAAGGTCGTGAAGTCGGCCGAGGCGCAGCTGCTCATGGCGCCATGAAAGGAGCGGCAATCTTCCCTCACCGCCGCCAAGGATCCGAGGGAGAACTAATACCTCTTCGGTCGACGGAGACGCGAGCGCATCCGCACGAAGGTACTCCCTACTGCCGCTGAACCGGGCTCAATGGATACCCTTTCTTCGCCATTGTTTTATCGCGGGCTCGCCCGCCTTTCTCTCAATTTTTCAGTGATATCATGAACACCTACGGTTCCGCCTCCTTGACTTCACCCCCAATGCTGTTTCGACCATGGCAATTTTCGACATCTCGCGAAAACTTTGTCGGAGTCTATCCAAACGTAGCTCTTTTCCGCCACTTCTTTATGCCCCGAGTTGAGAGAGGGAGCCTCTTGCCGCGGAATCACTTGGATCTCGAGGATTGGCAAGAAGGAAGCTTATCTCGATGGAGAGCTCCGCAAAGAAGTGGGAGGAATGGAGGGCGATCGGTGCTGGATTGTCGAGGAGAACTCGCAGCCATTTACCGCCAGCGCCAAACCCCAATAGTGTGCGGCAACGATTGGAGCAGCGTGGGTTCCTAAGACGCTTAGGTGAAGATTGCCGCCACCCGATCCTACGCTTTAGACTTGCCGGGCTCACAGAGGCACCGCTGGCGCAGACTTTCTTCGCCACAGACGCTTCTTGCAGGAGAGGAGGAGACCCACCGGGAGTTCCGAACGCGGCGGATATCATGAGGCTGCGCCGGCCTTAACTTCAACTTCACCGTTTTGGAACTGACGCGATGCTCTTGGAACTGTTTCAAGCCCGATCCCGATCATCCCGAAATGTTCAGTTGCCGAGGGTGTCATTTCATTGCAGTAACAACCTCGCCGACCGCATCCGCGTAATGATGCGCCAGCGACTCGCATGGAATTGTCCCAACTTGGCAAGAGCCTGCAGATGACGCCGTGCAGGAGTTCTTTGACGGTCCGGTAGAAGTGCCGGTCCGCCTGATGAATGTAAGAGCCTCACCCGCGACACCACCGATGATGAGATGCAGCAGATCGCCACCAGGCTGGAAGAGGCGGCAGCAGCCGCTGCCGCGGGCGAGTTCGGATTCACCGTGGAGGAGGCAGAGGCAGCAAGCCTTGTCGAGCGAGGGGAGCTTGCCGGTGAGGAAGAGCTTGTCGGGCCCGAAGCTGAGTTGAGCGAGCCCGCCGAGGGCGCCTCCTCCCCACCTTCAGACAGCTTGCCGCAAGCGAGCCCCTAGCTCCACCAAGAAGGCGCCTCGCAAGGCCGGGAAGAAGGGCGGCAGACGGGTTAACAGCCGCACATGACGCGCCTCCACCGCTGCAAGCACTGTTGCTGGAGCACCTCACGCCGCTGCGCCAACCGGAGCAGGGGCCTCCTGCACCACCGCTCGCTTCCCGCCAAGCGCCAAGGGAACCCACTCCTCCACCTGTCGCAGACCGAGGCGAGCCAGACTTAATCTCTCCGCCACCCGACGAGGAAGAAGAAGAGTAAGATTCTTTGTCAGATTTGTAGTTCTTCGACTTTGTTGCTTTGTCTTGTATCTGATTTGTTTCACTCAACCCATTCCTTTACAGTGACGCTGGCCCAGAGCGTCAAGAGAGCCAAGGCTCCGTGATTGTCATCGAGGACTAACCCACCGCATGACAGCAGGAGGCGCGTCTGAGACCTCCTTGCCGGACCCGCAACTCTTCCTCAAGCAGCCCAACAGCAGCAGCCCCCATCGTAAGTATATGGTTTACTTCGCTGTTAGGGCGGCATGGGTGCTCTTTCTTTGCCGATATCTCGATCGCTGGTTTGTGTAGGAGCAGAGCAGCCCCACCAGAGTGCCTCAAGCCGCCCCCGACATGCCATCTGCTTCGACTACACCGCCAAGGAGGATCTCGCAAGGGAGCGCCTCCCGCAAGGGAGATTCTCCGCAAGGATGGTTCTCCAAGGGATAGCACCAACGACCTCCGGTGGTTGAGACCACGGCTGCAGATCCTAGTATGTAATCCTCTTGCTTGAAAACTTCCCTTGTGTTCTTCTTCTTCTCGATTTTCTTTTGAATATTTGCTTGACTTTTCTTTCTTTTCCGGTCGCCGATCCATCCGCCACAGAGCCAATGGAGGCCGAGGTCGCCGGCGAGGAGGACGCGCGCGGCAATACTGACGACGCCATTGCCATCGAAGAGGCCGGTGCCGATGATCCCGCCGCGGAGAGGCCGCCAGCTGCCGCCGCAGAAGTCGGGCGAGGGTCTGGCGATCGACCGACGGCCCCGAGGTCGCAGGAGCGACAGCGCCACGCCGACCGCCGATCCTCTCCGCCGCTGCAGCTGCCAGTTCAAGAGCCCCAGCCCGCGCTTATTTGAAGGTCGGCGATGGCATCTTCATCAAGCTCACCGGGCGCCGGTCAAGGAGAGACCTTTGATGAAGAGTTGCTCGCCTCGCTTGGCCGACGCTGGTCGACGCCAACAACAGCGGGCGACGAGCCCGAGGAGGAGCAGCTGCATGCGAAGCGTTGTCGCCTACCGCTACCGCAAGCCAAGCTGGAATCCCGAGAAGCGCTTGTCGCGAAGGCGGAGCAGACATCAAGAAGCGCGGAGGAGCTCCGGCCTCCACCAGAAGCTCTCCGCCGCGCAGGAGGAGGGAGCAACTCGCCGAGGAGCGCAAAGCCTTCATCCTCGAGAAGGCTGAAGTTGAAGAGCAACGCGCTTGCTGCCGAGAAGCTGCTCGCGCAGAAGGCGAGTTGGCGCAGCGGAAGGTTATCCCGACAGCCACGAGGAGGAGCTTGCTACTGCGAGCAAACATTTGGCGGGCTCAAGGAAGCAAAGGATGCTGCCGCGCAATGCCGAGGCCGCCAAGAAGGAGCTGGAGACGAAGGTGACGTAGCCGGAGGCCAATCTCAAGGCGAGCGGCGAGGAGCTTGCTGTACTCAAGCGTGAGCGCGAGAAGGACGCCTACACTCTTGGCGAAGCTGCAGGTCGCTCTTGCCGAGAGGAGCAAGGAGCTTAGCGCCGAGGACTCCAATGCAGATCTTGAGTTGAAGTGACCACCTTGACTCGGGACGCTGGACGGCGCCAGGAGCAGGAGGTGGCCTTGAAGGAGAAGATCAAGGCCGACGAGGCGCTGCGGGCGAAAAGCCGCCGCCGCCTGTAACACCTTCAGGAGAATGTGGAGCACCGGACCGAGGGTCTCGTGGATGTTGCGCCATCGATGGGGA
This sequence comes from Aegilops longissima, assembly GCA_021605205.1. Classification (NCBI taxonomy): domain Eukaryota; kingdom Viridiplantae; phylum Streptophyta; class Magnoliopsida; order Poales; family Poaceae; genus Aegilops; species Aegilops longissima. The sequence continues at coordinate 243,825,052 of CM038678.1, read as the reverse complement.
GCTGGTGCACTGGGATGGAAGATCTTGGTATTCTTCCGATGAGCACCTCCAACCCAGCGCCAAGCTCAGCTTCTTCTTCAATGGCGTATGACGGCCCTCCAATGACTCCGGAAGAGATCCCAAAGTAGCTGGTCGACGAGTCGCGCCAGATCTCGCGCTGGAGCTCTTCAAAGGTGTCGATGAAGGTGGCCTTCCGCAACCTGTGCCTCAACCTCACCAACGCCCTCAAGACCTTGCCGCCGGATGCTGATCTCGAAGCGCCAAGACCCTTGTCGCACCCATTGTGGACAGGTGAGCGGATCAAGAGGGTTGAGGGCGATCGCGAGATTAGGCCGCCTGCTTTTTCATTTCCTTGTCGCCGCTAGTCATGTTATGAGAACAATCTATTAGAGCTGCGACAAGCTATCTTGTAATATAATTCTATTTCGGGTAGTGATTGCTATGTTATTTCCTTTACTTGATTCCTTCCTTTGTATGTTTTTGCCCCACGCTTTTAGGGAACTTGTCGGCGCAGGCACCTTTGTCATGAAAGGCCGAAAGTGGACGTCAAGAGTTCACCTGGCGGTGCCGCCACCGACAAGAAACCTTGTCACAACTAGTTGCAGCTCACTTAAGTTGTTGAGCGGACTCGAAACAAAGTAAGGGCGCAACTAGCTACGAGTTGGTTCCTCCGCGCACAAGTTTTCCATACAAAGCACGGTCGTTCGAGGAAGATAACTAAAATTTTTTAAAACTGATTGCTCAAACTTTAGCAACTTAGCTTTTCTGCCGTTTGCTTCCCGGTAAGGCGAAACTTCCTCGAGCGACGCTTGGTCCACACCATTATCTTCTCCTTTCCCCCCGGCAAACTTGTGGGCGAGGGAACCTTCCTTTCTTTGAGAAAGAGAAAGAAGAGAAAATAAAGATATGGAGCCTTTATGGCTCGTTATTGCTTACCGGAGGTAGGTGGTGCACAAAGTGTCAGATAATGCATGCAAAATAAAAAGTAGAAAGCATGAAATCGACAAGATGTGCGGAGCACATTAGCTTTACTTATGCACGGGTCTGCGCTCGCTTTGTACAAAGGATTACATGCAACATCGGCAAGACTTGTATTAAAGGTGGTTGCCGGAACAGGTTCCGCAACCGCCGCCTTCACGGGTAAACTTACGAAGATGCTAAATGTTCCAGAGTTGCTCACCGGAATGCCATCTTCGGTCTCATATGACAGCCGTGCCTAGTGACTCGCTTCACCCGTAAGGGCCCTCCCACTTCGCATCAACTTGTTGGAATTTCATGGACTGAACGCTACCAAGAACAAGGTCGCCTTCCTCGAGACTTCTCGCATTAACTTTGCGGTTATGGTAGCGCGCAAAGCTTGCCGGTATCGAGCAGCTCAGACAATGCCTCAAGACGGTCCTCCTCAAGGATCGGGCGTTATCTTGTCGCAATCGCTCTTGCTCAAGCTCATCATAAGCGAGCACTCGAGGCGATCCGATACGAAGTTCCGTGGGGAGAACCGCCTCGCTCCATAGACTAGAGCGAAGGTGTCCGCCGCTGGCTCGACGGCGCTGCTCGATCGACCAAAGAACCACCGTAGCTCCTCAATCCAGTTCTTTCCGCACTTGTGCAGCCTCGTCGAAGTCCTGGTCTTGAGCCCGCGAAGCACTTCAAAGATTCGCCTCTCTCGCTGACCGCTACTTCTCGGATGAGCAATGGTTAAGCACCTTGGCGCCAAGATCTTGGACATACCGCATGAAGGTGCGGCTCGGAATTGCATACCGTTGTCGGTGATGATCCCGTTAGGGATCCCGAAACGGCAAACAATCGACCAAGAACTTGATCGCCGACCGTGGCTGTCACCTTCTCATCGCTTCCACTTCCGCCACTTAACTTGTCGATTGCAACGCATAAGTACTCAAAGCCCCCACCGCTCGGGAAAGGGGCCGAGGATGTCGAGCCCCTGCATAAAAATGGCCGTGATAAAGGGATCGTCTGGAGAGCTTGAGCTGGCTGGTGTATCTCGCTGGAATGGAACCGCACGCTTCACACTTGGTTACTTGTGCGCTTGCATCCTCGGAGGGCTGTCGGCCAAAAGAAACCTTGCCGTAATGCTTTGCCAAGAAGTGCTTTTGCGCCAATGTGGTGACCACATATGCCTCCATGTATCTCTCGCCAACAGCTTTTGTCCGCCTTCCCGGTGAATACACTTCAATTTCACGCCGCTGAGTCTTCTTCGCACAAAGGTGTCGTCGACAAACTGGTACTTGATCGCCGGGCTACTCTTTCCGCTTCTTCTTGCTCTTCGGAAGTTCTCCGTTCAAGGAAACGGACAATCTGTTGTGCCCATGCCGGAGCTATGCGGCTCGACAACAAGGACTAAAGGCACATCCGCCGCTGCGGAACATCCGCTTCACGGCGAGAACTCGCGGCTCAGCCGAGTTGACGCTCCCCGCAAGCTTGCCGGAGCAAAACTTGTCGGGAGCGCTCGCTTCAACGGAACAAACCCTAGGGCTTGCCGGAGCAGCATCGCTTCCTCAAAGATCCTTGGTGTTGATCTTGAGGACCTTCTTGGCGGCGGCTTCGGGAGCTCGCCGAAAATAGTCACCAGAGATCAACTTCCTCTTCTTGCTCTGTCAGCTTGATGGCATTACAATGGTTGAGTCAGTTTGAGCACAAAGATCCTGGTTCCATGTGTAACTTAAGCGGCGACTTCGACTGTGCCATCAAGAATGTCGTTCGAGCTCTTGGAACATGTTCCATCTCAGAGGCCGTCAAAGTGCTCTTCTAGCTTTCTCACTTCATCAACGTAAGCTTCCATTAATGGACTCGATAATTTTGTTTACTTGGCGGACGACAAGTCGTGAGTCACCCCGATAATGAGCCTCTTGATCCCAAGGTCCGCTGCGATCTCGAGACCGCAAGCAAACCTTCATACTCTGCAGATTGTTCGTTGCTTGCTCCTTGGGAAAGTGCATCCGACTACGATTTGAGGTGCTCTCCGTGGGTGCAACAAGTAACACGCTCAAGACCGGGCGCCTTTGCAGCGAGAAGGCACCATCCAAGTACATCAGCCACTCTTTGCTTGCCTCCTTGACGGGATGCTCGCTTCGAATTTCTTCATCTTGTGTTGGCGCCCATTCTGCTATGAACTCCGCCAATGCTCGCTTTGGATAGTTGAAGTGCTCTCAAACTTGAGGCCAAAGCTTGATAGCCCAAAGGCCCACTCGACAATCCCGCCTGTTGCTTCGGATTTTGCAAGATCCTCTTCAGCGGAAAGCGAGTGACGACTGTGATCTCATGTGCTTGAAAGTAATGTCGCAGCTTTTCGAGGCTATGAGAAGGCCGAAAAGCAATTTCTCGCACACCGTAGTACCTTGACCTAGCCCCGCAGAAGGGAACCGACAAAGTAAACCGGGCCGCACCATTCTTTTTTCGTGATCTTCTCACACGCCAAGCAGATCCATCCTTGTCGGGACCAGAGCTTGCCGGTGAAGTCCCCTGCTTGTCGCTGGATACATCTGCCATGGTTGTCGGCTCATCATCCGCCTCCCTCTCTGCTACTAATGCGACACTAACCACTTGATTGGTTGCCGCTATATATAGCAGCAACTTCTCTTGTGGCTTAGGTGCGATAAGTGTTGGAGTGGAGGATGTATCTCTTTAAGTCTCGCAGCGCAGCCTCCGCTCCGAGTCCATTTCATTGACCTGCTTTTTCAATATTTTGAAAATGGCAGGCGCGCCAGCAGACTCCAGAGATAAACCTGCCGAGAGCAGCTACGAACCGCAAGTCTTCGTGACATCCTTGACGCGCTTTGGTGCTTCAATCTGCTCAATGGCCTTGATCTTGTCGCGATTGGCTTCAATTCCCGCCGAGACATTTAAAACCCGAGAAGCTTGCCGGAGGGGACTCCAAACACACACTTCTCGGGTTGAGCTTGAGGTTGATCTTGCGATATTTGCAAAGGTTTCGCTCTAAATCTTGAATCGAGTCGCTTTGTCCTTGCTCTTGACCACTATGTCATCCATGTAGGCTTTCACATTTATGTGCATTTATGCCTCAAAAGCGCCATGGACCACCCTTGCAAATGTTGAACCAGCATTCTTTAAATCGAAAGGCATCCGTATTAAAACAAAGATGTGCCACATGGGGTGATGAATGCGGTCTTCCTCATCCTCTTCGCCATGAAGATCTGATGGTATCTCGAGTATGCATCAAGAAATGAAAGCAAGTCACATCCGCCGTGGAGTCAATAATCTGGTCGATACGCTGCAAGGGAAATGGGTCTTTGGGACAAGCTTTATTAACATCAAGAAAGTCGATACAAAGCCTCCATTTCCGCTTGCCTTGCGCATTTACTACGTGATTTGCCAACCACGAGGATGGAGCACCTCCGACAAGGCCTCGCCGCTTCCAATTTCTTGATTTCTTCTCGTGATGAATTCTGGCGCCCACCGCTCGCTTCTCGACTTTCGCTTGACGGGCGCGCGATGAGGACGTACGGCAAGATGGTGCTCGATTACTTTCCTCGAACACCGGGATGTCGACGGTTGCCATGCAAATACGCCGACGTTTCGCCGCAGGAAAGCAACGAGCGCGCCTTCCTATTTAGGGTCGAGAGGCATCGATGGTGAAGGTACCACCTGCCATCCTTCTTGGTGGACACCTTCTTGGTCTGTGGTGGAGCTGCCATTGTCTTCTTACACTTGCCGGTGGAGCTCAATGGTGCATCTCGACGGTAGCGCAGCACCAAGAGGTGCGCCAGCCGGAGTGGGCATCGTAACTCTTGCCGACTTGGTCTTCTTCTTCGCCCGGAGCTTCAACGGCAAGTGACTTCAGATCTGCTATGCGGCCGCTTCCCGGTAGATCTTGTCGGCAGAGATAAGAGCATCCTTCTTGTCGCCAGGATGAGATGACACTTATCGGGCTGGCATCTTCAAAGATGTTGTATGCATAGTGAGAGGCTGCCATGAATTTGGCGAGTGCCGGACGGCCAAGTATCCCATTGTAAGGCAATGGGAAGTCGCAACGCCAAAAGTGACCTCTCGGCCCCGAAGTTCAACTCACCGCCAAATGTCACCGGTAACGTGATCTTTCCTTCGCTTGCTCCTTCCCGGATTGATTCTTGAATGTGCCGGTCTCTTCGAGCTCGCCATCGTGGATCCGGAGTTTCGAGTACCGAGGAGATCAGGTTCAAGCCGCCCCGCCAACTAACATCTTAGTGACCTTGAGGTTGCGGATAGTTGGTGAAACCAACATCGGCAAGCACCGACCGCAGCTTATGCGATCGTGGTGGTCCTCAATATCAAAGATGATAGGCGGTTGGACCATTTCGAGGTTTGCGGACTCGACGGATGGTTCCGCCGCATTGACTTCCCCGCATCCACCGCTTGAGCTGGCGGTGTGAAGTATGCGAGAAGCACCGCCGCCAACGCACAAGACCTCTCGTGGGCTTCGAACTCCCGCCATCGGCCTCATCATCATCCATGTCTTCATCGCCATCGCTATCTTCATCCTTGTCGCGCCGCTGGGAGGTCTGTCTCCTTGTCGCCGCTTGGCCTTGCCGCAAGGCCCTCCTCGGCCGGAGCGCTTTTTGCCGGCTCCTCCAAAGACCTTCCTGGCTTTCTCCTTGTCGGTCGTCAGATTCAGCCTTTTGTTGCTCAACGAGCTGCTCTACCTTCTTGCAGCTCGGAGGTCATGGCCCTTGGTGCGGTGGATCTTGCAAGATCGCTTGTTGGTGCCGCCCCGCTTGTCGGCGACCGCCACACCGGTAGTTGGTGCCCGCGGCAATCTCCTTGCCGGAGCTACCAGCTTTGGCTTTCTTGGCGCCACCTCCATTGCCGGACTGCTCAATAACTAGCACATCTTTGCCTTTCTTCTTCCTGTTGTTCCGCACGCCGTTTTTCTTTGCCGGGCGGCTTCCTCACTATCGATCCTCCTACTTTTGTTTTCTCCGGGAGTTTCCTCCTTCTCAAAGACGCGCACACTTGTCGGCCGTGGCATATAGCTCATCGACGCTCGATCTTGCACATCGCCATCTCCTCCCAGATCTCGCGGTTTCACACGCTCGATGGAACGCGCTGATTACCGTGGGTGGTGGACATCTGGATGTTGTGTTGTACACGGCTGAATCTCTGAATGTACTTTGCGCAGGGCTCTCCTTCCTTCTGGCGAAAGCAGATGAAGGTCGCTTCTTGGCCATGAGGCTTGTGGCTGCTCGAAAGGCACCGGCAAACCGATGGCATAGATCTGTCCAGAGGATATGGAGTTGTCCGCAAGTGCATGAGCCAGATCTCGACATTGGGCTTGAGTACCAGCGGAAGTAGTTGGCTGTGGTCTTGTCGCCCCGCCCCGCAGCTTGCACCGCGATGGTGTAGATGCCGAGGAACTCCGATGGATGCGATTTGCCGCCATACTTCTCTCGCACGCCCGCTTGAAAGTCTTCGTGCCGGGCCACCGGACTTGCCGCAACTCACGAGTGAACGCAGGGCAACCTACCGCTGCACGACAAGTCGCCTGTTCCCATGGTGCATGCATGTCGACAGAGGGCCCGCAGGCTGGTCTCGATTGACGCCGCTTCTTCGTGCTCGGCGCGAAGTTCGAAGCGCCTTTCTTGCCGCTGCTCGGAAGAACTTGGCGCTGATCGCGGCGAGCTCGTGGATCTGATGATGCGTGAAGTCGCCGCCGAGGTGGATCCGCGAGTCGGCGATCTTTTGCCTTCGGGTGGAGAGTGCATGGTGGTTGCACCTCACCAGTTTGCCGCCACCGCTCGCGTTTGGCAGTCCCGCCGCGGCAGCGGCGTACTCCGCTGTCGGAGTGTCGCCGCTGGCAAAGCCGATGAGACTCAATGGTGGCCTCCATTCATCGACCTTTGTCCGCCGCTGAGGATAATCCAGAGCAGCTGAGCTCGCCAAAGCTTCATGGAGTGGTGGTGGCAAGTGGCGAACGGCGCGAGGAGCGGATATGCTCGACTTCTAACTATGTTAGAAGGAGCAGATCCCGTCCGGCGACTCGCCTCGCCTCGCCAGCCTGTTGCATGCATGCATGCTGGTCTTGAGCATCCCGAGATCCACTAGCTCGATCATGGCTCAACGAACGATGGCAATCGCGAAAGTACCATGACGCTGCCGGTCCCGGGCGCTCCCCGAGATGGGCGCGGTGCATGTACGGACACCGAGGTCTCGCGTAGCCTTGTCCTTGACTTAGTAGCACCATGGGCTCCCTCGCCGACGCCTCGTTTCTTCCGCTGGCGCTCACCCCACCACCCATTTGTTCCGTGGTGGTGGGATCGACGTGGACGGATCAGTCAGTCGCCAAGCCTTCTTCTTCTGGAGGCATGTCGATGAAGAAGATGAAGATGTTACTCGTGGTGAACGCCGGATCAGGTTCACACAGCCTCGACGCCTTTACCGGGCGCGCCAAAGATGTCGGGAAGTTGATCCACTAACACCTATGGGACCGGCGGACCGAGCCCTTTCGTTCGGGCGGGGGCGGAGATTGCACGAAGAGCAGATCGAGGCGGCTAACACGAGCAGTTTACCCAGCTTCTGAGCTTCTCCGAGAGATAACACTCCTACCGCTGCATGTCCGAAAGTGTATTGAGTTCTTGCTCGGGAGCACCGAATGCTACAAGACACACTAGCTGCTAACGAGACCGAAGCGTGAGTGTTTTGAACTCCCTCTACGCTATGCATGGGCCTCCTTTATATGCTAAAGGTCTCCGACAGTGACAACGAGACAAGGGTAAAAAGGAAAAGGATTGCGTTGGTACAACCACTGCACAGTTGTATCATACCTAACCCCGACGGCAGGGGACAAAGGCATTAAATGCCCGCTCACGCCGCCCAAACAAAGGTAAACAGGACTGGCTGTGGGCGCCACCGCTGCCACGATGGCAATCTTGTCGCCGCTGCCACACCAAGGCTCACCGTCAGACAGCTTCTTGCCACGCCGCTTGGAAAGGTCCCAGAGCGACATCGTTAGTGGATGTGCTGGAGCGCAGTAAAGATTAGAAGTTTATCATGCAAGCGCTTTGCCGCAGTCATTGTCTTGTCGCCCGAAGCTTGTCGCCGCTGGCCTTGCCGGACGCTGTATGCTGTCCGCGACAAGTTCCTTGAGATGCCTTGTTATTCTTCCCGCAAGCTCCTCTGCCGGGCCTTGTCTCCTTGGCTTGAATACTTTGTTCTTGAATGGCTCCAAAGGAACCACGGAGGACCTTCCCGGCAAGCTCCTCTTGCCGGGCCTTTGGCGGTCACCCGCAAGCCTTGCCACGGGTGTCAGAATCGCCTGCGGCACAAGTTCGGGATACTAGGTACCCCTACTCTAGTACAATCGGCAGATTACTAGGATAAGGCCTAGGATTAAAATTCCCGCCATAATGCCAAGCTGTTACCAAAATTATTCCTACCAACAAAATTCACATCCATATATTCATTATTATTCTCAATCAAAGTAGACAAAGGCATATCATTAGGATCAGAAGAAACACTCTTAGTAGCAAATGATTTCATAAGTTCATCCATCTTTCCACTCAAAACATTGATTTCTTCTATCGCATGCACTTTTTTATTAGTGGATCTTTCAGTGTGCCATTGAGAATAATTAACCATAATATTATCTAGGAGTTTGGTAGCATCTCCTATAGTGATTTCCATAAAAGTGCCTCCCGCGGCTGAATCTAAAAGATTTCTAGAAGCAAAATTCAATCCGGCATAATTTTTTTGAATAATCATCCACAAATTCAAACCATGAGTAGGGCAATTACGTATCATTAATTTCATTCTCTCCCAAGCTTGTGCAACATGTTCATGATCAAGTTGCTTAAAATTCATAATGTCGTTTCTAAGAGCGATGATCTTAGCGGGAGGAAAATACTTAGAGATAAAAGCATCCTTGCACTTGTTCCAAGAATCAATACTATTTTTAGGCAAAGACGAAAACCAAGCTTTAGCACGATCTCTAAGCGAAAAAGGAAATAGCTTCAATTTAACAACATCATTATTGACATCTTTCTTGTTTTGCATATCACATAAATCAACGAAGCTATTAAGATGAGTAGCGGCATCTTCACTAGGAAGGCCGGCGAATTGATCTTTCATAACAAGATTCAACAAAGCAGTATTGATTTCACAAGATTCAGTATTGGCAAGAGGAGCAATCGGAGTGCTAAGGAAATCATTATTATTGGTATTGGTGAAGTCACACAATTTGGTAGTATCTTGAGCCATCACGACAAACAAGCAATCCAACACACGAGCTGGCAAATGGCAACTAATGTAATGCGAGAGATAGGGATTGTGATGGGTACTTGGTATGTTGACTTTTGTGCAGACTCCCCAGCAACGGCGCCAGAAATTCTTCTACACCTCTTGAGCACTGCGTTGATTCTCAAGAGGAGAGGATGATGCAGCAAAGTAGCATAAGTATTTCCTCGCTTTTGAGAACCAAGGTATCAATCCAAAGAGGAGGCTACACACAAGTCCCTCGTACCTACACAAAAAACAATAGCTCAACGCAACCAATGCGATTAAGGGTTGTCAATCCCTTCACGGTCACTTACGGAGTGAGATCTGATAGAGATGATAGATAATATTTTGGTATTTTTGATATAGAGATGCAAAGTGAAAAGTAAAAGGCAAAGTAAAAAGCAAAGCAATAATAAAGTGATGGAGATTGATATGATGAGAATAGACCCGGGGCCATAGGTTTCACTAGTGGCTTCTCTCAAGAGCATAAGTATTCTACGGTGGGTGAACAAATTATCGTTGAGCAATTGATGAATTGAGCATAGTTATGAGAATATCTAGGTATGATTATGTATATAGGCATCACGTCCGAGACAAGTAGACCGACTCGCCGATCTACTACTATTACTCCACTCATCGACCGCTATCCAAAGATGCATCTAGAGTATTAAGTTAAAAACAGAGTAACGCCTTAAGCAAAATGACATGATATAGAGGGATAGTTTCATGCAATATGATAAAAAACCCATCTTGTTATCCTCGATGGCAACGATACAATAAGTGCCTTGCTACCCCTTCTGTCACTGGGAAAGGACACCGCAAGATCGAACCCAAAGCTAAGCACTTCTCCCATGGCAAGAAAAACCAATCTAGTAGGCCAAACCAAACTGATAATTCGAAGAGACTTGCAAAGATAACCAATCATACATAAAAGAATTCAGCAAAGATTCAAATATTATTCATAGATAGACTTGATCATAAACCCACAATTCATCGTTCTCAACAAACACACCGCCAAAAGAAGATTTCATCGAATAGATCTCCATGAGAGAGGGGGAGAACATTGTATTGAGATCCAAAAAGAGAGAAGAAGCCATCTAGCTAATAACTATGGACCCGAAGGTCTGAGGTAAACTACTCACACTTCATCGGAGAGGCTATGATGATGTAGAAGCCCTCCGTGATGACGGCCCTCCGGCGTGAGCTCCTAACAGGCCCCAAGATGGGATCTCGTGGATACGTAAAGTTGCGGCGGTGGAATTAGATTTTGGTCCGTGATTCAATCGCTTGGGGGTAACGAGGTATATATAGGAGGAAGGAGTACGCCGGTGGAGCACCGAGGGGCCACGAGGTAGGGGCGCACTTAGGGGGCGCCCCACCTCGTGGGCCGCCTCTTTGACTTGATGTGACGCCGATTCAATCAGACACTAATCATGCACGCAAATGTGTACGATCAAGATCAAGGACTCACGGAAGATATCACAACACAACTCTACAAATAAAATAAGTCATACAAGCATCATAATACAAGCCAGGGCCTCGAGGGCTCGAATACAAGTGCTCGATCATAGACGAAGTCACGGAAGCAACAATATCTGAGTACGCATATAAGTTAAACAAGGTGCCATAAGATGGCTAGCACAAACCGGGATACAGATCGAAGAGGAGCAGCCTCCCGCCTCGGGATCCTCCTAGGTCACTCTCGGTCGCCGCCGCTGGCTGCACGTAGTAGTAGGCACCTCGAGTAGTAGTCGCCATAGGCGGTGGCGTCTGCCCCGGCTCCATCGTTCGTTGCAGCAATCGAGTAGAGGTAGGGGAAAAGGGGAACAAGGCAACCGTGAGTACTCATCCAAAGTACTCGCAAGCAAGGAGCTACACTACATATGCATGGATATATGTGTAAAGGCCATATCTGGACCGAATCGTAATGCCGTAATAAGAGGGGATAGCTAGTCTTAACGAAGACTACGCTTCGACACCGGTCTTGCATGCATGTAAGAGGATAACGAAGTCCTCCAAGTAACATCATATAGCAATAATCCTACCCGCAATCCTCGCCATAACCCCGAGCGAGAGCGACCACCGTTGTATCCGCACTTGGAAGGGTGTGTTTTATCAAGTATCCGGTTCTAGTTGTCATAAGCTCAAGGTACAACTCCAAGTCGCCCTGTTATCAAGATCACGGCTATCCGAATAGATTAATCACCGCAGGGTGCACCATCTTACCCAGCACGCTTGATCCCATTTGGCCGGACACACTTTCCGGTCATGCCCGCCACAGAAGATCAACACGCCGCAGCCCCACCTAGGCACAACAGAGAGGCCAACACGCCGGTCTAAACCTAAGCGCCAGGGTCCGGGCCCATCGCCTCGAAAGCATGCACGTTATGCGACGCTGCCGAAGGCACTCTAGCCCAAGAAAGCGCTCCACCAATCCGGGCGCGCCGCCCTCCGTCCGACGTCTCAAGTATTTCGGCCGATACCACGACGCCGGATACCCATAACTACTCCCGCGAGATGGTTAGTGCGATAAGCTCAGAGCCAACCCAGATCAAATACCAAGACCTCGTTAAGCGTGTTAAGTAACCGCTGAACGCCGAACAGGCCAGGCCCACCTCTCTCCTAGGCGGTCTCAACCTGCCCGCCGCCTCCGCCTCAAAGATCCACTCATGGGTGCTCCATCACCAATTCGACTTTAGTCTCACATGTATCATGTATAAGTATATAGTATATACCGTGATCAACTCCCGAGTGATCACGGCCCGATAGTATAGCACGCGCATTTGACAAGAAAATAGGGCCACAGATGAAAGTACTAGCATCCTATACTAAGCATATAGGATTGCGTAAGGTAACAAATGTGGTTACAAGGACAAAGCTATGCAAAGAAGATAGGAGTATCCAAAACAAGAATATGCTATGCTACTCTAATGCAAGCAGGTAGATAAGAGTAGGCGATATCCGTGATCAAGGGGGGGCTTGCCTGGTTGCTCCGCAAGAGAGAGGGTCACAACACCGTAGTCGAACCGCCAACCGCAGCGCCGGTCTCAGTAGTCTACCGGAGAGAAGAGGGGAAGAAACAATGAATACAAAGTAAACAGATGCATATCGATGCATGACATGACAAGAAGCGATGCTAGGCGTGCTCTAACGTGGTAAGAAGGGTACCGTTAGGGGGAAAACATCCGGAAGTATTCCTGCCCGGACGCCTGTCACGATGATGAACCGGAGAGGAAAGTTTGCAGGTTTGATAGGTTAGGTGTGTGGTGGACGAACGGATGCGATCCGGATTCGCCTCGCTGCTCGAGCAACTTTCATGTTGAAAATATTTTAACCGGATTACGGATTAAAAGATATGATTTTAAAAGATTTTATTAATTTCGAATTTAATTAATTATTTAATTAATTTCGAAAATGCATTTATGACATCAAGATGATGTCATGCCGACGTTATCAGACAACAGGTTGACTGAGTCAACCCCGAGTGTGGGTCCCGCATGTCATTCACTAATGACTAATTACCCTAATCGATTTAATTAACATTACTTAATTAAGTTAATTAATGATTAGGTTAATTAATTCGTAATTAATTAGATTAATTAATTACTTAATTAATTAATTAATTAATTAATTAGTTTAATTTATTTTCATTTTATTTTTATTCCCTTTTTTTTTAAAACGTTCGGGCGTGGGGCCCGCATGTAAGTGGCCCCGAGGGGCAAACGGACGGGCACAGCGGGCGATGCCCGAACCCGGGCTAATGGGGACCGGGCGCCTGAAGCCACGGGCTGTCGGGGTCAAGACCACGGCTATTGGCCGGCCGGCGGCGGCGAAGGGCACTGAGAGGCACGGAGTGGCAAGGGTTCTGGCCCCACGTGGGGGGAGAACGAAGCACTGGGGTGGGGGGATGAGCGACGGGGGCGAGGGGGCGGGCGGGAGCCGGGCGACGGGAGGCCCTGGGGCGGAAGGGGCCGGTGGTTCAAGGCGGGTGTGGGGAAAGGGCGCCATGAGGGGTGGCGTCCAAGGCACGACGGGGGAGAAGAGAGGAACGAGGGGGGACGGGCGAGTTCTGCTGGTTCGGGTTGGCGACGGAGCCGGGCGACGGGCTACGGGCCAGACGGGGTTCGGGAGGAGGAGAGAGGAGCGCGAGGCGGTGCGGTGGCATGGTGGCGGGAGCTGCCGACGGGAGGGGGAAGAGAGGGAACTGGGGTCGGCGAGCTCACCGAGCGCGTGGGGTCTAGGCGCGGGCTCGGTGGAGGGCGGTGACGACCGCGAGGAGGCGGTTGGGGCGAGCTCACGGGCGCTGGGAGGCGGGGGTCGGGATCGACCACGGGCGGGCGGGTCGCCGGCTCTGGGGCGACGGAGGGAGGAGGGAGCTCCCAGGTGGCGAGGAGGAGGAGGGGGGTTCTGGGCGGTGGGGGGCGGGGGCAGCGGCGAGGTGGGCGAGGGCGGGGTGGCTCGGTCGGGTTCGCCGATCCAATCCATCGAGGAGAGAGAGGCGGGGGCGCGGGGGAATGGGAGGCGGCTAGGGTTTGCCATGGGGGTGGGGGTATGTGGGCGGCATGGGCCGATGGGCCGCCCAGGGGAAGGGGAATGGGCAGGGGAGGGGCCAAGGGGGGGGGCTGGTGGGCTGTGGGGTTTTCCTCTCTTTTATTTTGTTTTTGTTTTATTATTTTTCTTTTTCTCTTTTTAGTTTATTTAAAATGCCGTAGCATTTTACAAAAATTAGTGCACCCCACCAATATTAGGTTAGCTATTTTAGACAACCCCTAACATTTTAGATTTTGTTTTGAAACTTTTTATCGCTTGCTTTAGTTTTGATTTTTGTTTTAGAACGGGTTCAATCAAAGAGAGGTTAGTTAACATAACCGGGTGATTACTGCTCCCTAATCATCCGGTGTTACAAATCTCCTCCATTACAAGAAATCTCGCCCCGAGATTTAGGAGGTAGAAGGAAAGAGTGCGGATATTCATCTCAAGACGATCCTCGCTCCTGTGTGGCTTCGCTCTTGAGTGATTCACCATCGGACTTTGAGGAACTTGATCGCTTCGACGTGTGCGGCGTTCAGCTTGGTCGAGAATGCGGACCGGATGCTCTTTATAGGAGAGGTCTGCTGCAATTCGAGCACTTCATGGTCCATCGCCGGATTGGGTCCTTGAAGCAGCGCCGGAGTTGGGACACGTGGAACACATCGTGAACCCGAGAAAGGTTCGACGGAAGCTCCAGCTTGATAAGCCACTTTTCCACGCCTTTCCGAATAGTGAAAGGGCCAATATAGCGAGGAGCTAGCTTGCCCTTGATCCCGGCGTGAGCACCCTTCATTGGTGTAACGCGAAGATAGGCCTTTTCGCCAAAGTTGATAGACCATGTCTTTGTGATGACGGTCATAATTACTCTTTTGACGCGATCGAGCAGTCTTGAGATTCTCGCGAATAATGCGGACTTGTTCTTCGCATGTTGGATAATATCCGGACCAAGAGTGGACGTTCCCGCTTCGACCAGTTCAGAGGGTTCGCACTTTCGCCCATATAACACTTCAAGGGGGCCATCTTCGACTAGCTTGATAGCTATTATTATAAGAGAACTCAGCATACGGAGAGATTCCTCCCATTTCTTGCCAATGAGAGACGACACAAGCTCAAGCATGTCTTCGAGAATTTGGTTGACACGCTCAACTTGCCCTTGAGATCATGGATGAAAAGCAAGATCGAAAGATAAATGAGTCCCCATAGCTTCTTGGAAACTTGCCCGAATCTTGAAGTGAATAAGCTGCCACGGTCCGAATCGATAACCAGTGGAATACCGTGAAGTGAAACAATTTCGACATATAGAGCGCTGCAAGCTGACTAGCAGTGATCGTTTCTTTGACCGCCGAAAATGAGCAACTTTAGAAAGCCGGTCAATGACGACAAGAATAGCATCATTACCTTTCTGCGATTTGGGAAATCCAAAGGATGAAGTCCATTTCAACATGGTCCCATTTCCATTCGGAATAGAGATAGGTTGCGAGTTCCAAAGAGGCCTTTGATGTTCTCGCTTTGATACGACGGCAAACGCCACACTCGTAAACATAGCGAGCAATGTCCCGCTTCATATTAGACCACCGTAATCTCGATTTAATGTCTTGATACATCTTTGTACTGCTGTGGTGGATACATAGAGGCGATCATGAGCTTCTTTCATAACCTTCGAGTCATATTCAGGTTTTCCTTCTTACACGGCACCACTAGGCGGCCTTTGAAGTACAAGGCGCCATCATCAAGAATAGTGAAGGATGAGGATTTCCTTCCCGATGTCTTGTTTAAGCTTGTAGACTTTGAGTCAAATCCTGCATTGTCTTTATGGTGCCCACGAGATCGGGTTCAACAGCCAGGTATAAAGGGAACCTCGGGGAACAACACGGAGATTCATCTTTTGAACTCCGGAGGAGGGGAGCGAGTGCACCGGAGGAACAATATGGAGGTTCAGCTTCTGAATTCTTCAACAAGTGGGGCTGAACTTTGTGAACTCAAGGTGGTTGCAGAAGACTTGCGGCTCAAGGCATCAGCCATTACATTAGCCTTGCTCGGCGATAGGAAATACCCAAATCAAAGTCTGCAATAGCTTCCATCCATCTCTCACGACGGAGGTTCAGGTCTGGCTGAGTAAACAGATACTTCAGACTTTGGTGGTCGGTGAAGATCTCGCAACGATTACGAGAAGGTAATGTCGCCACCGCTTTAGCGCATGAATGACAGCAGCAAGTTCGAGGTCATGAACGGGTAGTTCTCCTCGTGAGGGCGAATCTGTCGAGAGGCATAAGCAACCACTTTGCGCTCTTGCATTAGGACACCGCCTAAACCTTGACGAGAAGCGCCGCAAGAAATGACGAAGTCCTTCTTAGTATCGGAGGAGCTAGCATCGGGCAGAAGTCAACTTGTCTTTGAGTGCCGGAAACTTTCCCGACATTTATCTCATCCATTGGAATTTGACGCCCTTATGCAACAAAGTTAGTCGAGGCTCGGCAATCTTGGAGAAGTTCTCATTTAATCGACGGCAATAGTCAAGTAGACCGAGAAAACTTCGACTTGCTTAACGCTCTTGGAGGAGTCCAATCGAGAATAGCCTGAACTCGTTCGGGGTTGACGGCAATACCATCCTTAGAAATGACATGCCCAAGATAGGTTACTTCGGAAGCCGAATTCACACTTGGAGAACTTGGCATAGAGTTGATGCTCTCGTAGCTTTTCCAAAGACAAGACGAAGATGTTCAAGATGTTCTTCTTCATTCTTGGAATAGATCAGATATCATCCAGATAAACCACGATTTAACTTGTCGAGGTAATCCATGAATATATAGTTCATCAAAGAGAGAAGGTGGCTGGAGCATTGGTTGCCGAAGACATGACGGTGTACTCGTATGAACCATAACGAGTCACAATGCGGTCTTGGGGATATCCTCCTCACGAACACGGATCTGGTGGTAACCCAACCTCAAGTCGAGTTTGAGAACACCGACGAACCAGCCAATTGATCATAAAGATCATTGATCCGAGGAAGAGGATACTTATTCGAATGGTAGCTTGATTTATAGGACGGTAGTCTTGGACCAATCGGTTTGTCCCATCCTTCTTCTTGACAAAGAGAGAAGGTGCTCCCCAAGGTGAGCAACTTGGGCGAATGAAACCGCTTTGAAGAGATTTGTCGATTTCTCCTTTAGCTCAAGGAGTTCATGCGGCGGCATCTTGTAGGGTCGCTGGCTATAGGAGTGGTGCACGGTTTCAAGTCGATGACGAATTCGACAGCTCTAGCAGGGGAATCCTGGAAGTTCTTCAGAAAGACGCCTTGGAAATCGCAAACGACAGTGAATGTTTTCAATGCCCTCGAGGGTGCGGCGCTCAATGCATTCAATGCATAGAGCCTTGCCTCGCATCTTGAACCGCAGCGAGCATTGTAGCTACTATTTCATCGAAGGGTGTAGCAGATGGACGGTCTTAGTGGCGCAAACGATTGACGCCAGATGCGCTTTCAACCAATCCATCCCCAAAATGAGGTCGATGTTAGACGCCTTCAGGATAATGGGGAAGCATAGAATTCCAGCCCTTCGATTTCCACGGGACGCCGACGCCAACCATGGAGGTTTGACATTGTCCCAATGGGGTTTTTACCACTACCAAGAGTTCATCTCCTCACACTTAACGTCGTGCTTGTATGCAAAGTCTTCGACATGAATGAATGCGATGCTCTGAATCGAATAAAACAGATGCGTGTCTGAATTTACGAGGAGTGTACCCATCACAAGAGCAGGATGGTCTTGAGCTTCGCTCGATCAACGTGGTTGGCCTGAGCTTGCCCATAAGACTTGGCGGTGTTGTTGCGGTTCGGTGTTTCCACGGCCACCGCGGAAGGGCCACTGATTCGGGTTCGTTGCATTCTCTAGCACGGTGCCCGCTGTCCGCACCAAGCATAAACCATTATTGGGAGTGGGAACAGAGCTTGGGGTGGTGGAGCTGGAAGCTTGGCTGCTTAGTTGTAGGCGCACGAGGTGTAGCATAGTTCTCGCTTTGAAGCGGTGCATTCGGCTGGTACATGCTGTTGGGAATCCATATCTTGCGCTTCTGCGAGGACGGGCCCAAGATGAGCCCGTGTCACGGTTGCGCTGTTAGAGCTCGTATTCCTCGCACCAGTTTCGACATTGATAGCTTTGTTCACCAAGGTGGCGAAATCAGCAAAGTCGTGCACTAGGAGTGCGAGCTTGATGTCGACTTGAAGACCGTCACGAACTTCTCCCGTCAAGGCATCGCTTGCAATATCCTCTTCAAAGATAGCGAGACAAGTCCAAGAACTCTCGCCGATAGGCTTCAATGATCTTGTTGCCTTGGGTGAGGTTATGAACTCACGCTTCTTCCGTCCATGACCCCTTGAGGGATGAAGCGGGCACGGAAGGCAGCCCGGAAGTCCGCCAGTGATGAGTGTTCCAACTGGCAGAGTACGCCGTGGCTGTCCCACCATTGAGCTACGGGCCCTTCAGAAGAAGGAAGCAAAGGTGACATAGCTGGCGAGGGCTACATCAGCAGACTCCATCTCATAGGTGATGTCACGGAGCGACCATCGCATCCAATGGCTGGGTTGAGCTGCGGTACACGCTGGGGTTCAGCGTATGAAATCCTGCAGAGTTGTCCCGCTTGGGTCTTTGGTGCATATTCGGCGAGGAACTGAGCCATCATGTTCTCCATGAACTGGCGATTCATCTCAAGCTGTTGGATCATACCAGCCATGTACTCAAAGCGGTGGTGGAAAGTTGGCACCACGACCACGACCTGCTGGCCTAACCATCCTGCTATTATATAACAGGGTAGTTCAGCATTTGAGAAATTAAGCAAGAGACAGAATCATTCATGATGAAACATGCATAATGAAAGCAAAGATGATGGGAACTACATAGTAGTTGGCATATCTTACAAAAGGAATCATGCATAGAGTTCGATACATAGAGTCCAAGACATAGACTACTACATCATAGGCGCACACGTGCTCATGGCGAATACATCAAACACTAACAAGCAAGTCTACATCAGTCCCACGCGGCATCGCGGAGGTATCAGAGCCTGAAAGCTGATAGTGCGGCAATGGATAGTCCTCCACGGTGCTGACTGGGGCCGCGGATACTCGGTGCTGAATCCGACGCCCGTGTGGCGTGAAAGGACCAAGCGCGGAGAGTAGCCTCCCACGCCCGCCAACCGACACCCCGGGCATCACGGTCCTGGCTGGGTAGATCGCGAACGCGGCAGCTCTCCGGATCGGACAAAGGGTGCATCAGCGCCGAGCACGGTAGAGGTGCCGACGGGTGATGTACAACTCGTGGCGAAGAGCTCGGTTAGCTCGATCCAGCCCATCGCGATGCGTAACAAAGTTCGTGGTGGAAGGGCTCTTCGTGACGATGGTGTAGGCAGCAGTAGTAACCTCCTCACCAACATCGACGCTATAGCAATGTGCCCAAGGGGAGGTGTCCAACTCGATACTCGCACGAAGACGGTCGAGCAGCATAAGCAGCATCGTGGACTGCCATATCGATAGTCACTCCAACACCATGTGCGGTGTGCAGACAAGAGTGGACTCGCACTCCCGGAGTAGAGGTGGACGATGGCGCTGCATCGCCTCGGTTGTAGTCCTGGTACTCCTCATAGACGGTGTACTCAGGTGCCAGCGATAACCCGATAGGTCATCATCTCGGCTAGCACCGCAGTGATCCCGAGGCACCAATGGCCGTCGTGTGGCGCACGACCTGCCTCGTGGGTTCCATCCGAAAACAAAGACGTTTCAAAGGAGTCAATGACGGTGTGGAAATTGCTCAAATACAATTCCAAAACAACTTAGGCTATATCCAACTTTGGGGTGAATGCGATCACGGGATCCTAGTGATAGTTAGTAAAATCGCTTAACCCGAGTAGAAGAGAGTTCGAGTCCCGAGTAAAGGTCGAGGAGTAAAAGATCCTAGTACCACCCGATGGCGACGTGGGCCCGTAAGGCACACAGCCAAGTTAGTAAAAGTTTTGCAATGTCTAGACTCGACTTCGCCAAGGAGTGTGGAAGGGGATTCCTACAGCAATCGGCTCGATACCAATCTCAGACCTCGATTCAATCAGACACTAATCATGCACGCAAATGTGTACGATCAAGATCAAGGACTCACGGAAGATATCACAACACAACTCTACAAATAAAATAAGTCATACAAGCATCATAATACAAGCCAGGGGCCTCGAGGGCTCGAATACAAGTGCTCGATCATAGACGAAGTCGTGGAAGCAACAATATCTGAGTACGGACATAAGTTAAACAAGGTGCCATAAGATGGCTAGCACAAACCGGGATACAGATCGAAGAGGAGCAGGCCTCCGCCGGGATCCTCCTAGGTCACTCCCAGTCGTCGCCGCCGGGCTGCACGTAGTAGTAGGCACCTCCGAGTAGTAGTCGCCATAGGCGGTGGCGTCGGCTCCTGGGCTCCATCGTCTGTTGCAGCAATCGAGTAGAGGTAGGGGAAAAGGGGAACAAGGCAACCGTGAGTACTCATCCAAAGTACTGCAAGCAAGGAGCTACACTACATATGCATGGATATATGTGTAAAGGCCATATCGGTGGGTGAATCGCAGAATGCCGTAATAAGAGGGGATAGCTAGTCTTAACGAAGACTACGCTTCGTCACCGGTCTTGCATGCATGTAAGAGGACAACGGAAGTCCTCCAAGTAACATCATATAGCAATAATCCTACCCGCAATCCCCCGCCATAACCCCGAGCGAGAGCAACCACCGTTGTATCCGCACTTGGAAGGGTGTGTTTTATCAAGTATCCGGTTCTAGTTGTCATAAGCTCAAGGTACAACTCCAAGTCGTCACATTATCAAGATCACGGCTATCCGAATAGATTAATTCCTGCAGGGTGCACCATCTTACCCAAAGACGCTTGATCCCATTTGGCGGACACACTTTCCGGGTCATGCCCCCGCCAGAAGATCAACACGCCGCAGCCCCACCTAGGCACAACAGAGAGGCCAACACGCCGGTCTAAACCTAAGCGCAGGGTCCAGGCCCATCGCCTCGAAAGCACACTCAAGACGCTATGCGACGTGCCGAAGCAGACCTAGCCAAGAAAGCGTCCAGTCCAATCCGGCGCGGCCGCGCCGTCGCCGACGTCTCAAATGCCGCCGATACTACGACGCGGGATACCCATAACTACTCCCGCCGTAGATGGTTAGTGCGATAAGCTCAGAGCCAACCCAGATCAAATACCAAGACCTCGTTAAGCGTGTTAAGTAACCATGAACGCGAACAGGCCAGCCCACTCTCTCCTAGGCGGTCTCAACTCGCCCGCCTCCGCCTCAAAGATCCACTCATGGGTGCTCCATCACCGACCCGACTTTAGTCTCACATGTATCATGTATAAGATATAGTATATACCCGTGATCAACTCCCGAGTGATCACGGCCCGATAGTATAGCACGCAGACGGACAAGAAAATAGGGCCACAGATGAAAGTACTAGCATCCTATACTAAGCATATAGGATTGCGGGTAAGGTAACAAATGGTTACAAGGACAAAGCTATGCAGCAAAGATAGGAGTATCCAAAACAAGAATATGCTATGCTACTCTAATGCAAGCAGTGTAGATAAGAGTAGGCGATATCCGTGATCAAGGGGGGCTTCCCGGTTGCTCGCAAGAGAGAGGGTCGTCAACACCGTAGTCGAACTGCCACCGCAGCAGGCGTCGGTCTCAGTAGTCTA
This sequence comes from Aegilops longissima, assembly GCA_021605205.1. Taxonomy (NCBI): domain Eukaryota; kingdom Viridiplantae; phylum Streptophyta; class Magnoliopsida; order Poales; family Poaceae; genus Aegilops; species Aegilops longissima. The sequence goes on along the minus strand of CM038678.1, from coordinate 243,803,563 downwards.
CCGGAGAGAAGAGGGGAAGAAACAATGAATACAAAGTAAACAGATGCATATCGATGCATGACATGACAAGAAGCGATGCTAGGCGTGCCCTAACGTGGTAAGAAGGATCCGTTAGGGGAAAACATCCGGAAGTATTCCGGTGCCCGGACGTCTGTCACGACGTGATGAACCGGAGAGGAAAGTTTGCAGGTTCGATAGGTTAGGGGTGTGTGGTGGACGAACGGATCGCGATCCGGATTCGCCTCGCTGCTCGAGCAACTTTCATGTTGAAAATATTTTAATCCGGATTACGGATTAAAAGATATGATTTTTAAAAGATTTTATTAATTTCGGAATTTAATTAATTATTTAATTAATTTCGAAAATGCATTTATGACATCAGCATGATGTCATGCTGACGTCATCAGACAACAGGGTTGACTGAGTCAACCCTGACAGGGTGGGTCCCGCATGTCATTCACTAATGACTAATTACCCTAATCGATTTAATTAACATTACTTAATTAAGTTAATTAATGATTAGGGTTAATTAATTCAGAATTAATTAGATTAATTAATTACTTAATTAATTAATTAATTAGTTAATTAGTTTAATTTATTTTCATTTTATTTTTATTCCCTTTTCTTTTTTGAAAACGTTCTGGGCGCGGGGGCCCGCATGTAAGTGGCCCTGAGGGGCAAACGGACGGGCGTGTGGCGATGCCGAACCTGCGTGCTAACGGGGACCGGGCGCCTGGTTACTTGGTCGGGGCCGCAGCCACGGGCGCTGACTGCCGGCGGGCGAAGCGGCCGGGAGGCGACGGTGGTGGGGTTCTGCCTGACGTGGGGAGAACGAGCTACTGGGGGGGGGCCGAGCGACGGGCGCGAGGCGGGTGGAGCTGGCGACGGGTGGCCCTGGGCGTCGGAAGGGCAGGTGGTTCGCGGCCGTGGGAAAGGGCCATGAGGGGCGGCCCAAGGCGTCGTCGGGGGGGAGAAGAGAGGAACGGGGGGGTCGGGCGAGCCTCGGTTGGTCAAGCCGTGGCGACGGAGCCGGGCGACTCTGGCGTCGTCAGACGGGGTTCGGGAGGAGAGAGAGGAGCGAGGGCGGGGCGGTGGGCTGGTGGGCGGAGCCGTCGTCGGGGAGGGGGAAGAGAGGGGAACTGGGGTCGGCGAGCTCACCGAGCGCCGTGGGGTCTAGGGCGGCGGGCTCGGTGGAGGGCGGTGACGACGGCGAGGAGGCGGTTGAAGCGAGCTCGGCCGCTTGGGAGGCGGAGGAGTGGATCGACCACGGGCGGCGGTCGCCCTTCGGGGCGATTTGAGGGGAGGAGGGGAGCTCAGCGGTGGTCGCAGGAGGAGGAGGGGGTTCCGGGCGTGGTGGGCGGCGGGGCCAGCGAGGTGGGGAGGCGCGGGGTGGCTTTGATCGGGGTTCTCGCCCCGATCCAATCCAGCGAGAGAGGAAGGGGCGTGGGGGAATGGGAGGCGGCTAGGGTTTGCTGCGGGGGGGGGGTATGTGGTGGGCGGTGGGCGATGGGCCGCCAGGGGAAGGAATGGGCGGAGAGGGGCTGGTGGGCAGGGGTTTTTCTCTCTTTATTTTGTTTTTGTTTTATTATTTTTCTTTTTCTGTTTTAGTTTATTTAAAATGCCGAGCATTTTACAAAAATTAGTGCACCCCACCAATATTAGGTTAGCTATTTTAGACAACCCCTAACATTTTAGATTTTGTTTTTGAAACTTTTATCGCTTGCTTTAGTTTTGATTTTTGTTTTAGAACGGGTTCGAATCAAAGAGAGGTTAGTTAACATAACCGGGGTGATTACTGTTCCCTAATCATCCGGGTGTTACATTGGAGTAGGGTCCAAGTTTCCTGGATCACGTACGGTGAGAGAATCACGTTCCCGAAGGTTTCGTTCCGTTTGGACTCTGTTTGATATTCTGTTTCTCCGAAATACTGAAATAGGCAAAAAAACAGCAATTCTGGGCTGGGCCTCCGGTTAATAGGTTAGTCCCAATATAGAAGTGGAAAATAAAGCCCAATATAGTCCAAAACAGTAGATAATATAGCATGGAGCAATCAAAAACTATAGATACGTTGGAGACATATCACCTTGCTGCGGCCATGGACCCAACTGTCAACCTCTCGACGTACCGTACTCTTCCGATGGAAGTCGTTCCTTGACCATGTTGACCACGCCGCGCCGAGAGCACCAAGGTGGTGGACGACGGCGAGGCCTAGGAAGGGGATGACGCGAGCCGGGAAGACGCGGCGGTGGATGCCCACAGAGAGGAGTACGAGGGTTCTTTGGTTCACCATGCGGTGTGAGGTTACCGCATTGCAGGACTGGCCAGTGATGTGGAGAAGTAGGCGGTGAAGCCTCAACGGCAAGACAGCCGCCCTTGGAGGCAGGAGCAGTGGTCTCGCGTGGCTGGTTTGGGTGGCTGGTGCAACAAGAGCAGCGATTGAAGAAGCTGCAGGACCGTTCGATTAAAATCAAACGGTCACTACTGCTAGAATCGTTTGTTGACTAAGTTGACAAGCCCTGCGTACGCGTCAACTTAGTAGGCCCACAGGTCATTCTCCCAACCGATGCGCCCCAGATGTCAGTGGGAGGAATCATTTTTTCGTCTAATAAGGAGGCAGCTAATTGCGTGCGGCCAGGCCAACGGATAGAGTAGGGTGGGCCGGTGAAGCCTGCGCGGCATCACAGCAGGCCACAAGAGGAGGGAGCAGGCAGTCCCACCGGCGCTAGTTTAGGCGGTTGGAGCAGGAAGATCAGATATTGAAGAAGCACGTCAGCCGTTGGATGGACATCCAACAGTCACTTCTACTAGAATCGTGTGTTGACTGACAAAGCCTTGCGTAAACAAGTCAGCCTCGAAATATGTTGCGTGTACAGCCCATTTTCTATTATTTTTATTATTTTTACTCATTTTCTAATTCATATGGAATTTATTGCAACCCATTCTCCATTTTTAGAATTGTTGCCCATTTTCTGGTGAGTGCCAGGGTTAAAAAATAAACTAAATATGTGCGAAATTTGAAAATTCGCTAATTTTTGCTGGGGAACAAAACATTCTTAATCCAAAAATTAGTAGCTATACTAAAACAAATTAAAAAATAAATCAGCACTATGTCATGTTAAATCCAATGAAATATAAAATATCAGTGAAGAATAAAAACAAAAAAAGAAACTAATTTCGCATTTGCTATAATTTTTTTTGGAATTTTCAACCCCTTTGATATTACTTTTAATAGACATTGACCATACTCTTTGGCCAGGCCGGAATGCATCCCTCCTCGTCTTGAAAGATTTGCAGCCCAGTAAGTCGGAGAAAACAAATAGGCCTAGCTTGGGTATTCTTCAAAAAGAAATACTAGGCTACCTATTTTCCCAAAGAAAAAACTGGTGGGCTGGTCATGTTGTTAGACTGGCCACAGAGACCGCACAACCCAGTTTATAGCCTGCTCCTCTGAATTACTACTCAAAAAAAAGTTGTGCAATTCTGTCGTTAATTGGCTATACGTTGAAAATGATGTGGGTCCCAGATATCAGCAGGGTGGATTAGAGTAAAAAAATGAGGGGTACATCCTAGTAAAAGAGGCGCTTGCTTGTGTTTGGGAGTGGACTTGGTGGGTCCATACTGTCATACTCACAACTACAGTCCTCTCCCGATTCACTATGTTGACAGGGCTGGACGGCGGCGCCGCGGCGAGTGCACCAAGGCGGAGGATAAAGTGTTGTCGCCAATGTGCTGGGCTGGGTTGGACATTCTTATTGAAAAATAAAAAGGGACTGAAACTATTTACGACGTTGACTATGATTTGCATGGGTCCGCTGGTTGCAGGAAGAAAATGGTGGGAGAAAGAAGATTGGTCGCTATCTTTGCATAAGAATTATATCGACTAAATGTAATGACACTATCATAGGAAATAATATCCTCCTGTTAAATCGTGAATTTAAAGAACTGGTGCATGAGCATTTAGCTTTATTTATTTATTTACTTATTTATGTTTATGGGACCATGAGCATGTACCTAGACCGGATTCATGTGAGAGTCTCCCTTCCAGTTAATTATAGGCTCCTCTATTGGGCCTTCATCAGTGGGCTGCATGTTATCAACAAGTGGAAAATGTGTTCCGTACCAAAAATAGTATGCGCTACGTACGGTACGGGGCACTAAAGGATCGAACCGTGCAATGACTTCCAAAACATTGTGTTTGTCCTTCTACAACACATTTATTCAACCAACAAACGAAATATACTATCGATTGTACATTGAAAACAACAAAGAAGAAACAACGAGGGCTGGGGTGCAATGAAGCGAGAAGCAGGCCAGAAGAGTAAAGACGCAGCTCTCTCTTCCAAACCAAACATCAGCCATCATTACAAAAGGGCTACCAAAAAAGAACAAGTGTATGCATCAAACTAAATAAAGATCCTACTACACCAAGTGTACTCATCTAACTAACTGGCTTAGTTAGAAGTTACTATTTATTAAGCTATGGAGATTGGCTGACGGCTTGAACCAAATGGGTGCCTGATGGGGGAAACTCCAGCCAGCAGGTTGAAGTCTTATACTTGCGACCCTCTCTCCTACTTTGGGCTGCAGAGCGTGGCGGCACATATCAGGGTATGGTGCATGCAGAGACGCATGGTACACTGTGTACACAGTTTTGCCTGATGAACGAAACCGCGCTGCCATCATGATCCTTGCCGTCAGTTATCTCCTAATCGGATAATTCAGTCCGAGAAACACAGAGCGTGTACCAAGGCTACTTACCAGCCTCCAGTCAAAAATTCATGAAGGCCCAAAGAAGCTGGGATCCTGCTCAAAGACCTTGCAGTGAATGTGATTGTATTCCGCGAAACAACATGTCCGGTACGTGCGAACGATCATCAATCCTTCGCCGTCGTCTGATCGAGCCAGGAACCACCTGCAACTGCCATGCTGCTTTTCTTTGAAAGGTTCTGGGATTAGGAAGGGTAGGGACACCAGGCGGCCTACAACATCATATCAAGTTGAGTCAAATAAAAAGGGCTCTTAATGTAGTCAATCTTAAGAACAACATGTTATGAGCATGAATATTTTTTCAGTAAATGTTGACAGTAATATAAGCAAGCCATCATGATATCATAGGCGTTTATAGCGATGACTGGAGTAGGCTAGCAATACGTCCAGCCATAGAAGGAGTCGACAGCGTAAATGAAGCCCTTGTGTTCAATGGCATCAGAGAACCATGGAGGATGTATGATCCTGCGATGGACGTGCAGATTTATCCACTTACCGCAGTGACCTGTCAGATAGGCGAGACCGCGCTTGAAGAACGCAATTAGCCTGAAGTCTTTATAATTCTCAGATCTTGTGGGCACTTGGCGATTACAACCTTGAGCAAATCAAACTTGGTATCATGTTGGCTCTTCGAAGATTCCGAGTATTTCGGTCGCGGTGCCAAAGCAAAGGCAGTGTTAATCGAAGGAAGGGGGATCAATAATCACCGGGTGTAGACCTCCACGAGCATCCAGTTGTCGCGACCGTCGACAAGCACCATCCGAGACGTGTTCATGCCGACCCAGTACATACCGTTAATGTAGTTGAGGGTGACGGGGATCGGATCACGATCAAGGGGTTGATGCTCGCCACCCTATGATCGTTATCTTTGCGTGACACGCCATTTTCAAGATCGGTGCATCAGCAAGCAAGGAGTTGGCTTAAAAAGCTCCAGCCTGAGGGCTTTGAGTAAACGGTATAGCCCCGACGAGCACGTGGCGAGTGGCATGGTACTGAGATTGTCCACACGCGAAACAAATGATCTTGATTACCTCTGTGGGGAGCGAATTCCATCCACTCTTTTGGCGGACGCTGCTTGGTTCTGCCATTGTTAGTACTTGGGTTTCGGTTGAGGGGGGAGGCACCTTAGCGGGGATGGAAGATTGGACGAGATTATGTGCGAACAAAGATGGAGAAGCGAATATGTGATGCGGGAAGTGGACAGGTGATGATGACTACAGCACGCCGCTTAACTTACGAGACACATACCAGCAGCATAGGGTCATATCGATGCTAGAAAACTTGCTTGAGTGATCACAGTACTAGTACTCCCTACAGTACCTACTACTATGCCCTAACTTGCTTGAGTAGAGTAGTAGTGGAGTAGGACTCTGCTCTACTACTAGCACTGGAGGAGTAGTATATTCTAATCTAAAATAGTTACAAACTTCAATGCCCGAGTGAGGAACGACTACGAACCGCCATCGGTGCTAACTCCAATCCCCAGCAAACGTTCGTTGGGAGACATGGCAGTTGCAAACGCCACGATTCTGATATGTGTGTAAGGGTGGCAGTTTTGTCAAATACTATGGCTTAAAAACAGACCACCGTCTGATGGAAATCTGACGGTTACGTGGGATTCACCAGGATTGAGCTCGTGGCAAACATTCGCCAGATACAATTACTAAAAAAAGGTTAAAACACCCGGGGCTATAACTTGCACCGGCTGACCACTAACAATGATACTAACATAGTTGTGAAATGGTCAAAGACCGTGTCTACGTGGTGTTTGGAATTATATGCAAAAAAATTAGCAAGATTCCCGTGCATTGTACGGAACATCAAGATGCATTTTTTTACAAAACACCTGTTGTGATTGACCCATGCAGGAGTAATCCCATGTGTAAAAACTAATGATATCTCGAGAATTTTATCAGAAAATGGTATGTCAACCATTACATCGAAAAAATGATATCTCAAGAAAGATGATAATAAGGTGAGGAGGAGTGGGGTGTGGTGGTGACTGGTGGTCGGACTGGGCGAAGGCATGGGGATGGACGGCGCCGGCAGCGGCCACCATGCCAGATTGTTCCAGAGACTTCCCTTTTTAATTGCTTAGCAATGAGGTTGTGGGAGATAAGGATGAACGAGGCAAGGCCTTATCTGTAAATGTGGAAAGAGGTGCGGGTATCTTTTGTAAAATTGTCATAGTTTGCTTTCTATCCATCAGATATAGATCGGACAATCTATATTATAAGATGGGAGGCACACCATCATCACCAACTCGGTTTTTTCTCTACTCCTACTCCTATAAAAGACTCAGTTGGTGATGATGGTGTGTCTGCCATCCGCCATTTCTGACCATTAGATCTGCATCTAACGGCTGTGATGTAAGTTGTGGCGTTTTGCAACAATTCCTACTTCTCTGCTCCAGTTTACACAAAACCGTATCTTGAAACCAACCACGTTCCTCCCTTACTTCATCAAAACAGCCCAAAGAATATATTTGGAGTGAAACATAAGATATTTTTAGTGATATGTATATCAAAACTAAACTATTTTCTTTCAAATTTGTGAATATGTATTATTCTACTTTGGATCTGTTGCAACGGACGAACTCATTGTTATAAAGGTTTATCTCTTGCATCGTTCGCAATGAACACTTGGTGTACTGGACCGGGCCGGATGCTCGCAACGTGATGACCTGAGTTCGAATTATGTCCTAAACTTTAGCTTTTTTTAATATATACTTCTTTCACTACTGTACTGGCAGTGGAAGCCACAGAGTACTTAGAATACAAGATTAAGGATGGATTTGTTTCTTTTCAACTTTCTGTACGAATCTGTAGCTAGCCTGCAAGTCATGTGCAATGTACTGAAAGTGGAACCCACAAAGTACTTAGAATACAAGATTAAGGATGCAATTAACTTTTTATAGAGGGAGAATCATACACGCAATTAACTCAAATGGATTGTACGTGACTCTATTATTCTCCAACAAGCAACAAGCAAATTTCCTCCCTTGGGCGGAGTAGGTTTCTCGGTTTGCATGCGGGTTTAGCGGAGGGGTTTGATGGAGGCGAGGAGGTGTTCAGCCAAGGCGTGCGTGATTGCCTAAAGATTATTCGATTTGACACTACTACTAGTATATTATAAAAAACAAAGAAGAGTAGTAGAGATAGAGATAAGAGTAGAGACTAGGAGGAGCACCATCTCTTTGCTTCGTGGGCTACTCATGCGCTCCATTCTCATGGCCATAACGTCCCCTGACCACTCCTCCCACGCTCCATTCGGTGGGTGTTTGTTGAAATTTGGGGAGCGACTCTCGCGATCACGACAAGAACGACTTCACCGACGACAACTTCTTCCCGACCTCGGCAACCTCTTCCTCAACGACATGGGCGACAACTCAACACCAACGGTCTTGCTCCGCTGCACCGTATGTGTTTCTGTCCTTCCTGTTCGAAATCGTGGTAGAATTCATGTTTCTAGTTTGTGTCCTAGATTCGATCTGTTCATCTACTATGCTAGTCCACATGATTAGTTTAATCTCTGTTATAGTCGTCATGATTTATTTTGTGTTTATTCAAAATAAATCTCGTAGTGACTTGCTCATATATTCAACTGGCACAACGTCCCCTACAGCCACTCCCGTTTCATGAATGGCCTGGTTGATGCCTCCAAGGAGCCCTTCGTCTACTGCTATGAGTGCCCGATGCCATTTTGGGGCTCGCCGGCAGACATCGTGCATCACCTCACACAGGCGTGCGGCGATCACTACTGGCCCTTGGCGGAGAACATCAAGTAGGAGACGTGCTATCCGTTCACTGTGCCGGAGTCGCTGGAGGATCACCGCCGCCTGCTACTCTCGGAGGAGGACGGCGGCGTCTTCCTCTTGATTGTGGGCACCGGCGAGGCCCGCGCAGGCCGCCGCCCCATCTCTGTAGTGTGCGTCAGGGGCGACGCCGCTAATGCTGACACGAGGCCGATGTATGGGCGCGTGCTCACTGTTACTACCCTCGAGGTACGTGGCGGCACGGCTACATCAAGTCGACTAGGATCTGTCTTGAGCTGGGACCTTCCCGCCGATGTGGACATGGAAGACGCATGGTATGATTTGCCTCCCAACGTGGTGCATGGGGACTCCAAGGAGGTTCACCTGGACATATGCATTACCAAGTTAAATGTTGATCATTAGTCTTCGCTTAATGTAACTAGTAAAATGCCCGTGCGTTGCTACAGGCTACAATGCATACAAATGTACCAAACAACTGATTAAGGCTCAAGGTCAAAGTTCATTTCTCCCTCGTACGTCCAAGCATGTTCAGACATCAAACGAGCACCCAATAGACTCCCCAAAATTCAATGTTCTCAGTTCAGCCTCCCCCAAATCCAGCTCATATGTGGGGGAGAAATGCGGGTGTCCTATAACTATCCTTCATGTAATCTCCAACATGGGGCCCAACAAAAAAACCCACCACACAACCCACCCTTCTCTTTTCCTGTTGCCCCCCCCCCCCACCCACCCACTTTTCTGCCGTATTGAAATATTTCTCGCTGGAGCCCTCTCCTTTAAAACCGGATGACACCCACCTCACCTTCGGTGTGGCGCCCTCTCTCTTTCACACCATACTTCCCCACGGACCGCCAAAAGGTCCCCTGCCAACCGCCCCGCTCTCCGCCCTGATCCCCTCCACTCATGCTCGTGCCGATCCGCCACTGCTATAAAGGGGGAGAAGGCATGCGCCGCTCATGACACCCCCCACCTCCGAGCCAAGAAGGCAGATCTGATGTCTCCTGAGCCATTGCCACATTGTATCATACTATTGAATATCGTGCATTACCATGAAAAAAAATACAATATCAACCGTTGGGCATGCAATAGATACACCACCGTGTTCGTTATTAACTCTTGAAACAACCAACCAATGCATTTACCCTTCTATCCTAACAAAAAAATTGTACAACTTGATGAAAAAATTATGAACTCCTCGTTTATGCAATTCGCTGCAAAGCCATCTCTAATGAAATGTAATTTGTCACATTTTCTAGTAGAGCGCCCATGCGTTCCAATGGGAACCAAAAATTGACACCCTTATAATATAATAGAGGTTCTTTGAACACCAATATTGTAAATTTGGCATACATATTTTCCAAAGGCAATTTAGAATTTCGTATTTAGTAGGTCCATACATGCAACCCCCGCTCATCTATTCAGGTGTGGGACCAAATAATGGGTGTCAAAATAACGAGAATTGCAACCATGTATATATATCATAATTTACAAATTTAAAAATCTAAAAAATATTGATTTTCCAAGATTATCGTCAGCAAAAGTTAACGAAAAAATCAGTGTGGACGTCACCGCCACTACAACGCCTATACCTGGAAACCATAATTCCATCAGTCCGGGCGACTACTGGAACCACATGAAACCATTTGACCCTCTCTCCCCAACTTGCTTTTATTTTTATTTTCCAGTAAGAAGAATCCCAAACTTGCTTTTATTTTTATTTTTCAGTAAGAAGAATCCCCAACTTGTTGTTGACTTGTTTCTCTGCCAAATGAAATGCTCTGCATTTTTCTGCCAATATAAATGATGCACACATTCTGTTTCACTATTTGTCTGGGACATAACTCTCTAGTCATATATATAAAATACCACATCTGATGTATTTATTAGGTGATGGGTCATTTAATATTGCATAGTATTAGGATGTAAACTTACCCAGCATGGTTCCTTATACAACCCGGTCAATTTCCAAAATGATGAACAATAATTTATCCTCTAGACCCTCATTCAGTGCCGTTATATATAACCCATTCAAAACATTCATTATGAATATTCTGAAAATAATAAAAATGACAGAAGAAGGGGTAATATACATACGTAATATTCATATTCTTCGCTGGTTTACCCAGAATCACTGGATTAAAGAAGCTAATGAATTTACTAATAGGTCTTACAAAAGTCAATGAATATGGAAAAGTCAGAAAAGTCAGAAGGAGTAATATACATACGTAATAGGGTGTATTTTTATTTTTCAGTAAGAAGAATCCCAAACTTGCTTTTATTTTTATTTTTCAGTAAGAAGAATCCCCAACTTGTTGTTGACTTGTTTCTATGCCAAATGAAATGCTCTGCATTTTTCTGCCAATATAAATGATGCACGCATTCTGTTTCACTATTTGTCTGGGACATAACTCTCTAGTCATATATATATATATATATATATATATATATATATATATATATATATATATATATATATATATATATATATATATATATATATATATAAAATACCACATCTGATGTATTTATTAGGTGATGGGTCATTTAATATTGCATAGTATTAGGATGTAAACTTACCCAGCATGGTTCCTTATACAACCCGGCAATTTCAAAATGATGAACAATAATTTATCCTCTAGACCTCATTCAGTGTCGTTATATATAACCCATTCAAAACATTCATTATGAATATTCTGAAAATAATAAAATGACAGAAGAAGGGGTAATATACATAGTAATATTCATATTCTTCGCCGGTTTACCCAGAATCACTGGATTAAAGAAGCTAATGAATTTACTAATAGGTCTTAGAAAAGTCAATGAATATGGAATAGAAATGACACTTCTTCTGGATTATTTTGAACTGAAGTGAGGATGTCTATCCTCAGGTTGAATTAATTAATCTGCGTGGTAAAAAGATACAATAGGTTAAGAGCATAATAAGCAACTGGCACTAACACAGAGCTACACCCAAGCTTATCATATACTCCCTCCATTCTGTAATGTAGGGCGTCAGCGCTTTTCGAGATTTAAGTTTGACCATAAATTTAACCACGTTAGTTCAATTTATGGTCAAACTTTATCTCAAAAAGCGCAGGTGCACTACATTATGGAATGGAGGAATTACAACATTATGCATTTGACATGGCAAGATATTTTTATCAACCATAATGTATGCACTATTGATAGACATGAGATGGTTAAATATCAGTAACCTCAAAAGATGCATAATTTCCTTATCAATGCTGCACCTTAAGGCCAAAACTCAGCAACCTGAACAGATAAGACCATGCTCATTATATAACTCAATTTACTGACATAACATATGGTGTAATAACAAAAGATGAAGCTAAAACTTTTGAAATCCCTACCATCTTGTAAGAGCTAAACTTTTCTATTAGTTGTGAACTTCCATTTGATATTTCTCAAATTTGTGTTTTTTTAAGATTAACACATGCAAAACAAAGTTCGGTATTCAGAACTGGAACTCTACAGTTTTAGAGAAAAGTTTAATAACTAAAGCTTGAGAAACAAATGCGGTTATAAATACATGACACGCAAAGTTCAGTAAGATTCTGAACTATGGGGGTTGTAAGTTTTATTTCCAAAGCATGACACACGACTTCTAAGCTTCCTATCATTGTCATTTTTTAGAAAATACAAAAAATAACACACCTGGATTTTTTTCTATGAAATAGGGACGGTAAGATTTCCCACAAAATTATCTGCGCACAACATCCGATGGAAGGCCCGGCAGTCAGCAAACAACACTTAGGGAGGAAGCGCGTAGATCGTCAGTGTCACACCATATTAGCTCAGTTAGTTGGCATGTACTGTCGTACTTGACATGTTAATATTTAGTAGATCCATCCATTATATTGGTGTATCCTCCAACTGCAGTACGTGCAATAAGGAATGATCAAAAGAGTGAATGAATCACGTACATACTATTCGTCCAACTGGAATTGGAACCCAGTGTGCTGTCTCGGCAACATCGCATTGTTCCAACTTCCAAGGGAACCCATCAGCCTCCCATACGTTGTCACAAAGGAACCCCGTCTCCATTTGCTCCATGCCTTCTTTGCTAGCGCCATCATCAAAGCCTCATCCACCCTCGGCAAGTGCACATGCTACCACCATGGCCGACACCGCCAGCACTGCTGCACTCGCATAGAACCTGACCTCAGGCGTTGCTGTAGAGGAATCAACCGTTCATTCTTCTAGCAGTTGTCCCAAGTCGTAGCTAGCTGTGTATGGAGATTAGAAGGTTAGAAGAAATAACGTGAATGTAATCTTAACCAAGTTCATTTTTGGCAAGATTCAAATATCAGAAAATAGCTTCATTCAAAATTACAGTTCTGAAGAATTTCCATGTTATACAGAGATTTACTAATCTCATAGATACTCTGTTGCATTAGCAAAACACAAGTGCACATTTACTGCCTTCTAGGATCACAACCGGAGATAGACACATTAAATAAAATACTTAAAAGCGGATAATCTCTACAAATGCTCACTTCGGCAAGATGTTTCAAAATGCCCGTGCGTTATAACAAAAGCGAATGAAGCGGATAATTCTACTGATGAATTACAAAATTCCTGCAATTTGATGCTCACTTCGGCAACAAATACTTAAAAGCGAATAATTAACTAAAAGGTGAAGCAGAAGCATGAACTGCTAACCGTTACTTGATGACCTATCTACACGATTGAGAGAGTCTGTATGTAGTATTATGCCTATCAATATCACAAAGATGGATGTGTACTTTCCTTGCTCCTAGACCATGAACTAAACTGTTATAATTTGCTTCTCTTCCTCCCTTCGTCCTGCATGGAACCAAGCATTACTCATACTCCATTTTTACACAACTGAAATAAATAATCAAATAAAAGTCTGAACAACTTCCCACAAAATAAAAGGGCATATATAATGAAACACGTTCAGTCAAAAAAATGTTCTCACTGGAGAGCACATCAATGTAAAATGAAAATTATCAATCAAGTTTTAAGTTGTACACCGCCAAGGATAACTTCACTAAAAAGCAATCTTTGCAGTGCAACTTGCAAAGACAACTTTTTGTTATATGGGTTATATCACTCATGTTCATTTTTGGCAAGAGCCAAATATCAGAAAATAGCTTCATTCAAAATTACAGTTCTGAAGAATTTCCATGTTATACAGAGAATTACTAATCTCATAGATACTCTGTTGCATTAGCAAAACACAAGTGCACATTTACTGCCTTCTAGGATCACAACCGGAGATAGACACATTAAATAAAATACTTAAAATCAGATAATCTCTACAAAATGCTCACTTCGGCAAGATGTAACAAAATGCCCGTGCGTTATAACAAAAGCGAATGAAGCGGATAATTCTACTGATGAATTACAAAATTCCTGCAATTTGATGCTCACTTCGGCAACAAATACTTAAAAGCGGATAATTAACTAAAAGGTGAAGCAGAAGAATGAACTGCTAACCGTTACTTGATGACCTATCTACACAATTGAGAGAGTCTGTATCTAGTAGAATGCCCGTGCGTTGCCACGGGCATTTGAAATCTTCTACTGAATTTGTATATGTAATATAACATAATGCATCTTAAACTTCACATACATACAAAAGATAGCCAGTAAAAATCGGGTAATAATTGAAATCCACTTCACTTGCAATGTAAGTTGATGAAAAATATAATTTGATGATATGTACATAGAAAACCATGACCGCACTAATAATTTGTTACAAATTAAGATTTCTACTTGATGCGCTTAAGATTTTCTCACACAATATCAACAATGATTTTTTCAGCTTCATTCCCATGATAATAATCATCCTACAGAAGCAATATATGTTGTTAGCATGAATATTTCACTCTTCCCACACTCGTCACCCCCGCCACCTCTCCCCGACACAGCGTCGCCTTGCCTCCTTTCCCTCCTAGGCTTGGATCTGTGGCCTCCGCTCCATGCTCACCGCCCCCTCCCATCCCTCAGTTGCAATATCTCCCCTCTCCTGCGGGCCACGGTATAAGCTCCGGCCAGGTCTGGTGAGTGGCGGCGAGCACACTTGGCGTGGTTAGTACCTGGATTCGGGCTTGATGACGACTTGTGACCCTGTACGGGTCGCCCCGTCACTTATCCCTAGCTCCCCTCCCACCTGTGAGTTGTGACCGCATGGTCCACGCCCGCATTCCCCAGCGACATCAGCCGCCTCTGTCGTGATGTCGTCCCACCAACCCTTCTACTTCCCTCCTGGCTCCGAGCAGCCAGTGCGGACACTGAGAGAGATGTATGTTTATGGATTATATGTTTTACTTCGTGCTGCTACTGCAAAGATGTTCTATTAGTTTGTTTGGCTGTATTGTGATGACCATCAGAAACCAACTCCCTTGCTATTCGGACTGTTTAATTCAGTTCTAGCGACTCCGAGGAAGCAATGTGTTATATGTCTGACATAGGATTGAGAACTAACTTACTTGAAGATCTGGATAACCTCAAACCTCTTTTCTAAATATTAACAGGCTGATGTTTTTGCCAAATTTCATCAACACTCCACAAAAAATGTAATGAGTATGCAAGCTCCTGAATTGGAGTATCATTATGTAAACTCCAGAAAGTTTTTGTGGTGCTGATACATACATCATGAAGCTTACACCTGTTGTGGTATTCATATTCAGATTCCACATGAATAAAAAGCTTAAGTTGTCACATAATAAGAGATAAAGTAGAAAGCAAGCAAGAACAAATAAGGACTCAAAACAGCAAGTACCAAATATGCCAACGTTGCAAATATTCAGCGGCATATAAGCGACAAAAAAACCACACCTTCATGTACCATCAACAAATTGATCTTCCTTCTAAAAGATACCAATGACTTCCAAATTAAAGAGCAATTCTTGCATGCAACTGTATTTTGCAAGCAATTTCACCTTGAAGGAAATTAATGTTTTGTTTTCCAGATAATTGACATGGTGCAGTTAAGTAATCTTGACAATTAGCTGATATTCGTGATCTATATGCCTGATCTATATGCACATTCAAGATGCCCTATAAACGTCAAGCATGTTAAAACCAACGAAGACGGCAAGAAGCCTACATAGTAGTGAAGTGCATCCTTAGACAAAAATAAGGAGATCTTTCCTTGAACAACAAGGAGCGCACACTTGTTTCACAACTCCAAAGTGCAGAAAACAGAGCATGGAATGCACACAAAAAATGATCAAGATGACAAGAAATTCCTGGTTCAAATTTAGTCGTTTCAATTTGTGTCCCATTTCACCTTATCTGATGGAACTGGTAAGTTTCATGAGAGAGAGAGAGAGAGGGAGAGCTTAGCTAGTGGATTTGCCTTGCTCACCCATCAATAATGGCGAAGAAGCTGCAGAGCACTGGAGAATGCACCACTGAACCTCGGACTGTTTCTTTTCCTACTGCTGCTTCTTCTCTGGCTGCTTCCTTTTCTACTGGACTGTTGCTCTAGTTTCTGCTGGACAATGTAGTCTGTTCGCATCAGGATTAGCCTTACAGCCATGGGATGGTACAGAGCAATAATCTACAGCGACAACAATAAGATGACCAAGTTCGACTACAAAAAAATGATATATAGTTTAACTGCAAGTATGCCAACAAAAAATAAGAGATTCACCCCCCTTACATCTTTGACAGTGAAGAAGTTTTTGTCAACTTTTGCCGCCTTTTGGCCATTGTCGTTGACAAAACCCATATGCATCCATTGACCTCACTCTCAGGATTCGCTACTCGGCTTTGCGCGAGCTCATTCCCGTGATGTGGAAAGATAAAATATTGAATATTAAACACTTGGCCTAAATAATGCCCGCTCATTGCACTACAATGAGTATGGCATCCTGGCCTTTCATGGCCACAAGGAATTTCCCAGAATCGCTCACCCTCCCTAGCACAGTGAACAAAGAAATGCAATTTTGTGAAGGATAGCACTTGACTAAAGGAAACAATAACAAAAATTTACCTTAAAGTAAAAAGGGTAAAATAGTAAGCACCTTCCATAGTACAGTTTCTACTGCTGCTATCCAGTACAGTTTCCTTCAGGTAGTAGTGAACAAAAATGGACAAAAAGGAGAGCTGATATGAGAAAGAGAAAATTAGCATACCGGCATGAGCTATAATTCTAGTGCTAGTTCAACTTACACTCAACAGAGCAAATCATTGTGCATGTTTCACGCACCTAAAAAAATCTAGTTCAATTGAGACACTCACCAGATTACTTTATATGGTCTTTCTGCACTTTTTCCTGTCGAAGTAATATAACTTGATGGAGAACTCAAGATAAGCCCATCCAGTTTACTTCAATATGCAATGCACTAACAACACATAGTTTTATGAAAGAAACTGTAGCTTCCCTTATGGGATGCACATCTATACCTAAACCGCTGCATGAGCTCACCCTTGGCGGCTACCTGTTTGACACGAAGCACATGTTCACGATGGAGCAGATGTATTGGTCACCAAGCGCAGAGGAGCGCATGCACGTCAGCAGGGTTTCCTCCATGTTTGTCGTCCAACCGTAGAGCGATCAAAAATACAGTGTGGCATGCTTTCCCGTCTAGTAAAAATTGGAACCTGCCCTCACTGATTTGCTAATCGGTTGATCAAACTGAACATAGGTACAGAGCTTAATGTGCGGCTGATGGGTAGGTTAAGATTGGAAATTGGGTTCAGTAGTAGTAGTCCAAAACCAAAACTTTGAGATGGTTGGGTTGGTACTGTCGGTCATGGATTGGAGTGGGTTGGTTTGGTGGATTTCACTTGACAGACGGGTGCTATATATGCAGTTTGGATTTGATTTAATTTCGGTTTTGGAGCATTCCCATTTCCCAGGTTTACATAGGCATGTAAATGCTTCAGCCAACGGGTTGGGTTGGGGTTCAGTTTGAACTGAATATGCATGTACAGAACTGAAGCTTCAGCCAACGGGTTGGGGTTGGGGTTCAGTTTGAACTGAATATGTATGTACAGAACTGAAGTTGCATACGCACGTAGATACAAATAGAATTGGGGGAAGAAGAGGATCGGAGGGGTTGGTTACCTCAGGAGGAGCAGCCGTCCCCGGCGAGTCCAACGTCATGGCCGTGCCTCGCTCGCCGGCGGCCTCTTCCTTCCCTTCCGTAGGGTAGTAGATCCTCCTCCTTGCTGCTAGGCATGGCCGAGCACAAGGAAGGAAAGGGGCGGGGGTCCTTGACGAGCGTGTCCTGACGCACGCACGGCCGCTGGCTCGCTCGCGATATTCATCAGTGGCGATGGACCTCTCCTCGACGCCGAGCTCTGCGCTGGCGAGGGCCGCTCCTTGACGGGCGTCCTCTCCTCGAAGTTGAGCGCGATGGGCCTGACAACCTTGGGTGATGCGAGCACCCCGGCATCGCCGGCGCCGCTATGCTTCTCGGCCCCAGGAGCCCCTCCGCGGCACGGCGGATTTCTTGGCAGGCTCGGGCGAGCCGACAACGAGCGGGTGGTGCCTCGGGATGGGCGTGGCGCCGAGCACGACGGGGACGGGGGACCCCGGGTCGAGGCGGCGACTCCGCTTCTGGACGGTTGGTGTCATCGCGAGGAACGACCGTGCGGGAGGACCGGAGGAGGTGGGGACTGGGGAGCGGAGTGTAGAGAGGCCGGCGACGGAGACGTCTGGACGCAACGTGTTGTCCCTCATCTCTTCCCTCGTGCGGCGGCTAGGGTTTTCGGAGGGAGGGTGTGCGTTGCCTCGCTCCGTCGCTCGTGGGTTTTTTTCTCGTTGGTTTTCTTTCGTAGGTTTTTTTTCGACGTGCAGGCCTCGCTCGCTACCTGAGGCATCGCTACCTCCACGGGGGGCATCACTCGACAGTCCAGGAGAAAATTGTTGGGAGGTGGGAGGTGCGAAGAGGTACCAAAATAGGTATCAAAAAAACCGGGCGAGGTGGGACGAAAATAAAACCCAGAACGCGACCTACCAACTGAGACATTAGGAATAGAGATCCGCTGTCTAAGCATGTGGAGACTTCCATGCATGATCTTGCTCTATTGGAGTATCGGGCATGAATAGAAGTGTATCCATTTATGGTTTAGTCTAGAATCTTCCATGTATGAATTTTACTACAGTACTGGTGAAAGACTTGTGATGAACCATTTCTTACATCTCCTCTGCCCCCTTCCAAGTCATCCAGATTTAATCCCTCCGTCTAGGTGTATAAGGGCATGGTTAATACTTAATAGTATAGCCAACCGTTGACTATAAGAAAGTGCCATGTCATCTGTAGCCAACATGTATAACAATGGATACTCAAAAACTAATTCTTAAAGATCATTTCTTGCAAAGCACAATAAGTGTTATTTCTTCACAAGTTTTGGATGCAGGTTGAATAGTTGAACGCTTTTGTTTGCAAAAGATACTTCTTTATCTATTTCACCCGGATGTTTGTGAGCTCTAGAGATGAAATAATATCCAAAGAAACCTATCGGTACCCGTTACACATGAGATGACCCCCACATCCTTTGTTAAAATAAACAACTCCCCGATCAATGCATTTCACTCTTCCGTGCAACGCACGGGCACCTTACTATAGATTAGTACGACCAAAAATTGAACTAACATTATATATAGTACAATAAATGCTGATGCATGTCACCTAAAATTATATCATTGAAAACTATGTTCAAATACGAATCCAACGATATAGTTTTTGTTGACATGCACTAACATTTTGTCAGTTAAATGTTCAGTCAAATTCAATGGGGGACTAATAAACCACGACCGATGTAGTACTAGTGTAGAGGGCAGCGCTGCACGGGAGTCTCACCCCGCTCGTGGCACGGCGGTAAAGCCGTCATATCACAAAACCCAACCACTCCTAGTAATAAGTGGCCTGGTAAAATAAACGGACAAGCAACCATCACATCCCTCCGTCTTTTTGCATTTCATCTCTCTGCATTTACTTTCTCTGGTTCATCTCGCACAGTCGATCCCTAGCTACTACTCCTAGTATCCCTAGCTACTACTCCTAGGGCCAGTTCTTTTGGCGGCGTAAAAAATAAGCCGTCTCTTCCCCAATTTTTCCCATAAGACTAGTCACAGTGGAGAGTAACATTAAGGTGCCTCACTCATTTATTTGGGCTTCTAAACTACTACTAGTAGCTCCGTCCTGGTTTATTCGTCACCATTGTAATTTGTCCTAAATTTTGACCAAAGATTTAACTGATAAAATGTTAGTGCATGTGACATGCGCAAACATTTCATTAGTTAAATTTATGATCAAAATTTGACACAGATTACAATGAGGACCAATAAACCAGGACATAGGTAGTGGTTATGGGATTACTAATCTAGAAGCCTAAAAGAACTGGCCCCTGGTACTCCTACTAGTAGTAATACTCAAGTTGGAATTCCAATTGCACGACACAACTTGTTAGGCAAAAAATTCGATACAGGGTGTAGGAAGTGGTTTGGGAATTTGCATGCCTTTCCGACCAGTGAGATACTCCGTACAAAGTACGACAGAGAAATAACCACAGAGAAGGAAGCTAAAAGTAAAAAATCAAACGAGCATTTTTGCATTTGTTTTGCATTGAATTGTTTCACAAGGTTGACTAGTGTTGTTTTTCTACTTTTACAAAAACCGCATCATAATGTTAAAACGTGCATTTGCACGTACATAAGTAATAGTAGTACTCCCTCCGTCTAGGTGTATAAGTCTTCCCTCCTTGGTCACGGTGCACAACCAAAGATGACTTATTCACCTGGGCGGAGGGAGTAGCACAGTCTGCAAGCATATAGAGAGAGACGTGTAGTGCGATAGTATATAGTAAAGTTTGTGCTATAGGCACGTACTTACAAAATGCATACGGATACACAAGGTTTCCAAACTTTCCCTTTTACATACTTAATTAAGGACACCAATACTTCCTGAACATTCGGGGTTTATCATTTGCGTCCCAAAACTAATGAGATCGCCTTATGAAACTAAATTATACTCCTACTAAAAGCCACGGCGCTCGCAGGAGCGCTAGCGGCGCGCCACGAGTGCCCTGGTGCGTGGCTGTTTCCCAGCGCGCCGACACAACGCCTCTTCCTCAGCCTCGCAACTCGCGAGGTGCTGATTGGCGGCTTGCCGGCAGGCGAGCGTGATCTCACCGCTGTGGTGATCCGCGCCAACAGGTACTCCTCCTCGCTGGAAGCGTGCACCCGGTCCACTTACCGCCAAGCGTAGATGAGGCGCTTGGGACCGACTGCACTCAGGGCTTTGGCACGGGCGTCCTTCTCCACCCTCACGGCCCTCGCACGAGCCTTCTGCCAAAGAGCCAATTGCCTGACTCTCTCTGACGTGACATATGCCTGACAAGCGGCTTGCCCCGCGGCGCGGTTCTCTTCCTCGGCCTTCTTCTCCGCCTCTATTTTGGCACGCTCTGCCAGAGGCAAAGCCTCACACAAGGCGACATCCATTTCTTTCCAAAGCTCCTCAAGGCTGGGGGGATCGGCGGGCGGTGCGGCGTTCTCCTCGTAGCGAGGAGCCGACGCGTCCTCTGACACGCATGCTGGCGAGATTGGGAACGCCGACGCGTCCACCTCGACGCGTCCACCTCGAGGTGTCATGGCAAGGAGCAGAACGCCGACGCGTCCTCCTCGACTAGTGGCAGCGCGGAACGGAACGATGATGCGTGACCGTCCGCGCGGTGCAGCGAGGGGCGCCTAGGGCTTGGGAGGGGCGATGCCATGGTGGTCGACGTGAGAGGGAGGGGGAGGAGATAGCGATGAACGTGAGCGTTCTTCCAATGTCGTGGGAGGTGCAGATTTATAGCGAGCAATGGCACACCCACGTAAGATATGGATCGAAGCTGCATCGACTTAATCGCAAGTCTAGTTGCATCACTGACATGTGGGCCAGACCCCTGTTGGGCCCATATGTCAGTGACCCAATGCACCTGCAGTTAAGTAACTAAAGCAGCGTCCCGTAAGATATGTTGCGTGACTAACGTAACAACTACGTGGGCATATTTGTTGGAGTAAATTACGGGAGAGGGAAGGGGTAGAAATATTGCTGGTCACAACGGATTGGACGAGCCCGGGGGGAGGAGAGTCATGCATGCAGATTTTTTCCACACGGGGTGGAGTGGTGGGACCGCCGGAGGGAGAAGGAGAGTCAAGCAGGCATATTCTTTTCACACATGAAGAGGAAAAGATTTGGAGACGAACGGGCTTCCTGCAGGTATGGGGAACGGTGCATAATAAGTCATCCTGCATGCCGGGCTAGGTATAGTCTTAAGTCATTAAAAACATATACGCCCCACACATGTTCATATTTCAAGGTGCACTAATTATTGCATGCGATGATTAAGGATGGCCATAATGGTGGTATCTTAGCTGGTATCATGCACACGGGAATAGCAAACATGCTGATGTGGCAAAGAATTACAGAAGAGAGGGGTTTAGAGTAACTAGTGTTCATGCATGCATGCAATGCGATAATGCATTGGTAAACACATTTTTTTGTGAAGAACGACAACATTAGTTGAGTACTTTTGCAGACTACAAAAACTCCACCGCCTCTATCTTGGTAAGAGTAGGTGAAATTTTGGAATCGAGCCCTTTAAACTAGAAGGGATCTAATAGTACTCTAATAGCTAACCTTGTTGTGATGACTAGATAGGACATGGCACGCACCTGGACGGAGGAACTAGTCTGCATTGTGTATTTAAGTTTTGTCTGAAGTCAATGTACCTCTACTTTGACCAAACTTATAGAAAAATGTATCAACATTCACAATGTCAAATCAATATTTTTATACTCATTATAAAACGTAGTTCTTATACTCATTATAATCAGTATTGTAGATATTGATATTTTTAGTATAAAGTTGGTCAAACACTTTGCAAACGGTTGACGGAAGTAAAAAGGACCAGAGGGAGTATCATGCATGTGGACTAGGCAAAAAAAAATTGCTCATTTATAGACGGTCGAAGTCTCAAAGGGCGCGACAGCGTGAGGGAGGCGAAGGTCGTGGGAGGCGCGACGGTTGACGGAATTAAGTGAACATGGCATGCGAACAGGCAGAAGCTATACCGTCAGGACTACAATATGGGTCTAGTAGACATGACATCTAGTGGGTCCCGCATAGTACTCGAGAACTCTTTGGGGGCTTGCAGCCATTTATCCATCGGGCAAGCCAACAACCCCATGCCATTCGCACGCCCTACTCGTCCCCGTCTTCTACTACTACCTTACAACAGTTCGCTCCCTGTCATCCCGTCCTTTCACATTACACCAGTTCAACTTCTCCTAACCCTCCTCCAAAATCCATGGCCTCCCAAATCTCCATGGTCGCCGCTGAGTACCAGGTTAGAGCCATCACCAGCTATGAGTTCATCGTCATCTACACATGTGGATCCACGACGATGAAAGCATGCCTTGCTCGCTTCCTACGCATGTTCAATAGTTCAAAGGATGAGTGGGTCGCTGGGTTAGATGTTGAGTACACCACAGTCCTGGAAAGAGAGAAGATTCTAAAGGAGGCAGAGAAGAAGAAGCCCGCCGTGATCCAGGTTTGCGTACATAACGTGTGCTTGATCTACCACATATGCCATGCCGATGTTGAGTGCCAGGATTTTAAGAACTTCCTCAAGGACAAAAGAGTGAAATTCGTTACTGTAGACTTTAGGAACGACAAGGATGTCCTGGGTCGGATAGGCCTCGTTGTAGGCCAGCCCTTCGATCTCCAGAAGGCAAGCCTAGTGCCCTCCTCTTAGCCTTCAATGCTGACCCTGGCAGCAGCTATGATTGATCCTTCGTACGCTAAACTGAAGAAACCTCACCACGAGTTTCATCATGCATGGGAGTCGAAGACATTAGATGAAGATCACAGGCTGTACGCAGCAATGGATGCCTACCTTTGTTTAAATATCTACAAGGGTTGGATGTAGAAGCAGAGCCCAGTGTCCGGTTCAAGCAAAGAAACATCGGTGAAGAGGAAGAGGAAGAGGGACGAGGACGAAGTCGAGGACGTGGACTCGGACTCCGAGTAAGGTGGCAGTGCCGTCGCTCATGCTGGTTCTACTGCAGTGTCAAGCGGACTAGTTGCTTAGTTTTATTTCAGGGGTGTGTTGTGCTGAGCCCCCAGCAGAACTATATTTATATTCTTTCTCATTATTTGAACTTTATGTTCTTTATTGTTATTTGAACTCTTTAGTACGTACAGTGGTACTAGTACTATGTCTTACTATTGTTCTTCTTGTAGTTGGTACTATTGCTCGTATCTTCGTGTTCCTACTGTACTTAATATGTTTGTACTAGTAGTATAATTTGGGTCAGTCGATTTGTGAAAGAAGTTTGACAGAGTGAAGGAAGAAGATGGCAGAGAAGCTACCCCAGTATCTATATTAGGGTGGCAGGGTGCCCATGATCTATCTTATGAGTGTTGAGTGTGGAATGCAGTTCGCCGAAAAAAATGGATCGTGCCCACGGTTAAACGGATGGCGGGGGTGGGGCGAGCATGGCGGTTGCAGGCGGTTCAGGGGAGGGCGGGCAGCGGCGGCAGGCGGTTAGGCATGTGGCGGGATGTGAAGATGAACAGTGCATCAATTTCAGAGGTTGAAGAAGCCCTTCTAGCCATCCATGTTGCATTCAACGGCTCACAAGAGTCGACTGACCCAAATTGCTCCTTGAGATTGCAGGATCCACGTGGCATTCAAGGTCTCGAAGGTAGATTCTGCGTCCGCATCCGGTTTGCGGGCTCGGCGCGAGCGCGACTGGCTTCCGCCACGACAACCACCATGCGCACCTCCTCCACGCGGGCGGAGACGACAATGACATGCTAGTTCCTCCTCGCTGGCATGCTGGAGCACGCGCTCATCCTCCTCTTCGTATGCTGCATGCATAGACGCGGCTCCACCAGCTGCTCGCGTGCTTGGCAGCACGGCGGCATCGCGAGGAGGGACTGCAAACGATGTGAGCGGGCGAGCCTTCGCCTTCATGGCATAGGGATGGCGTGACACGGCAGTGATGGGCGAGAAATTGTTGGCCGGAGCAGGCGAGCA
Organism: Aegilops longissima; assembly: GCA_021605205.1. NCBI lineage: Eukaryota > Viridiplantae > Streptophyta > Magnoliopsida > Poales > Poaceae > Aegilops > Aegilops longissima. The sequence goes on along the minus strand of CM038678.1, from coordinate 243,778,986 downwards.
CCGGCATGCTCAACGGCGGCGGTGGTATATTGATGAGTGCGCGTATGGGACTTAATTTAGTTTTATATAGGATTGGTCAAACTTAAAAGAAAATTGTACTAGTACACGTAAACATTAGACTGAGGCAGCACTTATATTAGTTGCCACAGCCACGATACGGAATCCTGTGCAAGCGCGTGAACATCGGCCGCGCGGTCGATCGAATGGTGCGTCACTGTGTCGCGCTCGAAGGACATCCACCGAACCTTTTTGTGTGTGTGAAAAAAATCCCTGGATATTACTCAACATTTTTTCCTAGAAAATTTCTTGACGATACAATATTTCCATATATTTGAATTTAGCTCCAGTTCGTGTTTATTTGGATTTGGACGTTTTAGGTGCGCCCTAGTTTTTTTTAATACTGATTTTGTGTGTGTGACTGAGAGAGAACGTGTGTATGTGTCCATATGTGTGTTGTGGCGGAAGGGCAATGTGGAGACGGTGTGCGTGTGATAGAGACATAGAGAGGTGTGAATGTGCAAATGACCATGCATGAGTGAGACATAGACAGATGCCGATATGTTGTGTATACATGATAGAACGGTCTTCTATTTTACTTGTGTGTGTGTGAGAGAGAGGAGCATCCATAACACAACAACCATCTCTCTCGATTCGTCCGTCCCTCGCACGATCGCATGTAACACATGCATCAACGCACACATTTTGACACCCTCACCCGGCCCCTGCCCACCTCAAGGCCCGCACATCGCTCTCTATCTCGCACACACAATCTCTTCGTGAAAACCCTATTTAGCATGTAGCTTTCTGTCACATACACACACATTTCTCTCCATAGGTTTGATTTCTCTCAATATCACACACACACACACCCTCTCCCCCGAGCACACAATTCATCCCCATCCAAGGTTATATGGCGACCACTCTCGCTTGTGCTTCTCTGCACCCCAGCATGCACAACACCTCAATCTTCAAAGAGGGCATCGAGGAGATCAAGACGGCGACCACAAAGGCACTAGAGAATGCGGGCCATTTGGAAGCAGGATGATGTGACGACGGCCGACCGACTCCTCCCACCCCCCTCTCCCGCTCAAAATTACCAATCCTCTCTCCCCGCACAAAATTATCAATCCTCAACCCACGAGATCCTTCCCTCTCGTCCATGTTTTTCCGTGTCTCTCGTCAAACCTGTTGTCTCTTCTCCTTCCACGTACAGAATCTGGATGCACACGCATCTCACGTATATTACATGTCTCCATCTTTCTCACAGACCTAACTTCTTCCTCTCTCTTTCTCTCTCTATCTCTCTCTCTCCGTCTCTTTAGGTTTGTCTCCTACTCTCTCATCCACATACATACAATATTTCCCGCCCTATCTGCTCCATCTTCGCAAGCTCTCTCTCTCTACACATTTCATTTACACATTGTGATGTGTTCAAAATGTCGCTTTTATAATGGATGATGTAGAGTTATGGTTGGTTTTGTTGCATCCTACAAAGTAATAACTATGAAATGCATTTAGATTCTCATTTGACTGGAATTATGTGAGTTTGATCATATTGTGAAGTACTATAGACCTCGTATACATCTTGGAATTCAACAATGATTGTAACTATTGAATTGTATAGACCATTACATTCAAAGTCAGTAGCCTAATATATTTATTTAATAATTACAACAAATGATTAATTCACTATAAACTAAGAAAACAAATGTGTACTCCCTCCGTTTTTATTTAAGTCCGCATATTAGCATTGGTCAAAGTCAAGTTTTGTAAACTCTCAGAAAGTTTATAACAAAAATATTAACATATACAATACAGTAACAAATAAATACCATTAGATTCATTATTGAATGCACTTTAACATCATACATATTTGTTCTGGTAAATGTTTATATTTTTCTATAAACTTGGTCAAACTTTAGGAAGTTTGACTTTGGTCAAACCTAATATGCAAAGTTAATAAAAACGGAGGGAGTACTAGTAGTTACTAGTACTACTCACTAGTTGCTTAGCCCAATCACCCAGGACGCCGCACGGGGAGTTCAGTGTCACAAAATTTTGAGGTCGGCGGGAAAATCTCCCGCGACCCTGATTCGAGCAGAGCGAAGTTACCATCATAGCCTTCGGAACAGGCCTAAGGATGATGCTTGTGTAACATCCCAAAATTCTAAATTTTGGAATGTTATAATAATTAAAATATATGATTGTTTGATTGATTGTTGAGTGATCGATGGAGTGAAATTGATTGGAATTTTAAACTTTTGAAGTTTTGTTGAGAGGAATAAAAGGACTTTCCAAAAAAAGTTTCGTTTGAAAATATTTGAATTTGGAAATATTTCAAACTTCATGCCACTCAATGATCCTCATGATTTATTCAATGAAAGAGAGTGGGAAGTAAAGAAAATTTCATTTTGAATTTGTCATTTAAATTTTGTTTTCAACTCAAAGTGGCATTTGAGTTTTATTTAAAACTTTTTCGACAAAGAACACTTGAACAAAAGTGTTGAGAGGGAGTAACATGACACCCCAAAAATGTTGGAATAAATTTTCCATGGAGTTTTGAAAGTCATTTTGATTTTTGTTTGAATTTTCAAAAATGATTTTTCAAAAGTATTTTATTTGCCTCGAAAATATCCCATTAAATTGGGATTATTTTTCCAATCATTTTGATATATAATACTCCTATATTTTATTTTTTAAATGATTTTTATTCGCGGATTCTTTTTAAAAAGGAAAGGTATTTTTGTTTTGGGCCAAATCCGGCCCAATCGCGCCAGATCATCTTCTTCCTCACGAACAGGATTTCCTTCCCGAGCAAAGCCACGTCGGCCATCGCCGAGATCGCGGGATTCGCAAATCCCTTGCCCTCCTCCAAACCGACCTGCCCCCTATAAATGGCCACCTCGCGATCCATTCCCCTAGTCCCTCCTCTCTCACCCCACGTCATTGTGCCGCCTCGCCGAGTTCGCGGACCATCGCCGCCATTGCCGCCCGCCCCACCACCTCCGCCATCCTAGCCACCCACCGACCCAACCACTCGCTCCGCCTCTGATCTGCCGCCTCTCTGTCCCTTCCCGACGCCAGAGGGCCACCGAGGACGCCGCCGAGCTCCACCAGACCCCATCATCGGAACTGCTACAGTAAATCCCGACCTACTTTTTTTTTTTCTCGTTCTGTTTTTAAAACAGAATAGTTTCAATCTTGTAAAATCCATAATTAATTATCTACGAGGTATTTTTAAGTGATTCCAACTGCCTTGGATCACAAATTTTATGAAGTTTCTATTAGTTCAATTTTATTTCACATTTGAGAAGTTTAAATTTGTGTTTAGAGTGAATTTGCTCAAATCACTAGATTTGAGCTATTTTGAGTTAGGAATATTATTTTTGACCGATTCTTTTTGCTCCTGGTCTCTAGGACCTTTGTTTATCCAGTAGTATTTAGTATTTTATTTCTAGGTTAATTTAAATTAGGTTTTAGCAAAACAGTATTGTTTTATTATTAGTTCTGTTTTAGCTTTTTCTTTATTGTTTTTATTAGTTTTAAATTATTTCTTTTTGTCACTTTTGACAAAATTAGTTGTGTTTCTGTTAGACAACAGGAGAAAATTTTATTTTTATTTAAAAAATTTATTTTCCTTACTTTTGTATGAAACCTTTTATAGGTCATAGTTAGAGTTTTATAAAAGCTTTTATTTGTTTCTTTTTGCAAATAAAATTTTATGAAAAAATACTTTTGTTAACTTAGTTGTTTTAATTTTTATTTTTGTTAAATTATTAGTTTAGTGTTTTAATTACTGTTATGTTTTTTTTACTTAGGGCAAAACTATGTTAGATGCTTGTAGCAAAGTCATAGATTTTCGTTAGTAGTTTTTCTTTCTAGTTTTATTTGTAGCTTCTTTGGAATTTGTTGGAGTTTTATTATTGAGTTTTTTTTTGTTTTAATTGTTATTCTGAGTGTTAGTATTGCTTGCTAGAGTGATTGCTTATGTGAATGCTATGTTTGACTTGTATAGAGTTTCTTCGGAGAGTGATGAATAGTCCTATCAAATTTTGTGAGAGCGTTGTTATCTTCATCAACGTACCAGGCAAGTTCACTTTGACCATGCTTTCATACCTATGTTTTATTGCATTCAGTGGCATGTTTGCAACAATCCTCCAGTAGTGATATTGAATTCTTGTAGTTGAGTAGTATGCATGAGGTAGGAACCCATCACCTGTTACCAAGCCCGGAAGTTATTTATTTTAGTGCTACGCTATAGTAGACGAGGTTTGGTATATGTGCTCGTGGAGTGGTGTGATAATGGAGGACTCTACGTCAATGACGACAACTCCATGATGGCATCTACAAGGACTGATCTTCAAGGCCTCAAGACTTCAAGACTCGAGACAAGAATTCAATACACACTCATCGGGTGAAGGACGGTTGACGGCACCTGGAGAAACCGGTGGTTGGCGGGATGCATGGAGAAGCGCCATGACATCTTGCGGAAAGCTTCACCCAGACTCAAAGAGACGGAAGAATACTTCATGCCCGGAAGCTTACTCTGCAACCGCAAGTCACTATGGGCTCGCTTGGTTGACCTTAGTTGTGACTGGCTGGGACGGTGCTAGCAGATGTAGAACTACGGTAGGATTGGATGAGCACCGGACGGTGGTCGAGGAATTCTTGGAAGACCATGTTTTGATCGTCTTGTTCTCAAACACCTCAAGTGCGAGAACGTAAAAAGAGGGATCGAATCTTGCGGGTAAAGTGTACAAACCTCTGCAGAGGGTTTAAACCTAATCGATTAGTCGTGTCCCGATTACGGACAATTTGAGCATCCGGACTTGGATCTATCTCGGAACTCTCAACACCGGATTGATAACTTAATTGTGGGCAACTTATGATGATTTTGGGCTATGAGACATCGGTTGGCGGAACCATGTCATGATAGAAAACTCCATAGTACAGACTCCAGCTTATTCCTTTGATGTAGGGAAAATAAAACCAGCTTTTATGCAAAACAAAACTCGCATACACAGAGCCACAAAGCCATATTGCATATAGTATAGTTTTATTATCTGTTTTCTCATGTTGTGATCTTTGCGGTACATTCAATGTAATCGACCTACACGGCTGCAACGTATCATGTTGCGTATACTTTCTTCCGATTTAATAAGAGTACAGTGCAGGTTACGGTCTACACTCAACCCGCCGATGGCGCTGATGGGACTCCACACCGACTATTTGTTTCATTGTGACTTATGAGGTATATATCAGTTTTACGTTAATTATACATGTGATTGCACTTTGATATATACATTGATGTACTGTGTTTGCCAAAGATCTTGATCCGTGGATGGCACAGATACACGAGGCTTGACCGTCGAGGTCGGGTCGCTCTGAGATATGGTATGAGAGCACATGTTGATCAGAGGACGTGACCCTAGAAACCGGAAAGCCCTAGGACAGAAATTTCTAAAACTTTATTTTCAAAAGACTCTTACTTCTCATCTTTTCAGATTTTATCAAATAGACACTCTCACCTCAAATAGTTAGAATATACCCTTTTCCTTTTGACCACATGAAGGATCAATCAAGCCGCTCCAAGAAAGATATCGGACACTGATGACCCCTTCAAAGTAACCAGGATTTCACCATGCGTTGGAAGAAATTGCAGCTGCAACAATTGAAGACTCAAGACTTGAAGAATTTGAAGTTCTCAAGAATTATTTGACCTTTAGAGACCAAACCCTGTTATGCACCCACGTTAGATGCGATGATTTGTGAGCTGTCATTTGTTTGATGTTTTCCGACAGCCCCAAAATAAAACCTGTTTCTTCAAAACTATTGTTTGTATTGCGTGTATTCTTCCCCACCTCTCTCATATCTCATCCCAAAACTTTTGGGACCCCATAGATGATGAATGAAGATTGGTCTGCTATTCTCTGGACCGATGACTCAGTTGGAGGCAGAGCTATGGATTCAAAACATGGAGGATCAATTTAGAAAAAAATTGATTCCAAGGAAGTATGAGGATCAATACGCTCTTCAGTGCTTTACAGAAAGTGCTGCAACCTGGTGGGAAATGCATCAAGCCATACAAGGATTTAATGGAGCAAGAACTTGGGTGGAATTCAAGAAGACCCTGTTGAGATCACGCCTCATCCGGAAGCACTATGATAACTCAAGAAGAAACCTTGTGCTCGCAAGATTTATGGAGAAATAGGACACACCTGGAGGAACACAAGGATGGATGCCCTCATTGTGAGGAGAAACACCCGGTGAGGAATGCCCAACTAGTCGTGTGACTTGTTTCTTGTGTGAAGGAACCACCCACTACCCGACTCGGTGTCACATTTACCCCATGGTGCAACAAACTATTCAGGAGCAGGAAGAAGGAATGAAAGAAGCCCTCCGAGAAGTTATGAAAGAACATGTGATGAAGGAATGTGTTGAAGACCCTAATGGAGAAGGCCTCAACAGATTTTACTCCAATGCCTGCTATTCATGTGAAGAAGAAGGACATTTTTCACAGTATTGCACCAAGGAAAGAAAAGAGTATCTGGGATACTTCCCGACGGAAGCAATAGAGTTTGATCCACAGGGAATAAAAGGTTTGATCAGAACGAAGAAACCCAGGAAGAGAAAACAAAGACACCCTCAGAACAACCCAATTTCTGCAAAGAGGGACAAGAATCATATTACTTGTTTTGAATGTAAGGATGTCGGGCATTATGCCAATCATTGTCTTGAAAGGAAGCAAGGAACTCAAGGAGCAGGCACCATCTCCAAGAAGCCCAAAGACTTATCGAAAGTTATGTGTTTTCATTGCAAGGAAGCAGGACATTATGCTACTAAATGTTCCTACAAGAAGGAAGCTGGAGTTGAGTAGTTGGAATTTTGATATGGATAATAAGAGTGGTAGAAACCAATTTTTCTTTTCATGATTACAATAAGTTGAGTTATGTAATGGGTGCTCAGAGTTTGTAATGGATTCATGAAATCAATAAAGTTAAGGTGACATGTTTTCATATGTTTAATTGTATGAGTTGTTATTCTATGAACACGGATTTTGACCATTTTCGAGGATATGAGAAATATGGTCTATGGATGGATTTGTGAATTTCATTTTAAGGGTGATAGTACCCTATGAAGAACACTAGACCAATGGAAATGGAAATGTGTCCCACAGGTTGGAGTTTGGAAAAAAATGAGTTGAAGTTTTATCTTTGATATGATGGTATTAAGAAATGAAATGTTATTGGATTTAAAGTGGTGTAATGTTGGAAAATGGAGCAATTGTAACTCCAAGGATGAGTGAAAGTGGTACAAGTGTTGAAGTGGGCTCATAACCCATAGGCCCAGGAATTAATAAGGGTCAAGTACCCACCGAAGAAGAAATTTTGGGAAGACTGCGATTTGATCAGCAGACGCTTCAGAGGAGGTTATGCAAAACCCGAGAGTTGTGAAGTAATGATAGATGTTTTGTTTGGCTTGCGTAACCAAAGGATTTACCCGATCCTGCTCAATACAGAGAAATTCTGCAATGCTTGTGAGAATGCCCGAGTGTTAGAAATACGAGATTCGCTAAACCTTATACAGGTAATGATCTGGTGCGGAATGGATTGATCACCATACCGACTTACTCGTATCATTCGCTCTTGTTATTTGGAATGGTAAATCTGAGAGACTTACCCATAGTAAAGTGACGACGCTCGTTGAAGCCTTGCTTAAGCCTTAGAATGGTATGATGATAAACCCATGTACATGGCAGTTGTTGCCAATCGAGATTATACGGTGAGAATGAAGCCAAGGCCCTTTTTCTGCAGAAACCATTAATGGTAGACCACCATGAGTATTTCGATAGTTGTCTAGAATGGACACAGACCTATCACTAAGAAGATCCATCTCGCATTTAACTTCAACTTTGACGAACCGACCCAAGATTTTGAGGAAAACGCTATGCTTCCGATGTAAGAGCGTTAATGAAGGAGCTATTGTAAGATATGTGAAGAGACATATATTGTCGGCACTCCAGAGGAAATATCCGAGTTTATTGAAACTGTAACCTTGTTTTTAAGTGTGGTAGCACCCTAACCTTTCCGACCAAAATATTTGCTAGAAGACCCCGAGCCCTAACCTTTTCTTGTTAGTTTCTTCAATCTCGAGGACGAGATTCATTTTAAGTGTAGTAGTTTGTAACATCCCAAAATTCTAAATTTTGGAATGTTATAATAATTAAAATATATGATTGTTTGATTGATTGTTGAGTGATCGATGGAGTGAAATTGATTGGAATTTTAAACTTTTGAAGTTTTGTTGAGAGGGAATAAAAGGACTTTCCAAAAAAAAGTTTCTGTTTGAAAATATTTGAATTTGGAAATATTTCAAACTTCATGCCACTCAATGATCCTCATGATTTATTCAATGAAAGAGAGTGGGAAGTAAAGAAAATTTTCATTTTGAATTTGTCATTTAAATTTTGTTTTCAACTCAAAGTGGCATTTGAGTTTTATTTAAAAACTTTTCTGACAAAGAACACTTGAACAAAAGTGTTGAGAGGGAGTAACATGACACCCCAAAAATGTTGGAATAAATTTTCCATGGAGTTTTGAAAGTCATTTTGATTTTTTGTTTGAATTTTAAAAAAATGATTTTTCAAAAAGTATTTTATTTGCCCCTGGAAAATATCCCATTAAATTGGGATTATTTTTCTGATCATTTTGATATATAATACTCCTATATTTTATTTTTAAATGATTTTATTCATGGATTCTTTTAAAAGGAAAGGTATTTTTGTTTTGGGCCAAATCCGCCCAATCGCGCCAGATCATCTTCTTCCTCACGAAGAGGATTTCCTTCCCGAAAGCACACCACGTCGGCCATCGCCGGAGATCGCGGATTCGCAAATCCCTTGCCCTCCTCCAAACCGACCTGCCCCCTATAAATGGCCACCTCGCGATCCATTCCCCCTAGTCCCTCCTCTCCTCACCCCACGTCATTGTGCCGCCTCATGGGAGTTCGCGGACCACCGCCGCCATTGCCGCCCCGCCCCACCACCTCCGCCATCCTAGCCACCCACCGACCCAACCACTCGCTCCGCCTGATCTGCCGCCCCACCGTCCCTTCCCGACGCCAGAGGGCCACGGAGGACGTCGCCGAGCTCCACCAGACCCCATCATCGGAACTGCTACAGTAAATCCTGACCTACTTTTTTTTTTTCTCGTTCTGTTTTTAAAACAGAATAGTTTCAATCTTGTAAAATCCATAGTTAATTATCTACGAGGTATTTTTGAGTGATTCCAACTGCCTTGGATCACAAATTTTATGAAGTTTCTGTTAGTTCAATTTTATTTCACATTTGAGCAGTTTAAATTTGTGTTTAGATGAATTTGCTCAAATCACTAGATTTGAGCTATTTTGAGTTAGGAATATTATTTTGACCGATTCTTTTTGCTCCTGGTCTCTAGGACCTTTGTTTATCCAGTAGTATTTAGTATTTTATTTCTTGGTTAATTTAAATTAGGTTTTTAGCAAAACAGTACTGTTTTATTATTAGTTCTGTTTTAGCTTTTTCTTTATTGTTTTTATTAGTTTTAAATTATTTCTTTTGTCACTTTTGACAAAATTAGTTGTGTTTCTGTTAGACAACAGAAGAAAATTTTATTTTTATTTTAAAAATTTATTTTCCTTAGTTTTGTATGAAACCTTCTATAGGTCATAGTTAGAGTTTTATAAAAGCTTTTTATTTGTTTCTTTTTGCAAATAAAATTTTATGAAAAAATACTTTCTGTTAACTTAGTTGTTTTACTTTTTATTTTTGTTAAATTATTAGTTTAGTGTTTTAATTGCTGTTATGTTTTTTTACTTAGGGCAAAACTATGTTAGATGCTTGTAGCAAAGTCATAGATTTCGTTAGTAGTTTTTCTTTCTAGTTTTATTTGTAGCTTCTTTGGAATTTGTTGGAGTTTTATTATTGAGTTTTTTGTTTTAATTGTTATTCTGAGTGTTAGTATTGCTTGCTAGAGTGATTGCTTATGTGAATGCTATGTTTGACTTGTATAGAGTTTCTTCTGAGAGTGACTAATAGTCCTATCAAATTTTGTGAGAGCGTTGTTATCTTCATCAACGCATCGTGCAAGTTCACTTTGACCATGCTTTCATACCTATGTTTTATTGCATTCAAGTGGCATCTTTGCAACAATCCTCCAAAGAGTGATATTGAATTCTTGTAGTTGAGTAGTATGCATGAGGTAGGAACCCATCACCTGTTACCAAGCCCGGACATTATTTATTTTAGTGCTACGCTATAGTAGACGAGGTTTGGTATGAGTGCTCGGAGTGGTGTGAGAATGGAGGACTCTACGTCAATGACGACAACTCCATGATGGCATCTACAAGGATCTGATCTTCAAGGCCTCAAGACTTCAAGACTCGAGACAAGAATTCAATACACACTCATCGGGTGAAGGGCGGTTGACGGCACCTGGAGAAACCAGTGGTTGGCCGGGATGCATGGAGAAGCGCCATGACATCTTGGAAAGCTTCACCCAGACTCAAAGAGACGGAAGAATACTTCATGCCCGGAAGCTTACATGCAACCGCAAGTCACTATGGGCTCGGCTTGGTTGACCTTAGTTGTGACTCTGGCTGGGACGGTGCTAGCAGATGTAGAACTACGGTAGGATTGGATGAGCACCGGACGGTGGTCGAGGAATTCTTGGAAGACCATGTTTTGGTCGTCTTGTTCTCAAACACCCGAAGTGCGAGAACGTAAAAGAGGGATCGAATCTTGCGGGTAAAGTGTACAAACCTCTGCAGAGGGTTTAAACCTAATCGATTAGTCGTGTCCCGATTACGGACAATTTGAGCATCCGGACTTGGATCTATCTCGGAACTCTCAACACCGGATTGATAACTTAATTGTGGGCAACTTATGATGATTTTGGGCTATGAGACATCGGTTGGCGGAACCATGTCATGATAGAAAACTCCATAGTACAGACTCCAGCTTATTCCTTTGATGTAGGGAAAATAAAACCAGCTTTTATGCAAAACAAAACTCATACACGAGCCACAAAGCCATATTGCATATAGTATAGTTTTATTATCTGTTTTCTCATGTTGTGATCTTGCCGGTACATTCAATGTAATCGACCTACACGGCTGCAACGTATCATGTTGCGATACTTTCTTCCGACGAATAAGAGTATGGTGCAGGTTACGGTCTACACTCAACCCGCCGATGGCGTTGATGGGACTCCACACCGACTATTTGTTTCACTGTGACTTATGAGGTATATATCAGTTTTACGTTAATTATACATGTGATTGCACTTTGATATATACATTGATGTCTTGTGTTTGCCAAAGATACCGATCCAGGATGGCACAGACATACAGAGGCTTGACCGTCTCGGTCGGTCGCTTCTGACTTGGTAGGGGCTGTTTTCGTAACTCAGTTCACCCTACCCACCAACCCCACCCCGAACCCAGTAGTACACCTGAATACTCCCATTTTCTATCCCCACCGCAAAATAGACTTCTCCACAACACCGCAGCCTTCGTGCTCCTCCCTTCTACATCGGCACACTCGTACACCGCAGCAAGATCTCGCCTCATCGACGACCTCGACGCCATACATCGCAATCGGTCCACCGTCGTCGCCGACACAGAGCCTCTTCCCGCACCGTCTTCCACGGTCTCGGATCTGCTTCCTGAAGCCGACGCCAAGTGCGTGAAGCACCACCGTCATGGACAATGAATTGACTCCGTTGTCAACCATGATGCATGAGGCCGCCGCGACCATCGTTCTCCTCCTCGATTGGTAATGTGTGTATTGAATCACTTAGCAGTACATGTGCAGTTCCAATTTTGTTCATACATACCCTTCAAATTTCCTGGTTGCTATTGTTCCCATAAAAGTAATTGGTTATAGCCTCCATTGTCCAACAGAATATCATCTTGTAACACTACAAAAAAAAGACACATCCGTGACATTTTGGGCCGAACGAAAAAAATTTATGTCATACATATGACACTTCTATGACGATAATTGTGACAAAACCCGGTATCATCATAGATGTGGTGGGCTCCTACTTCTATGACAAAAAATCATGACAGAAAATGGGCTTTTCGTCCTGGGCGGGCCGGAGACGCAGCTGCATGACATTCTTTGGGCCATCCATGATGGAAAAAACCATGGTAGAACCGAGGGCGAGGAAAATTTCGGGAGTTTGGTTCACGGTGGGAGGTCGGGGCGAAGCGATGCGCTGCTTTCTCGTCACACACTGCTGCGTGTGTGTAGGCGTTGGCTCTAATCAACCCGAAGCGAGGTGTTGGGCTCTAATCGAACCCGAGCGATTGACCGCAGCTACATGTTATCGAACCCGAGCGATCGATCGATGGCTGTTAATTGAACCCGATCGAGCGATTCTTCGCCATCGCCGCTAATCAAGCCGATCGATGCCGATTGGATGAACAAAGGAGCGTTGCGGGGGGTTGTTGATGAGCGATGGCGGTGGCATTGCCTCGGATGAACAGGACCCGTGGTGTGGTGGAGGGTTGGATGAGCATGAGCGATGGAGGGTGCCCGTGGAGGGTGGTTGAACAGACCCCGTGGTGTGGAGGGCTGGATGAACAAGAGACGGTGGAGGGGTGCCCATGGAGGGGTGGTTGAACAGACCCCGTGGTGTGGAGGGCTGGATGAACAGAGACGGTGGAGGGGTGCCCGTGGAGGGTGGTTGAACAAGAGCGGTGGAGAAGCGGTGGAGGCCGGATGAACAGGAGCCCGTGGAGGATGGGGAGGTCGACGGTAGCCCGTGGAGGCTGGAGGAGGTCGATGGTGGAGATGAACAGTATCCCGTGGAGTCCCGTTTTGCGGTAAGCCACACCCCTCCCGATGAGCAGGACACCCTTTTCGACCGTAGGAGGTCCGTTTCGTCTGCTTTTGCGGTATGCCACACCCTCCCGATCAACAGGACCACCATTTACCGTAGGAGGTCCGTTTCGTCTGCGTTTTGCGAACGCCACACCCTCCCGATCAACAAGACCCCTGTTTCGACCGTAGGAGGTCCGTTTTCTCCATTTTGCGGACGCCACACCCTCCCGATCAACAGGATCCCGTTTCGACCATAGGAGGTCCTTTCTCCGCTTCGCGTACGCCAGCCTCGCTTCCATCGCCTATTCCGCCCACCCTCCCGATCAACACGACCACGACCCGCTCCAAATGTAGGAGGTCCATTTCTCCGCCTGTTGTATGCCGAACACGACACATTCCGACCCTCCCGATTGGCTCCCACGCGTTCCGCTGCCTCCCAATGAACACACGCATTCCGCTGCCTCCCATGAACACAACGCATTCCGTTGCCTCCCCATGAACACGACGACGACGCTGTTTCTCCGTTCCAACCCAGCCATGTACACGAGCCCTGGCCGTACGTATGCGCGAGTAGGTGTTCGAGACCCCGCCCGTATGTAACGCACGCATGGTCAGATTTTCTTTCTTGCACCCGGCTATGTACGACGTGTACATGCTACGCGCGCGCCTCTACTAAGACACGTCGGCGCCTCTACTACGACATGTGCGCCTCTACATCAACCAAGATATATGTACATACACGTTGGCGACCAGAATGACAACGCCACGCACGCTTCAACCAGGTGGGTCCCGACGCCGTGCACTTCCTTGCTCGTGAAGATGTAGCTGGTGGGTCCCAGCGGTGGGGCTTAATCGTTTTTTTTTGTTTGCCCGGACGCACTTCCTTGCATGCGAAGGTGTAGCTGCTGAGTCCCAGCAGTCAGGGGGGAATCGTTTTTTTTGCCCGTACGCACTTCCTTGCGTGCGAAGATGTAGCTGGTGGGTCCCAGCAGTCAGGGGGGCGAATCGTTTTTTTTTTGGACGCACTTCCTTGCGTGCGAAGATGTAGCTGGTGGGTGCCCAGCAGTCAGGGGGCGAATCTTTTTTTCGGACGCACTTCCTTGCGTGCGAAGAAGTAGCTGGTGGGTCCCAGCAGTCAGGGGGAAACGTTTTTTTCGCGAAATACGGTGGCCCGTCCGGTGGGTCCCCGCTGTCAGGTGGAGGAATAATTATTTTGCGCGTAATAAGGAGGCACTTCCTTGCTGCGGCCGTGGACCCAGCTTGTCGACCTCTCCACATACGATCCACGTCTCGATGGAAGCCATTCCTTGACCACGTTGACCACGCCGCGCCGAGAGCACCAGGGCGGTGGATGACGGCGAGGCCTAGGAAGGGGACGACGCGGAGCCGGGGAAGACGCTGCAGTGGATGCCCACGCGTAGAGGAGTATGAGGGTTCACTCGTTCGGCTACGGTGTGAGGCTGCCGTCGCTGCAGAATAATAGGGGGTGTGGGTGCGTAGAGGGATGGCCTGGCCAGCGGTGGGAGTAGTAGGGGGCGGTGAGGCCTCCGCAGCATCACAGCCGGCCATGGGCGTTAGGAGCAGGCGGCACGACCGGCGCTGCTTTGGGCGGCTGGAGCAAGAAGACCAGAGGTTGAAGAAGTACTACGGCCGTTGGATGGACATCGACGGTCCTTTGGAGCTAGAATCGTTCATATATTGACTAAAGTTGACAAAGGCCTCCGTCGATCAACTTAGTAGGCCCTAAGTCAGCCTCCCACCAAGGTGGGTCCCAGCTAGCAGGGGGTATTCATTTTTTTGTGCGTAATAAGGAGGCACTTCCGGTGGGTCCGAACTGACAGTGGGGGGAACTTTTTTTGCGAAATACGGTGGCCTGTCCTGTGGGTCCCAGCAGTCAAGGGGAAACGTTTTTTTCGTGAAATACTGGTGGCCCGTCCGGTGGGTCCCTGCTGTCAGGTAGAGGAATAATTATTTCCGCATAACAATGAGGCACTTCCTTGTGGCTGCCGTGGACCCAGCTGTCAGCCTCTCCACGTACAGTACTCTTCCGATGGAAGTCGGTCGTTGACCACATTGACCACTCTGCACCGAGAGCACCACGGCGGTGGACAACGGCGAGGCCTAGGAAGGGGACGACGCGGAGCCGAGGAAGACGCGGCAGTGGATGCCCGCGTGGAGAGGAGTACGAGGGTTCACCGGTTCGCCTGTGGTGTGAGGTTGCCATCGCCGCAGAATAACAGGGGGTGTGGGTGAGTAGAGGGATGCCCTGGCCAGCGGTGGGAGTAGTAGGGGCGCCGAGGCTGCAAGGGCAAACAAGAGTCCATCCACGGAGGCGGAGAGGCGGTCCCGCTTGGCGCTGCTTTGGCGGCTGGAGCAAGAAGATCAGAGATTGAAGAAACACGACGGCCGTTGGATTGGCATCCAACGGTTACGTCTGCTAGAATCGTTTGTTGACATATAAAATAACTAAAAAAATCTTGCATACGCGTCAACTAAATAGGCCCACAAGTCAGACCACTCCCTCTTTTTTAATAATTTATATATAGCTCATGGCAACTTCTTATGCAATTTATTGAAGTCATTTTTTTGGTTGGCCAGGGCTAATTTCGCATATTTCTGTGGGTTCCAAACTATTTTTAATACCGAAATGTCGAGCCAGATTTAATGTACTTTGAAGATATATTTAAATTAGGTTAATGCCCAGTGAAATAGGAATCTGAAAATGTGAAAAAATACAGAAATTATAAAGTAATTGTCAATTTGTCATCTGTTTTATATTTACAACCCATTTCATATTACTTTCAAGATTTGCAGCGCCTTGAAAGAGTTGCAGCCCATCGTATGTAGAAAATAAGTAGGCCTGGATTGGGTATTCTTGAGAAAAAATAAACTGGGCTCATTTTCACAAAGAAAAATAGCTGGGCTGGTCACATGGTGAACATAAAATATAAGCTCGGGCTAGATGGGCGCAGCCAGTTCAAACCCCTGCTCCGCCTCAACAATACCAAACAAAAAATATGCTTTCGAGTAGCTACGTCCCTGTGTCACCGATCTTGTGTTGTTCTCTTGTCTATTGACTATATACGCTCACAATGTCATGGGTCCCGGATGTCGAAAACACTAGGAGGAAGCATTTTATTTTTCCATTCGACGTGGCAGGGCCCCTACCGTCATCCTCTCCACGCATTTCTACCGATTCTGTTGTTTGTTGACCATGTTGACAACATGAGAGGCGTTGCCTTGGCGAAGCGCACCAAAGCGCACGGAGGACGTCGGCGTTAACGATTTAGGAGACGGTGGGCGGCGATCGTGTGCCGAGGTGCAGCCACCGTGGGAGGTGGAAGCGGTGACCCCCCGGCGCTGGTTTGGTTTTGGCGGCTGGAGGAAGACAGATCAAGAAACACGACATGATCGTAAAAGCAGCAGGAGTAGGTAACAACCTTAATGAAACCAGCAGGGCACTTAACAACCAAAGCTGAAAGCAGTATGAGTACTTATACAGGTTCAACCATACAAAGCACGCCTCGAACAGTGCTACTTTGCCTACAGTTAACCAAGGGTGAGGCCGCCAAGCCCCAGGACAAGGCCCAGGCGCCACCCCGCGCATCCACAACCTTCAAAAAGCGGCTTCATCTTGCAACGTGGTCAATAAACAGGATATTTGCTTTAGAGCCATGGAAAAGCATGAACATAATCTTCTGTCCTATTCTCCAAGATGGACGGGCCTTCATTATTTGAGACCACCCATGAATAAGTATCTTTTCACCTCCAAGGGGAATTAAGTAGGTCGACATAAACATCATGTTGTGACCAAGCGCAAGTCTGGCCCGACCATGGTCAGCATCAGATAGGAACAATAGAACTCGGCAGTTCTGTTTCAAGAAGATCACATTGTCAAAACTGTGTATAAGCAATAGTTTATGAACAACATATATAACAGAAAACAACTCGTACCATAAGTTTCTCGACACGCTTGGACCTGTTCAACGAGTGCAGCGATGGCACACATATCCCACGTGGCCTTCCACCATTGAAACGCCCCACAAGGACCTCAAGACGATCAATAAAGTGTAGGAACTTGTGGATGTCGATCCCGATCAACTTGAGTGCCATTAGTAACAGCCGAGTTATTATAGAGTAACAAATGAGCAGATCGCTTAACTCTGAAAAAACCTACACGTGCCACCAATTATAAGAAAATATTAGTTAGAAGTAGCATCTTCGTGAGAGATTCATTGCTACTTCTAAAGTTAAATTGTGATTAGTTAGATGAATAGGTGGATTAAGAAGTAATCGAGGCAACAAGCAAGAACCAGATACAAAACTAACATGGATGAACAATTGGAACAATGTCGGGTGGAAGATCGCAGTGAAGATGAGACCAGGTTCGCTATTTCCATCAACATTCGTGGCACCAACTTTCATCCATAACACTTGAGAAAGTTTATCCAAGTTCGCCATAAAAAGCAGCGATCTTCTTGGTTCATGAACCCAACTCGAACTTATATCCATGGCTTGTCTTCACTGTGACCATTAAACTAGTGTATTCTGTTATGGCAAGGCCGAGCATCTTGAGTACATGTGTTCTAGCAGAGCAAATAATACACTGCAGGAAAAATAATATGAGAACACAGCATGTTAAAAATCCCCACCCTCCCGGATAGAAAAGAGGATTCTAGGAACATACATGCGCATTTCAAAATGTTGTGTTAGGATGAGAAGGAACAAGTGTGGCGTCTCACGAGCATAAACCTTAGGGTACTCGCACTTTGGGCACTACAAATGAAACACACTAGATTGAGAGGAAGAAAATGCATCAAGCGGCGGCTGCCATCCTAGGATTACCTGCGACCAAGGGACTTGGATTTATCGGGATGGATGAAGAATTTGTAAGAGGTTCTCCATGAGAAAACCCTATGCAATCGCCGAGAGGGGTTTTCTCTAAACAAGCGAGACGAGGAGAAGGGATTCAGGCCCAGTGAAATATTGCCGCTTCGTCCGTCCACCATCGCTAAAGCTGGAAAGGGGGTTGTGATTTGATAGCTCATTGGGCATTATGCGGCGCCACGACCGGGGTGTGTCTACCGTGAAGTTGTGCACTCTAATTTGTGCATATGGCACGTGGACCCCGTTGCCGGTTGCCCCACATATCAGCGAAAGGAAGTAGAAAGACATGAGTAACTAGTTACACATAAATATATTTTTTGACAGAGAGATACTCCCTCTATAAAGAAATATACAAATCTTTTATATCACAGGCTCACCTTGCCGAGAAATATACTCCTCTACGCAACGCACGGGCATTATGGGGTTCAGCTTTTTTATGGGGGTTCAGTGAGAATATAATACTCAGATAGGCTCACGGTTACGGACTTTGGGCGCAGCCAACCCCGCATGTTTGGGGCCCATGTGTTCTACCTCAGCGCTTTTCATATTGCAAGCGATCGGTACGGCGCTGGTTTTAGATGCTGTCGCAAGGCGAATACACAAAATTGAATAAAGCACGGCAGCTGTTGGAATGAAATCGAACGATAGTTCCTAACCAGCAATCAGAGTTGCAATTCTATCAACGATATACCATGTGATAAATAATATTGTCGTACTACTTATACACATAGGACACTTGTTTCACCATGCCAGATTATTACATCAAAATCTCTCGGAGGATAGATCAGTTCGGCAGTTGCGTGCTGCTACTGAAGAATTTCAAAGTTGATTTGAACCAGCTCTCCTTGCCGAGAAAGTTTGATTTTGACATCATCCCCTACCGCAAGATATGATTTAGATTTGAACCTTGACCATCCTTTAGCATCAATCATCATGCCACCATCCTTTGTACTTACGGTATATTGAGCAGGTTCATTCACACCAAGGCTGCGCATGGTAAGAGAAACTTGGCCGCGGTCGCCCGGATTGTTGAACGACTCCCTCATTGCTCTAGGAATTATCTGTTTGCAAACAAGAAGACATACCCAAACAGTTAGATCAACACGGTGAATCATGTGAAACAACATGGAAAGAAAAAAGAACGAAGCACTTGGGCGGCCAATGCTTACCAAGAAGGTGGACATGTCGGTTTTTGTAAGGACTTTGGTATATGAAGTGCGAACTGCAGCCCGATGCTGTCGGTGCAACTACATGGGCGGAGCAGATGCAAGTGCAAGTGTTGGTGCAGGTGCCGAAGCCGCTACTGCTGCCGGAGATGGTGCTCCTTGTAGAGCTGGTGCCGGTGTCGGAGCAGGTGCCGGTGTCGATGCCCGATCTCCGATAGATCGGGACCGATCACCGACGCGGTCGGTGCCCAATCCTCAGCTGGATCAGACTGAGCTGCTGCCGCTGTCAGTGCTAGAGCAACTGCCGGTGCTCGATCTGTGTGAGACAGCGGCGATCGTGTCTGGTCTGCTATGATCAGCTTTCTAACTTGACTAGGATCCGTGACCGTGATCCAGTTTTTTTTCTTCATTTCTTTTAAACGCGAGAAGGACTAATTGTGGCATTTTTGTTAAACCAAACTGCAGTTCATCATAGGGATTCAGCTTGTACTCGGACAATGATCGATCCAATTTTTTCCAAGAATATAAGTGATGGACAAGTGCCTTCATTATCGACACGACATAAGAAGTGAAACCTGCAAAATAGCCATCGAGAGCAAACCAAACGGTTTATTCTGTGATGAATGTCACATGGCAAAACTTGCATCATAAAATTGCAGGAAAAGAAAGAAAAATGACATTAAATCAATAAGATTTAGATAGTAAATCAATAAGATTTACTTGATGTGACATGAGTGAATCCTTACCAGAAATCACTATGTTGAAGTACTAAATAGAAGATTGATCGTCCAACTACACGCGTGGCATGCAGGGCCCCACCTACTCCCACAAGTAGGATAGTCCAAAGGTCGTGACAAATCGTATGGACCGAACATCCATGGGATGGAAATCCTGGTGGGTGCGATAAACCCTGCAATGCATATAGATATTGGAGTGTAACCATAATTGATAAACCGTCCTCACAAAAAATATGATCTGGATACTTCAAAATATACAGATGAATTGAGTGGACAGACATTAACATAGACATTTCATAGACCGCTCACACACCAAAAGCGGCAGTACTAATAAACAATACAGGTTCACAAACACAAATCAAGTCTTGAACAATAGTACTTACTACAGACAAGCAAAGTTGCACTAACTAAACTCTGCAGACTATTTCTTGCCACCGACCTACGGGATGAACCCCTGATAACCGACTAGGCCATGGACTTCGTGTGAGATGTCTACATGCACCATCACCATCTTGTCAACCTTGAGAACCTAACAGAGTGGTCTTTCCACTCATAAACATGATGATGAAGACAGGCCGCATCAGATTTGTTGGGAAGCTTTACAAGAACCACACCCTTCAGAATCGAAGGCACAACCAGAAATTGTTGTGGTCAAGTACAGCCTCGAGAACACGCCGACAACAATGCTACAGAAAACACTAGTTCAGGACATGTGGTGACAAGGACACAAAGAGCTGGATAGTTCAAGAAGAGAACTCATCATCGGTCTTCCAGTTCACACGACATGACTTTGAGAACTTCATCTCCACCGCGGACCTGGTTCTAATTCAAAGCGAAACCATATTTTATTACTACCTCCATTCAGAAATATAAGATGATTTTCGATATTATACTCCATATATGACTACATATACGCACAAAATGAGTGAACAAAGACACTAGAACATGTCTTCAAAGGCATGAGAGCAGAGGGATTACATGCAATATCCATAACACAAGTTCTTGAGGCAAATATACCCTCTTAAAAGGTAGCATTGATGTTCATAAAGTACTCCCTCCGTCCCAAAATTCTTGTCTTAGATTTGTCTAGATACGGATGTATCGTCTAGATACGGATGTATCAAGTCACATTTTAGTATTAGATACATCCGTATCTAGACAAATCTATGACAAGAAATTTGGGATAGAGGGAGTAGTTGAAAGTAATCTATAAGAAATCAGTGTCAACCTCTCGCATGTTTTGGTCAAAAGAGGAATTTAGAACCGCTATTTGGCACACTAAAATCACATGCATCACCCGAAAGTTGTACTACCAAGACTAGTACTGCATGTTAGATGAAAAAACATGATCAAGATCGAGAAAAGATCGTCAACAAGAGACATTACCTGGACTTGCTTAATGAGGGATCCGAGAGAGGGGGCTTGGAAGGCGATGGCTTTGAGCTTGTCTCACGGTAGTCTCGGCGGGGTGCTTGCGCTTCTTCGCACCATGAGCCTCGACGGTTTTGGCGAGCCATAGACATCACGTCGGCCGGTGCTCGGCGCCCATCCAAGAGAGGAAGATGAGAGAGAAGAGTGAAAGGAGGAACGAGATGAGGGAGAAGTGAAGCGAGTGGGGTTTTCTTCAAGAGAGGAAGCTGAGAGAGAAGAGTGAAATGATGGTTGCTTCGTCCACCAACTTATCACTGGAAAGGAAGGGGTTTTGTGATTTGACGGCTCATTGGGCATTATCGTGGCGATTCGATTCGGGGTAGTCTCACCGTCACTCTACTACGGAGTAATTTAGTGCATGGCTGGTGGACCTGTGCTTGGCTGTCCCACACGTCGCGAAAGTGAGTAATTTAGTGCATGGCTGGAGGAGGATCCGCACGGTAGAGCGTGTCCACTGTTTTTCTGAAGAAAAAAATGATTACATCAAGCTTTTCTACTCTTACGACAGAGGAGTGTGAAACACGGCAGCCACTTAAACATACACAGTGCTCCTACTACTAGGCATGTGCAGTGGTTCATACGTCAGTACTACACAATCTTGTTGCTAGTGTAGTAAGATATGACGATAACAAATGATGTTGTGCGATGGCAATCTCTATCTCTCCTACTTATCTCTACTACTTCCTACCCAGCTTCCCTTCCCACCAAAACGCTTTTGAGGTGCTTGGAGCCGTTGATTTCCCACATTACATTGACATATACCGTTCATCAATCGTCAGCGCTATGAATCCAACGGCTAGCATGTGCCAGATTCGCCTCTCCTGCCGTGAGTCGCAGGCCCACACTAACCCAGCTGCGGGAACCACCTAGAAGCTATACAATATTTCCCTTAAAAATATAGAAGCTAGAAGGCTGTTCTAGAAACTTACCCATTTGTGGTCTGGCCGGTCCCAATGGATGGATTTTTTAGCTTGACCGAGCCGGTAACTGTCTTGTCACATCACTAGGAGCACTACGATTTTGATTTCAAAAAAAGGAGTACTACGATTCACCCGCCGTAGAAAAAGGGTATGCGGGCAATTAATCTAGCTAGCATGTACAAGTCATATTTTTCTAAGCAAAGAGAGAGATTTCTACCAATCCATAAACATAGAAGAAACTAAATAGATGCTTCACATTATTCTAATATGCTCACCATCTCATACTTCCTCCGCTCCT
Source organism: Aegilops longissima (assembly GCA_021605205.1). Lineage (NCBI taxonomy): Eukaryota > Viridiplantae > Streptophyta > Magnoliopsida > Poales > Poaceae > Aegilops > Aegilops longissima. Next base: position 243,756,682 of record CM038678.1, on the reverse strand, counting down.
AAATATATGTCTATTTTAGATAATCCAATAAAAATTACATACGGATGTATATAGACATATTTTAGAGTGTACAATCACTCATTTTGCTCCGTATGTAGTCCACATTGAAATCTCTAAAAAGACTTATATTTAGGAACTAATGAAGTATTTTAGATGGTAAAGGTTTTATTAAGGAAGGGTAAAGCTTTGCCTTTTCATTAAATGAGCAAGGAGTAAAGAGCACGTACAAGGTCGTATTCAAAAAGGAGCAAATAGATTACTCTCCAGGAAATTTGCAAAAAAAAACTACTCTCCAGGAATGATTTCCCCTAAGTGTTTCACCCCGTGATATACCACAACCTAGCCTCTCTCTTGATATTGCCAAATACAAACGTAGGCAAAGATGCAAAATTGCGAAAAACTCGAGCATTCCTCATTCAAAATCTCCCATGACAAGCGCTTAAGAAGATAAGCCATGGCATCGTTTGGTTGCTCATTTGACTCGACTGCTTTGGTCCACCAAAGGTGGGTGGAGTTGAATGATGCCAATTTCGGGGGTCGAGGTCCTTTTTTCCAAGCCAATCTTTAATCATGCACCAAATTCTTTGTGTATATTTGGATTGGGATAGGATGTTTCCCAAGGTCTCCATGTGACATTTGCAAAGATGGAAAAAGCTACAATTAGGCTATCCTCTTTTTTACAATTTATCATTTGCCAAGCAAAAAAATTGCACTTTGAAGGTGCCCAAGCTTTCCAAACTGTGAGCTTGATCAAAGACGAAGGCAAAACAAGAAAATGGGCATTGGGAAGCTGAGACAGTGGAGTAGCAAGCATTGGAGGTGAGCTTCCAAATGCAAACATATAAAAATCTCCAATGTGCTCCATGGATAATCCATTAGTCAAGCGCATGCTTTACAGGTTAGCATGCAAAGCACGTGCAACTTACTAGTGTAACATAGTACCGCTTTTTCGACTGTCCGGTTGAGAATGAACGGTGAGATCAATGTTAACTGAACTAGGTCCACAACAAGACGGAGAGTATGGTGCTACTGATACTCCATGAAACATGAATCATATGAAGCACTAATAGTGTTAGGGGGTGTATGAAGGGTGCACGGATGGGAGCAAAAGTTCCTTCTCGACCCACTTTTGGGTGTTTGGCGAGTGCATGAAGGGTGCATGAGTCCACACTAGTAGGTTGACAAAAATATAAGAAGAGGAAACAACTATATTGAGATGAGAATGCAACCAAACACACCCACACCCTTTGTGCTACAAATGATCGATCTGCACCGCTCGAGTTTGATCCAACGGTCATGTTGCGCCGAGACATGGACATGCCCATGCAGAGGGCGCCTAAACACCACCAAGTCCCTCTCGCTTCTCGAGGCGCACAACATTGGTGATGCAGGTGCAACCGCCCAGAGCCCGCTCCCGGTCGACGGAGGCAGCTCGTCAAAGACACGGCGCCCAATGGCACGAATGGATTCCGTGACGGAGCCTCGAAAGGATTCGCCCGGCAACGGCGGCGGCATCCCGCAACCCCTCCTTGTCCAGCTTCAGCCCCCACCATCACACGGAGACGACTCAGCTCCTCGGAGATATAGGTGAAGAAGGAGACCAGGTCGAAGAAGCCGCAGCTCGCTGAAGTCGACCGGTGGTCGAACGGGTTTAGCCCGACGGCCGCATCGCCGCTACCGGCATGACGGTAGGCATCGCGCAGCCGCAACATTACGCGTGGCAACTTGGTTCACCAAGTGGCTGAGGCGATCTCGACCTCATCACGATCGGCCCGCTCGTGCTCGGCCGGCTCCCCGACGGCCTATCGATCTCCGCTTTCGCAGAACGCCGCCGACGCCTCGAGCATCTTTGTGGTGGACGCTGCCGCTTTTGAAGCTCCGTGAACTCCCGCACATAATGGAGGAGCATGGCACTCCTCTCCTCCTTGAGATCACGGAGCTCCACGTCCTGGCCCCGAGCTCCGCATCCTGGCATGGAGCTCTTGTGTCAGCGCCTCACCTCGGACTCCATGATCTGCCGCCGCCATGGCACCGTGTAGAAGCAATGGGGAGAGGAAGCAAAGGGGGCGAAACGGCTGAAAGGCAATGCAATCTACGGGAAGGCGGAGGGAGCGGGAATCTTTTGGTTTTCACCACGGTAAAACACCAGGCGACGACTTCTCACATCAGGGAGCAGTGGGTTTTTACAGGCGGAGTCATCGTGACTAATTGCTGCCGCGCCTGCTCCCGTCAATCAAAAAATTAAAAATCCTGCCGTGCCTGCTCCCTTCAATCAAAAAATTAAAAATCATGCCGCACCCAAACACCAGAGCAACGCCATGGTGGATATTTAAATTTACCTGCCGGCAAGTAGATAAAAAAAGGGATGAAAAAACAAATGTGGCGGCGGCCTAGCTAATCGGTCGAACTAGCCCAACTAGCTAGCCACCGTGCTTCACTGATGTACTCGGCGGGAAAGGTGGTATTTCGTGATTTGACGACTCATTTACTTGCTTCGGTGCTACGACCAAGGAGGACCCGGAAAACGCGCGGTAGGGCGTCCCACGTCAGGAAGAATATATGCGTGCACCACCCGGGAGGACCCTGAAACCGCGTGGTAGGGTGTGCCACATCTTGGCACGGAGGAAAAATGTGCATGTAAAAATATACTGTATCAGACGTAGTACCTATGGTTCGACCTCGGGACCCAGCCATTCGGTCGAAAACACCCCACTAGCCACACAGCTTCATCATGCAAACATGGCACGGAGGATAGATGTGGTTAGCTCCGTCTCGACCAGCCACAACGTCTCTTGGTCTAGGCGATTCTTCTATTTTCCAAGCTTTTTTTAGTTGTAATAACACCACGGCAAGCTAGCACCGCTCTTCATGTGTGCCCGTGCAAAGGTTAGACGATGGAGAGAAGAGAGATTGAGATCGTAGACCTGGGACCCACCAGTAAGTGAGGCAACGGCCATGCACGTGTTGACGAGGCACTCCCTCTACTCTACTCAACGCAAGTACTGTATAAAATCAAGTTATGGGACAAAGCCAACAACCTTCATTTTTTCAGGCTATCGACTTACGCTTCGTAGTCCAGGTTGCCAGTTCGAATCTCGTCTTTTAGATTTGTTAGTTTTAGGTCCAAATTTGATTAATGACAAGTGGGACCCCCGTGTGTTGTTTTGATATTTCAGTGTAGGATGGTTTTTTTGAACAAACACTTTGCACGGTTAGACAAGTAACGGCACGAGTTACACATATTTTGCAAGTTTAGGAACAAAAATGACAGCGACATAGAATATCACATCCACCCCGCAGCTTAGATACTATGGTGATACGAGTTTTTACACCGTTGGAAGTGAGATCCAATGGCTTGGGAGTAGTCTTTGTAATTATGCACAATTTCCAAACTCTCCAAAGGTTTTTTGCAAATAAAACATTCAGGCCTCGTGTGTGTCGCTGCATCTTCGATCCAACGGCTCCCCGGTGCTCATATTAGGTGCTCCCCGTAGCTTAATCACCCGCTACGGTGATATGAGCATCTAGGTCGTATGAACAGTGATCAGATGGCACATGCGTAGTACTTGTACTTTCTACGCATTTCCCAAACTCTATCAGCCGTATATTGCAAAAACATTCAAACCTCCTATGTGGCCGTTAGATCTCGGTGAACTCGTATCACCATAGAATCTACGGCAAGGGAGCACCTCATACTCTCTCGCGAGAAAACATAAGGTGCTATCGCAGCTTGGATGCTATGGTGATACGAGCTTGGAGGTCGCTTGATCTGAGATCCAATGGCATCTCGAGCAGTCTTTGTGCTTGTAAGCGATGGCGAACTCTTTTGGGGCTTTTCTACAAAAACCATTTGAACCACCGAGGAGGTGTTGGGTCACAAATCCAACGCCCCAGAAGAGCTTGTATCACCAAAGCATCTAAGGTGTGGTAGCACATGATATTCTTACATACAGAGGAGAATATGATGTCCTCCTTCATCTTAGATGCTACGGTGATACGAGCTTCAAGTCGTTGGATATGGGATCAAAGGGCATCTAAGTAGTTTTGTACAAATTGTGTGCAATTCTCAAACTCATCAAGGTTTCTGCAAAAATATTAAGACACATCATGTGAGCTGCTATATCTCAGATCTACAAGCTCCAAGCAACTCAGACGGCATATAGCATCTAAGGTATGGGGGCACATGATATTCTCCCGGGGAGGAGGGGTGGGGGTGCACAACCAATCGGTGGTTGGGAGGGTGGGGACAAATATAATCTAAACAACCCTAAACAGAGCTCCACAATTTTATCTAAGGTCGAGGGGTTGACCCCCAACAATCATAGCTCCGCCTAAACACAACATTTGCATGTACTATAGTACTAGACTTAATATTCATGTTTCAATTTCATGTTCATTTTAAATATTGAACTGAGGACCATGGATGTCTTACATTTTACTCCCTTCGTTCCTAAATATTAGTCTTTTTAGAGGCTTCAAATGGACTGGCACATACGGATGTATATAGACATATTTTAGAGTCTAGATTCACTCATTTTGCTCCGTATGTAGTCACTTGTTGAACTCTCTAAAGACTAATATTTAGGAATAGAAGGAGTATTTTGAATTCGTGTCATACATGCATGGTTTGGAAAAATAGATGCACTATACTTATTGGATTGTTGTTGTGTTCGTGTGTGTGTGGTGTGTGTGTGTGTGTGTGTGTGTGTGTGTGTGGTCATATGCTTGATACATACAAAGTTTTCTCACCTCCATATTGTTCATCTTTTAAATTTGAATTTGCATTGGAAAACTTACTAGGATACCATGAAATGTGAAATCCACGTTGAGATCACTATATCACAAACTCACTCTAATTCAACAACTCGTCATAAATCAATTACCACGTTGAGATTAGTATTTGCAAGGAAAATACGGGTATTGTAATACACATAGATTCGTTCGGCAATTTAAAAGGTTCCTTTCATATTCTCGAATGGTAGGACCCAATGGCGCACCAGCCAGACCTTGGCTCGTGTTGATCCTAAAAACCGGGCTCGTGTCCTTCGATGGCGTCGTGGTACGCACATTAGGCAACCCCAACCAGTTGAGCCTCGGCGTTTCAAGTCGAAATATCCGCGCCGAATTCCAGCCCTAGGAAATTCCCTCATGTCCCGGTCCATAATGACTACCGATGAACAACGGAGGGATGCTTTAGTAACTAGACAACGTTACCTACCGTGCGAGCACGGTTCAATTCCCTCGTCGCCGTCGTCAAGGTCACCCGTCAACAACATTGCCTAGTACTACTACTACTACACCGGGATGAGCACAGAATTGAGCCCGTTTGTTCGTGCCTAGTACTTGAGTTAATATATCACGCAATGCACTGGTACGGAGGGACTATCCTTTTACTCTGCATATATAACTTGTCTGAAGTCTAACCAAGCAAAATGTTTGACCAAATCATTTCTTAAGAAATACAACAGGACAGATGTACGGCTTGAAAATTTATTGCATGATGCAGGTTATGATATTGTTTCGAATCCTGGATCTTAAATTTCAGAAAGTCTAAAAGTGAGCATAAATTCTTGAAACTAAGCTTGGTCACGTGATATGGCACAAATATTACTTCGTAAGTTTTTTCTTCAATTTGAGACAAGCTGCTTATGACAAGTTGCACAAATGAAGAGCCAAGGTATTTTGGAACAAAGACCTGTCACGTTAAGTCGAACGCTTTCACTATTGGAAACCGTGGGCGTTTACGTGCCGCCGCGAGTCCCGGCTTCTCATCGACAGGTGCCGTCCGAGCAAGCGTGTGAGTTGAGGGGAGGCGTGCGAGCAGACCGCTGCGCCGGCTGTCAAGGAGGCGAGGCGAGCGAGCACATTGCTGTAGAGCTCACCGAGGCGAGCCCTTTGACCAGGCTCCGCCGCCCACCATCGTCCCAACTGCTCCCACTTTTAATGTCGCCGGCGCTGCAGTTTAAAATCAACCCCGCACTACCCGGTATCGCTACAATCCTCTCTCTTCCTCTCCGATTCTCCTGTCGTCTACCTCCAACTAGCCTGACCTAAACGTACGCCATGCCGCATCACGATGGTCTGCCCTTAGTGTTCCAGTTTCCTGAGGAAGACACCCAGCCGGAGTCTCAAGAACATAAGGCGCTTTGGGACGAGCTTGAACTGGCCTTGCGGGAAGACGCCGCGCCTGTCCCCGCTCCCGTTCCGGCTCCCGTCGCCCCGACTGCGCCAGCGCCCATCCCCGTGGCATTGATGGGCTGGGAGCCGCACATTGTCGCCGAGCTTGATCCCACGGGGTTCCACGAGGTCCCCGCCGACTTTCACGCGCCCGTGCACCTGCCGGCGATGCGCCTCTCGCGCATGCATCGACGCAAGACGCCATGCCGATGCCGTGCACTGCCGGCAGATGCGCCACGCATGCATCGACATGCGCGCGCCCGTGTTGGTGCCCATGCACACGAATGTCTCCGCCGCGCCGTTGATAGCGCCTGTCCCCGCGCGGGTGCCAGTGCCCCCCTCAGCTGCATGGATGGCCGCCGTCGACCACTTCCTTGCACCAACGCGATCGCCTCCTCCCGCGATTGACTCGCTCCAAAGTCCGAACATTTGGCCTTCCTTGAAGCTAGGCCAACATCCAGAGTACGCCAACAACGGCGCAAGACGCCGCCGCCGCTGTCGGTCAAGGGTCTGACGATGACACGTAGCACGGCAGAGGAGCCGCTTCCCACCGCGAGACGCCCCCGCCGCCGCCGCGTAATCTAAATTTGCCATGAAAAACGTTCGGATTGCCATGCTTAAAATCCGAACGTTTATCATTTCCGTTTATTTTATATCGATCGTCATATAATTTAAAGTCGGAGTCAGACTGAACGAAATGTATGGTTTGATCGATTGAATGTTCTGCTAGAGCCGTATCAAATTAAATATAAAACGTCATCAAGCCACATGTATTCCTTGTCATCCAACGACCTAGACTGCTTCAATGTCGAGCGCTCAACACGTTTAGCGTGCAGTTAATTTCATGCCAAAAATAGTGCTAATCACATGACAACACGCAAATAATATCCTAGTAGTTAATATCCGCATGCACTTAATATACTTCCAAATTAACGTGCATTGCACGTACATACTGACTAGTGCTGCTAGTACGTGAAACTGGTGCCATGACTTGTGAACGCGTCCAGATATGGTCAACGGCAACATCGCCATGAAGTTCTTCCTGTTTGCCCGCAAGCGCCTAAACGCAGAAGGGGAGAGAGAGAGAGCACACATGGAACCCACCAGTAAGTGAAGGTGAATAGTACTAAAATAATATTACATGTTATCCATTAATTAGGCTGTGGTAATATAAAAACATTATGTGAACAAAGGGGTACAACAAACATTGCTATTCTACGTATGTTGCCTATTGACGTGCGGCTTGAAGGCCCGTTGCATGTTCGATCCTCGTCCTTTATTTTTTAATTTGTATATGGGTCCAAATTTGTTTCATGACATGTGGGCCCCTCGGTGTGTAGTTTGTAGCACTTTAATTTGCGGGTCAAAATTTGTTCCATTCTAAGTGGACTATCGGTGTGTAGTTTTGTAGCTTATTTATAATAATTAAAGAGAACAACATAGTTTTTTCAATAATACCATGGTGCAAAGTTGAAGGCGAGAGAGGACGAGCGAGAGAGCGATGACCGAGCCAGAGGGAAATCAACTAGGGGAGTTGCTTGGGTTGCAACGGTGTATGGAGTAGTTGTGGGCCGAATGTTACGAAAATATAATCTAAACCGACCGGAATAAATGCCTACACAAATTAATCCAAGGTTGGAGTGCCCTCGCAATGTAAATAGCTACGCTTTGCGAGGATGGAGAGGTAGTAGCTTCAACGCGTGGAAGATACGGTGAGAAAGCGAGGTCAATCGAGAGACATATAGATAGAGAGACAAAGTGAGTGTGGTCCGACATTCATTGAACAAATATATATGCTCGAGAGATATTGTCCGATTGAGCTTTTGGCAAGGGTGAGGGCTGTAAGATAGAGCTTGAGAGATGATCCGATCACAGATATGTAGATATATTTTGTGAGTGGGAGGAAGCAAGGTCAACCGATCACATAGGGTCGCCGTGCGATCGAAAGAGTGAGACGGGTTGGAGAGAGTGACCTAGATAGACGATGTGCGTGAGAGAGTATACAATGTGAATAGGTCGAATTGGGCTCAAACATGGTGATATATCGTTTTTGTCCGAGAAAGAGCGAGGTCAATCGAGACATACGAGAGAGAGAGAGAGAGAGAGAGAGAGAGAGAGAGATTGAGTGAGCGTGGCCCACCATGAGGTCGAAAGAGTGGCGGCGGCTTGGATGGACTGACCTAGATAGACAATCTGCATGAGAGAGTATAGAGTGTGTCGATCGAGGCCCAAACAGGAGATATATCATTTGTGTGTGAAAGAAAATGAGGTTAAACGAGACTCGAGATAAAGAGAGCGAGATTGAGCGAGTGTGGCCCGCCGTCTTGGAAGAAAGAGTGAGACAGTCTCGAGGAGTGACCTAGATATACAACGTGTGTGTGTGCGCACGAGAGGTTGTGGGCTAGATAGGCAATGCATGTATTTAGAGGGTGAGAGGGAGAGGGGAGAGAGAGAGAGCTCTGCATGGGGTGCAATGGCGGTGTGTGAGGTAAATACATTTGGTAGCAGAGTGGAAAAGGGGTTGTGTAGTTGAGAGACTTAGAGATCAAACATGGAGAGAAAGAATGAACGTGTGTTGAAACCGATAGCTTCCTAAGGTGGTTAGGAGAGGAAGATTGACCGATATAGGAAGTATGTAGCGTTTGTGGGGGGGCTAAAACAACATTTGAATGTACATACTACGAGACTTAATATCGATGTTTCAATTCAGTGTACATTGTAAGCTTTGAACCGAGGACCAGGCATACGGGTAATTATTTTGAATTCGTGCCATACTAAGTTTCGAAAAGTTGACATTGACTCAGTTTGTTGTGCTATTTTGTAGGTCATATGTTTGAATCCATCCAAAAGTTGTCTCACTACCATAGTGTTCATCATATACATATGAATTTGTATTAAAATGTAGCGTCGATACAGTGAAATGTGAAATCCACGTTAGAATTGGAGATCGCTACATGACACATACTCTAATTCAAATATCTAACTACGTGACACACACTCTAATTCAAATAACTAATTATGTGACACACACTCTAATCCATGTTAGCGTGGGTACCGTTTGGATTTTTTTTTCAAATAACTCCTCATTAATTAATTTATAGAACTCCCTCTGTTCACTTTTATAAGACCTTGAAGACATTTGGACAATGTGCAAAACAGTTCATTTTAAGTTGTGCAAACGACTTACAAAAGTGAACGGATGGAGTATCTCGTTCGAATGACTAATTATTGCAAGGAAAACATGGGCATGGTAATACATACAGATTCGCTTGCAAATGAAAGAAGATTCGCTTGCATTCTCAAATGTAGGCGCACCAGTGCACCAGGGTTGTGTCGGGTGGATGCTTTGCGGTGTCTTAAAGGCAACGCCTTTGAGTCACCGACATGTGGGCCAGCCACCTATTGGGCCCACATGTCATGGACACAAAGGAAGGTGCCTTAAGGCACCAAGCATAGTCTGTCGGGTGGTCGCGTGTGTCGGACGGACCCGTAGCACCCAGCCACCCACCCCTCCCCCAAAAAGGAGGACGACAATATAAGTTCGCGCTTCCACGTTTCGGATTGAAATATCTGGCGGCCCAAATTCCAGCCCTGCAAAATCTCTCTTCTCCACCGTCCCCCTCCACGCCCAGATTGCTCAAATCCCTAATTCACCGCCAACCCTCGAATGGCCCCTCGTCTCATCTCTTTCCCCACCGTTCCCCACCTCTGTGCCGGACAACGATGATGAAGACGACGGTCGCGCTTCACCACCGCACCGGAGCTACCTCATCTACGCCCTCGTCCACCGCACCGGGTGGTCCACCGACAACGTCGGCTGCCGCAACCGACGTGCCTCACAGACACCAAAGTTCCACCGCATCAGGTGCGCTTCATCGACGCTGTCTCCCAGCTCACCGGGGCTACTTCACCGAGCACATCGTCGCACCTCCGCCCCGAGGCCGTTGGGGCTTCACCAACGGTCTCGTCCCATCGCATCGAAGCGCTCGCTGCCACTCAAGATCTGCATCCGTGCGCTGCCAGCCAATGCCAGCAAGATCACCCTCAACGGCTCAAGTGACCCGACTCTAGCTAGGCGAGCATGCCCAAACGCCGACCGAACTAGGTATCCACACATCACTCCCTTGTGCAATTGTTCCGACGATGTTTGGATATCCTTTCATTGCTCTCTTAGCTTACACGCCTATGCAACTCGACTTTAACTCTTATTTCTTCCGGAGATATCATCCAAACAAGCAAATCCATTTTTAGCGAAGCATGACGGTGCTACGGGATCTCGTACACATCCCGCACACCCATATAACCTTGTAAGTATCGTCCTCGGTACAACATCAAGGTCGATTCCTCTTATTTGATCAACCATTCGCCGTGTCAAAAATGCAGAGGGGATGCAAGGAGCACAAGGCCTGCACATCCAAGCAAGTGGTAACATGGACTTGTACATGGAACATCCCAAGCGCAAGAAGAGCTGCAGTGAGCATGTACAACGAGCTAGCGTAAGTCCCTGCATTTCATTTAATTCAGACTTGGCATTCGTGTATGATTTGTGTGCGATGGCTGATCCACTAATTCAAGTTACCGAGGCGAACATTTAACTTAAAAATACAAAGGCACTTGCACTCGGAAATCAACATAACTTGAGAAATGTGAAGCTACATGCACTTTGAAAACCAGCTAATGATCCAAAGTAGTTCAGATTATAAACACTAAATGATGCAAGCACCAAAAACACAAATGCAACATGGTGTACAAGGACTACAAACATGGTCTGTACTGCTTGAATTATTCGTTCTCTGGCTGAAAATATCAAGTGTAATTGCACGTATAACCAGTGCATAAACTGCATATCAATATATCTATCCTGCACAAGTATGCCAATAGTTTCAAACAACAGATTAGAAAGTATTTATGCTATGTTGTCATGATACGGGACTTTCGGTAGATGGCCTCGACGTTTCCTCAAGCTATGAAAATGCACTATAATTTGCTTGTCATCAATGCTCGCAAATCTCTATCTCTCTCAACATAGTAGATCATCATTAGACACTAAATCCTTCAATGAGCTTGCAAAATGCTTGCATTAGATCCCTCATTAGACACTATATGTTCATCACCAGGAGCATGTAAAATGTTTGCATCAAATCCTTCATTAGCGATCATTCATTAGACACTTTGAGCTCAAGAACAACATGAGCTTGTATGTTTGCACGGAAACTTGATTAGATACATCGATTCAATTAGTTCAGTATTGATTGGGGAGTTATAAAATAAGTAGAAATTGGTTTCATTTTCTCATAGATTCCCTACATACAAGCAGTTTTACAACACCGTCCAGTTTAACTATTGGCCGAAATTGAAGAGTTGAATTAGATATAATTAGGGATGTGATGTACCTGCTCGTTGTGCATGCTACTCTTGCAAGTTGCGATTGTCTGCTTGGCGCAAGCTCGATGCCATGCCGTGTGCCGCCGCTGCCTCCCACGCAGCTACACCTGTGGTTGGATCTTCATCTTCTTGTCCTTCCGCTCGCTTGAAGCTCGGCGACCGCCTCCAACGAGGGCGCGAGGAAGTGCTGTGTCGGTCTGTCGTGGCGGCTAGGTTAGGAGCGAACCAGACTAGAGGCTGGAGCGAATGAATTGGGATTTTTCCTGCTGTTGATCGATATGGGAGGCGCTCGTTTGTGCTGCGAGCCTGCTATAGGGCCTGCCTTGCACTTATGTTATTGGCCCATCCAAATTGAAACATTTTTCTTCATTTTTTACATTGCCTGCTCGTGCGTTGGGACGAACAAAAGTAGCGTGGGCCAACCTGGACGACTCAAACTAGGTGCACACTTTCTAGCCACCTGAGGCGGCCGCCCATACCAGCCCCTATGGTGGAGTCGCCCCTTTTTGTGTGTATGATTGATAGTGAAAAATATTCCAGTGGCACTTTTGATTTACCCACATAATGGTTGAATTGCTTGTTTCTATGAACTGAATTCGCCAATAATGTGAAGGATGCCAGTCTTTTCATCCTATTGTAGATTGCTTAGATCTCGATATGCCAAAAGTAATCGCATGAAATATACATTAAAAGCCAGTGTGATGTGTTTGGCTACAACTAGTCTGACTACACGTCCTCATATATCATATCAAGGACACACCATCTTACCAGATTAACCATTCGACTTACCCATGCAGTGTGGGAAGAAAGAAGTATTGGGACTGCGTATCCAAGCAATTGATGCCATGGACTCCTTCGTACAACCTTGTAACCGAAAAAGAAGTTGCGGTGTGCTGCACAAAGAACTAGCATAAGTTCGATTACCGCTTTCGGAATTTTAGTTAGCCACTTATTGCAAAATTGTTCAATTACGTTGCTTGGCTTAATTTAGTTTGCTACTGATTACATAATGGCACAGCCTGTTAATCATATTGTAGACTGCGCCTATCTATGTGTTTGATACTTACTGTTAAGAATTACCTATTTGCCTTAACTTAAATATCTACTTGTTTGTTTAATCGCTTTCTTTGTTGCAACAATGGGTTACAATGATGTTAATAACTACTTTTCAGCATCCAATTGAAACTCTTTAATTCCTTGTTTGTTTAACTGGTTTGCTGTTATAACTCCCAATTGAGATGTTTTGCTAACTTCAACTTTTCTGAATCCAATCGGAACTTTAATGGCAAAACAGGTTAGCCCAAGATCAAAGAGCGAGGTCCCCATGGACGTTGCATCATCCCACAGCAGTGGCACCGGCCCAATCGTGCATTATGAATTGCCAACTGCTGATGCTCTAGAGGCTAAACTAGTGGTAGAAAGAGATTCTGCTTTTGCACTTAGAGATGAAGTTGACATGTTGAGGAAGCAAACAACACAATCACAAGCAGTACTCAAGACAACCATTAAATATTTGGTGGATTTCAAAACGAAGCAAGCTGAGACTGACCAGATTGTTAAGGTCCTGAAGGAAAAAAGGAAATTAAATTCCTACTTGGTAAATCATAGGTGAAATGTTCTTTCCATAGTTGAATAACCTTTGTGTTGTCTGTTCATGTAATCAATCAAACCATTTGTTTTAGAGATCATGTAATAATTTTTTTTTTTTTGGTTTGTAATTTTATTTGAGCACAAGTCTGTATTAATTGATAAGACTGGAGACATTTCATTTGGATTGTTGTGCGGACCTACAAATATGCTAATCGGGCTGAATGTGCATTCAACAATAGTAGTAGTATAGATGGACCATAAGTGGCACGATCGGAAAGGGCCAAGATGCTGGCTAAAAAAGGATGTTGTTGTAGCCAAAAAAAAGTACAAATGGCTGGCTTATGTATGTTAGTTGATATTATTGATCCATATACTCTATAAGTGTTTATATGTCCGTTAGTTCTGTACATTCTTGGTTGATTGACTCGGTATTTGAATCTTGATACATCGCTTGTGTATATATCTAAATGGGAGTACACATTATGCTGCGTGTGACATTTGAGTTGGACATGAAGTGTTCCAAATATTCAATTCACCTTAAACTGGATTCTAGTTTCTGAATTTGAGTATCGGCATTTGTAAACCATATTCATATATGACATGGAATACATCTTTGTCGTCCTTTTGAAGATATATAAAACACATAGAATGATTTATAAAGATTCATATAGGAATACAAAATGGATTGAATTTAGTTGCTGTGGTAAATGTGGATGCTTATTGTCCCAAAATTGAAAGAAGTAGCAAATGTCCACTCCCACGTCGGCTGCGAAGCCAAGTGTTTGGGAGATGGAAATTACTGTCTACCCATTACACGGACAATCCATCGGCCCGATTTCCTTTGCTCTAAATAGGGGTAGGTTAGTAACTTCAATTAGACATGACACGACCGCCTCGAGCCCATTCCGACACGGTGGGCGTCAAACATGGTGACAAAACTCATTTGATTCAAGCTCGTCCGAAAGACCTCTGTTTCTCCCTCCATTCCCCATTCATACACGGTGGGCGGCAAAGCAAACTCGACTCGGCCGAAATCGATGTAGGCAAATATTTTCAATAGGGGCAGGTTTGTAACTTCAGACGTGACACAACCGCCCTACCTGTCAGCCCCGTTCATATACCGTGGGCGCCAACCACCCTCTCCTTGCCCGAAATCGCTCTGGGCAAATATTAGCGAGATGCGAGATTACCGTCCTATCCCCAACCGACGAGACGTCCAAATTTTAAACGGGGGCTAAGTTTGTAACTTTCCCATATTTGAGACAGTAGCGTCCCAAAACATGGTTCCCGTACCTCTCCTCCATTTTCCCATTCATACACCGTCCGCGCTAGAACACCCCATCCCCACACCAGGCTCCGTCCGCCACCCCATCCATCGGCGCTGTCCTCCACCACATCCATCTCCACCGTCCTCCACCATGCCGGAGCGCCTACCAAGACAGCATCGTCCACTGCTAGAGATGGACGTTTCTCATCCACGGCGATGGACCAATAGCCTTGCATCACGTCCTCTTGCTTCATTAGCACCGTCGTCCGCTTTGCCGGGGCCGCTCACACGACCTTCTCTTCCACCACAACGGGACTTATCCCCCGATGCACCCGTCTACCGTCGCAGATCTGCTTCAACGCCACCGATAGCTATCGCACCCACAATGCCTACACGGCGCCGCAAGAGAGGTGGTACTTCATATCTCCTCAACTTTTTGATCTCAACCAGAAAATAGATCTTAACTTGGTTACTCTACTTTCTTTTTAGCTCTTAGAATTTAGTTCTTAGTTCGAATCAAACAATGGATGCTAAATATCATTTCTCCGATTTGCAGCTTCAAATCTGCCATGGCATAGCCATAATACGGTTTAATTGATCATGTTGGTTCCGTGGTGGTTTCTTTAATAGAAATCGGAGGAAACCCTCTTTGCTAAAAAACTATGCTTAGAGTTTCCCCTTTTATGATCACTATCTGATCAAAATCGTGCTTCGTGTCATAATAACTTTGCTCCACCCATCAAGCTAAACAAGCTTAGTTGTTCAAATCTGAATCGATATTATTAAAACAGAGTTGTTTAATTGGTCAGCTAAATGTTCCTAAATTAGTTTCGAACATGCATGTTCGCCGCTCGGGTGTGCATCTCTACAGGGTGCCCATGGTGGGCCGGCCTATTACTGCAGTTACAATTCTGCATACTTGTCCTAGTAAGCTCACAGGTAAATGATTGATTCACTACATCTATGCTTGCCTTGTCATATTTGTTGTCAATATTCTTTTAGGGTGGACCACCCTGTTTCTAAATCTTGGGAACCGTAGACATGAGTGAATAGTATTTCTCTATGTGATCTCTTCCATCATGTGTGGAGTAATGAACACTTCATTGTATAGAAAGAAAGTGTCATTTCCAGCTTTTACATAGGTTTCGATCTTTTACATGGAATACAATCGCCTACTTGCTTTGTGTCGCACTACCAACACTCCACCCTTGAAGCTAAACATTCGCCACTCATAATTGCTTAGTTTATTTGTTCAAATCTGAATTTCATATGATTCTAATGTTCCTACTTCAGTTTTGAAATGTGTGCCTGCCTGTTATAGAGACATAAGGGTTTGTATTTACGTGTGTGGTCCGTCAAGACGCGGTTGGGGAGGTGAACTTTCCATATGTAGGGGTTTATAGGAGACACTCTCGAGTTGAATCATGATGCATTCCATAGATAATCTGACTACTTTTTATGTTTTCATGAATCTCAGGACTCGAACAACATCATAATGATTATGAGCTTGCGCGCATGAAAAGAATAAAGCAGAACAATGCCATGGCTGTCAAACTTGGCATTAAGGGACTAAAATCAAGTCTGGATGCAATGCAATGCAAACGCTCTCCACCTACAGATTCATGCTCAGAATATGATCCTAACAGTGATTCTGAGCTAGAGGGTGAAGGAAATATGCCCTAGAGGCAATAATAAAGTTATTATTTATTTCCTTATAACATGATAGATGTTTATTATTCATGCTATAATTGTATTAACCGGAAACATAATACATGTGTGAATACAAAGACAAACAGATAGTCACTAGTATGCCTCTACTAGACTAGCTCATTAATCAAAGATGGTTGTGTTTCCTAACCATAGACATGTGTTGTCATTTGATTAATGAGATCACCTCATTAGGAGAATGATGTGATTGACATGACCCATTCCGTTAGCTTAGCACTTGATCGCTTAGTATATTGCTAATGCTTTCTTCATGACCTATACATGTTCTCTGTAACTATGAGATTATGCAACTCCGTTTACGGAGGAACACTTTGGTACTACCAAACGTCCACAACGAATCGGGTGATTATAAAGGAGTACTACAGGTGTCTCCAAAGGTACTTGTTGGGTTGGCGTATTTCAAGATTAGGTTTTGTCACTCCGATTGTCGGAGAGGTATCTCTAGGCCTTCTCGGTAATACACATCACATAAGCCTTGCAAGCATTACAACTAATGAGTTAGTTGGGAGATGATGTATTACGGAACGAGTAAAGAGACTTACCGGTAACGAGATTGAACTAGGTATTGGATACCGACGATCGAATCTCGGGTAAGTAACATACCGATGACAAAAGGAACAACGTATATCGTTATGCGGTTTGACCGATAAAGATCTTCGTAGAATATGTAGGAACCAATATGGGCATCCAGGTTCTGCTATTGGTTATTGACCGAGAATGGTTCTAGGTCATGTCTACATAGTTCTCAAACCCGTAGGGTCCGCACGCTTAACGTTACGATGACAGTTCATTATGAGTTTATAAGTTTTGATGTACCGAAGGTTGTTCGAGTCCGGATGTGATCACGGACATGACGAGGAGTCTCGAAATGGTCGAGACATAAAGATTGATATATTGGAAGCCTATGTTTGACTTGGAAGGTTCGGATGAAAGCAGGAAGTTACCGAACACAGGGGTTACTGGAACCCCGGGGGTCTATGGGCCTTGATGGGCCATAAGAGAGAAGAGGAAGGGCGGCCAGGCGGGCGCGCCCCTCCCCTCTAGTCCGAATAGGACAAGGAGAGGGGGGCGCGCCCTTCCTTCCCCTCCTCCAATCCTAATCCAACTAGGAAAGGGGGAGTCCTACCCGGTGGGAGTAGGACTCCTTCAGCGCGCCCTTGGGCTGGCCGCACCCCCTTGCTCCTTTATATCTGGGGCGGGGGCACCCCATGACACACAAGTTGATCTACGGATCGTTCCTTAGCCGTGTCGGTGCCCCCTCCACCATATTCCACTTGGTCATATCGTCATGAGCTTAGCGAAGCCCTGCGCCGGAGAAGTCATATCATCGCGGAGCTTAAGCGAAGCCCTGCGCCGGTGGAGCATCATCATCGCCACCACGCCGTCGTCTTGACGGAACTCATCCCGACACTTTGCTGGATCGAGTCCGGGATCGCCATCGAGCTGAACGTGTGCGTAACTCGGAGGTGCCGACGTTCGGTGCTTGGATCGGTCGGATCGTGAAGACGCACGACTACATCAACCGCGTTGTTATAACGCTTCGCTTTCGGTCACGAGGGTACATGGACGGACACTCTCCCTCTCGTTGCTATGCCATCACCATGGTCTTGCGTGTGCATAGGAAATTTTTGAAATTACTCGTTCCCCAACAGTGGCATCCGAGCCTGGTTTTATGCGTTGATGTCATGTGCACGAGTAGAACACAAGTGAGTTGTGGGCGATATAAGTCATCTGCTTACCAGCATGTCATACTTTGGTTCGGCGGTATTGTGAGATGAAGCGGCCGGACCGACATTACGCCAGACGCTTACGCGAGACTGGTTTCACCGCTTCGAGCACTAGTTGCTTAAAGGTGACGGCGGGTGTCGTTTCTCTCACTTTAGTTGAATCGAGTGTGGCTCGCCGGTCCTTGCGAAGGTTAAAACAGCACCAACTTGACAAACTATCGTTGTGGTTTTGATGCGTAGGTAAGAACGGTTCTTGCTCAGCCCGTAGCAGCCACGTAAAACTTGCAACAACAAAGTAGAGGACGTCTAACTTGTTTTTGCAGGGCATGTTGTGATGTGATGTGGTCAAGACGTGATGCTATATTTTATTGTATGAGATGATCATGTTTTGTAACCGAGTTATCGGCAATCGGCGAGAGCCATATGGTTGTCGCTTATTGTATGAAATGCAACGCCATGTAATTGCTTTACTTTATCACTAAGCGAGAGCGATAGTCGAGAAGCAATAGTTGGCGAGACGACAACGATGCTACGATGGAGATCAAGGTGTCGCGCCGGTGGCGATGGTGATCATGACGGTGCTTGGCGATGGAGATCACAAGCACAAGATGATGATGACCATATCATATCACTTATATTGATTGCATGTGATGTTTATCCTTTATGCATCTTATCTTGCTTTGATTGACGGTAGCATTATAAGATGATCTCTCACTAAAATTATCAAGAAGTGTTCTCCTGAGTATGCACCGTTGCCAAAGTTCATAGTACCCGGACACCACGTGATGATCGGGTGTGATAAGTTCTACGTCCATCTACAACGGTGCAAAACAGTTGCACACGCAGAATACTCGAGTTAAACTTGACGAGCCTAGCATATAACAGATATGGCCTCGGAACACGGAGACCGAAGGTCGAGCGTGAATCATATAGTAGATATGATCAACATAGTGATGTTCACCATTGAAACTACTCCATCTCACGTGATGATCGGACATGGTTTAGTTGATTTGGATCACGAATCACTTAGATGACTAGAGAGATGTCTGTCTAAGTGGGAGGTTTTAATATGATTAATTAAACTTAAATTTATCATGAACTTAGTACCGATAGTATTTTGCTTGTCTATGTTTATTGTAGATAGATGGCTCGTCTTTGTTGTTCCGTTGAATTTTAATGCGTTCCTTGAGAAAGCAAAGTTGAAAGATGATGGTAGCAATTACGGACTGGGTCCGTAATTTGAGGATTATCCTCATTGCTGCACGGAAGAATTACGCCCTGGAAGCACCGCTGGGTGCGAACTCTTCTGCAGAGAGCTACACCGAAGTTGTGAACGTCTGGCGAGCAAAGCGATGACTACTCGATAGTTCGAGTGTGCCATGCTTTACGGCTTAGAACCGGGTCTTCAACGACATTTTGAACGTCATGGAGCATATGAGATGTTCCAGGAGTTGAAGTTAATATTTCAAGCAAATGCCGGATTGAGAGATATGAAGTCTCCAATAAGTTCTATAGCTGCAAGATGGAGGAGAATAGTTCGTCGGTGAACATATACTCAAAATGTCCGGGTATAATAATCACTTGATTCAACGGGAGTTACTCTTCCGGATGATAGTGTCATTGATGTAATTCTCCAATCATCGCCACCAAGCTACAAGAGCTTCGTGATGAACTATAATATGCAAGGATGACCAAAACAATTCCGAGCTCTTCGTAATGCTAAAAGCAGCGGAGGTAGAAATCAAGAAAGAGCATCAAGTGTTGATGGTCAACAAGACCACTAGTTTCAAGAAAAGGGCAAAGGAAAGAAGAAGGAAACTTAAAAAGAACAGCAAGAAAGTTGCTGCTCAAGAGAAGAAACCCAAGTCTGGACCTAAGCCTGGCGAGTGTTTTACCGCAAGCGATCGACACCGGAAGCGGAACTGCCCCAAGTATTTGGCGGATAAGAAGGATGGCAAGGTGAACAAAGGTATATGTGATATACATGTTATTGATGTGTACCTTACTAGAGCTCGTAGTAGCACTGGTATTTGATCTGGTTCATTGCTAATATTTGCAACTCAAAGCAGGGACTACGGAATAGACGAGCATCGCAAAGGGCGAGGTGACGATCTTGGCGTGGGAAACGGTTCCAAAGTCAATGTGATCGCGATCGGCACGCTACCTCTACATCTACCCGGGATTAGTTTTAGACCTAAATAATTGTTATTTGGTGCCGCGTTGAGCATGAACATTATATCTGGATCTTGTTTGATGCGAGACGGTTATTCATTTAAATCAGAGAATAATGGTTGTTCTATTTATATGAGTAATATCTTTTATGGTCATGCACCCTTGAAGAATGGTCTATTTTATTGAATCTCGATAGTAGTAATACACATATTCATAGTGTTGAAACCAAAAGATGCAGAGTTGATAATGATAATGCAACTTATTTGTGGTACTCGCCGTTTAGGTCATATCGTGTAAAACGCATGAAGAAACTCCATACCGATGGGCTTCGGAATCACTTGATTATGAATCACTTGGTACTTGCGAACCGTGCCTCATGGGCAAGATGACCAAAACGCCGTTCTCGGAACTATGGAGCGAGCAACTGATTTGTTGGAAATCATACATACCGATGTTTGTGGTCCAATGAATGTTGAGGCACGCGGGTATCGTTATTTTCTCACCTTCACAGATGATTTGAGCAGATATGGGTATATCTACTTAATGAAACACAAATCTGAAACATTTGAAAAGTTCAAAGAGTTTCAGAGTGAAGTGAAAATCATCGTAACAAGAAAATAAAGTTTCTACGATCGGATCGTGGAGGAGAATATTTGAGTTACGAGTTTGGTTTACATTTGAAACAATGTGGAATAGTTTCGCAACTCACGCCACCCAGAACACCACAGAGAAATGGTGTGTCCGAACGTCGTAATCGTACTTTACTTGATATGGTGCGATCTATGATGTCTCTTACCGATTTACCGCTATCGTTTTGGGGATATGCTTTAGAGACGGCCGCATTCACGTTAAATAGGGCACCATCTAAATCCGTTGAGACGACACCGTATGAACTGTGGTTTGGCAAGAAACCAAAGTTGTCATTTCTTAAAGTTTGGGGTTGTGATGCTTATGTGAAGAAACTTCAACCAGATAAGCTCGAACCCAAATCGGAGAAATGTGTCTTCATAGGATACCCAAAGGAGACTGTTGGGTACACTTTCTATCACAGATCTGAAGGCAAGGTTTTCGTTGCTAAATTCGGATCCTTTCTAGAGAAGGAGTTTCTCTCAAAGAAGTGAGTGGGAGGAAAGTAGAACTTGATGAGATAATCAGATCTGCTCCCTTATTGGAAAGTAGTTCATCACAAGAAACGGTTCTGTGACAACTACACCAATTAGTGAGGAAACTAATGATGATGATCATGAAGCTTCAGATCAAGTTTCTCTTGAACTTCAGAGGTCAACCAGAGTAAAATACGCACTGTGAGTGGTACGGTAATCCTATTCGGAAGTCATGTTACTTGACCATGGCGAACCTACAAATTATGAAGAAGCGATGGTGAGCCCAGATTCGCGAAATGGCTGGAAGCCATGAAATCTGAGATGGGATCCATGTATGAGAACAAAGTATGGACTTTGGTTGACTTGCCCGATGATCGGCAAGCCATTGAGAATAAATGGATCTTTAAGAAGAAGACCGACGCCGATGGTAATGTAAGCGTCTACAAAGCTTGACTTGTTGCGAAAGGTTTTCGACAAGTTCAAGGGGTTGACTACGATGAGACTTTCTCACCCGAAGCGATGCTTAAGTCTGTCCGAATCATGTTAGCAATTGCGCATTTTATGATTATGAAATTTGGCAAATGGATGTAAAACTGCATTCTTGAATGGATTTCTAGAAGAAGAGTTGTATATGATGCAACAGAAGGTTTTGTTGATCCAAAGGGTGCTAACAAAGTGTGCAAGCTCCAGCGATCAATTTATGGCAGTGCAAGCCTCTCGGAGTTGGAATAAACGCTTTGATAGTGTGATCAAAGCATATGGTTTTATCTGAGACTTTTGAGAAGCCTGTATTTACAAGAAAGTGAGTGGGAGCTCAGTAGCATTTCGATATTATATGTGGACGACATATTATTGATTGGAAATGATATAGAATTTCGGATAGCATAAAAGGATACTTGAATAAAAGTTTTCAATGAAAGACCTCGGTGAAGCTGCTTACATATTGGGCATCAAGATCTATAGAGATAGATCAAGACGCTTAATTGGACTTTCACAAAGCACATACCTTGATAAAGTTTTGAAGAAGTTCAAAATGGATCGAGCAAAGAAAGGTTTTTACTGTATTACAAGGTGTAAGATTGAGTCGGACTCAATGCCCGACCACAAGCAGAAGATAGAGAGAAAATGAAAGATGTTCCTATGCTTCAGCCATAGGCTCTATCATGTATGCAATCTGTGTACCAGACTGACGTATGCTTAGCTGTAAGCTTGGCAGAAGGTACCAAAGTAATCCAGAGTGGATCATTGGACAGCGGTCAAGAACATCTGAAATACCGAAAAGGACTAAGGATATGTTTTCGTATATGGAGGTGACAAAGAGCTAGTCGTAAATGGTTACGTCGATGCAAGCTTTGACATCGATCCGGACGATTCTAAATCGCAAACCGGATCGTGTTTTTATTAAACGGTGGAGCTGTCGGTTGGTGCAGTTCTAAACAAAGCGTCGTGGCGGGATCTACATGTGAAGCGGAGTACATAGCTGCTTCGAAGCAGCAAATGAAGGAGTCGGATGAAAGAGTTCATTTCCGATCTAGGTGTCATACCTAGTGCATCGGGACCGATGAAGATCTTACGTGATAATCTATGGTGCAATTGCCTTGGCAAAGGAATCCAGATTTCACAAGAGGACCAAGCATATCAAGAGACGCTTCAATTCCATTCGGGACCAAGTCCAAGTGGGAGACATAGAGATTTGCAAAATACATACGGATCTGAATGTTGCGACCCTTGACTAAGCCTCTTCCACGAGCAAAACATGATCAGCACCAAGACTCCATGGGTGTTAGAATCATTCTTGTGTAATCTAGATTATTGACTCTAGTGCAAGTGGGAGATCAAGGAAATATGCCCTAGAGGCAATAATAAAGTTATTATTTATTTCCTTATAACATGATAAATGTTTATTATTCATGCTAGAATTGTATTAACCGGAAACATAATACATGTGTGAATACATAGACAAGCAGATAGTCACTAGTATGCCTCTACTAGACTAGCTCATTAATCAAAGATGGTTGTGTTTCCTAACCATAGACATGTGTTGTCATTTGATTAATGAGATCACCTCATTAGGAGAATGATGTGATTGACATGACCCATTCCGTTAGCTTAGCACTTGATCGTTTAGTATATTGCTAATGCTTTCTTCATGACCTATACATGTTCCTGTAACTATGAGATTATGCAACTCCCGTTTACCGGAGGAACACTTTGGGTACTACCAAACGTCACAACGAATCGGGTGATTATAAAGGAGTACTACAGTGTCTCCAAAGGTACTTGTTGGGTTGGCGATTTCAAGATTAGGTTTTGTCACTCCGATTGTCGGAGAGGTATCTCGGGCCTTCTCGGTAATACACATCACATAAGCCTTGCAAGCATTACAACTAATGAGTTAGTTGTGAGATGATGTATTACGGAACGAGTAAAGAGACTTACGGTAGCGAGATTGAACTAGGTATTGGATACCGACGATCGAATCTCGGGTAAGTAAAATACCGATGACAAAAGGAACAACGATATCGTTATGCGGTTTGACCGATAAAGATCTTCAGTAGAATATGTAGGAACCAATATGGGCATCCAGGTTCCGCTATTGGTTATTGACCGAGAATGGTTCTAGGTCATGTCTACATAGTTCTCGAACCCGTAGGGTCCGCACGCTTAACGCTTCGATGACAGTTCATTATGAGTTTATAAGTTTTGATGTACCAAGGTTGTTCGAGTCCCGGATGTGATCACGGACATGACGAGGAGTCTCGAAATGGTCGAGACATAAAGATTGATATATTGGAAGCCTATGTTTGGACTTGGAAGGTTCGGATGAAAACAGAAGTTTCTGAACACCAGGGGTTACTGGAACCCGGGGGTCTATGGGCCTTGATGGGCCATAAGAGAGAAGAGGAAGGGCGGCCGGGCAGGCAGCGCGCCCCCTCCCCTCTAGTCCGAATAGGACAAGGAGAGGGGTGGCGCCCCTTCCCTCTTCCCTCCTCCAATCCTAATCCAACTAGGGGGGAGTCCTACTCCGATGGGAGTAGGACTCCTTCAGCGCGCCCCTTGGGCTGTCCGCACCCCCTTGCTCCTTTATATCTGAGGCAGGGGCACCCCATGACACACAAGTTGATCTACGGATCGTTCCTTAGCCGTGTCGGTGCCCCCTCCACCATATTCCACCCGGTCATATCGTCGCGGAGCTTAAGCGAAGCCTGCGCGGAGAAGTCATATCATCGCGGAGCTTAGGCGAAGCCTGCGTCGGTGGAGCATCATCATCGTCACCACGCCGTCGTCTTGTGGAACTCATCCCGACACTTTCTTTGGATCGAGTCCGGGATCGCCATCGAGCTGAGCGTGTGCGAGAACTCGGAGGTGCCGACGTTCGGTGCTTGGATCGGTCGGATCGTGAAGACGTACTACTACATCAACCGCGTTGTTATAACGCTTCCGCTTTCGGTCTACGAGGGTACGTGGACAGACACTCTCCCCTCTCGTTGCTATGCCATCACCATGGTCTTGCGTGTGCGTAGGAAATTTTCTGAAATTACTACGTTCCCCAACAGAGGGAGACCTAAGTCAATGTAGCTCCCTAGTGGAGGAGTCAGAGGAAGATGCCCTATCTTATTCACCCATCAAGGTACTTGCTCTAACTTTCCAAGGTTACATTGCTCGCACATATCTTACAACTGATGCTTTGCATTGCTTCTACTTTGTTGAACTGCCATTAGCTTAGTTTACACATCATGTATGTGAATATGCCCTGCCTATCCATTTTCAGTACATATTCCATCTGTCATCATACCATATTTATCCATTCAAATGTTGTTCTTGTGTATCAGACGTTCAAAAGGAAGAGGGCGATTGCTGATCGTGGAGGAGCACAAGCAAAGTATTTGGAAAAGGTAGTGGCATCTGATAAATCAAATAGCCCATTAGGTGTAGTTGCAATATCACCTGACCCACAAAATACCCCAACTCTAGCAGACTCTAGCCCTACTAAACTGGTCATTTCTGATGCCCCAACTCAGCAGACCCCAACTGCAGCAAACAGTATGATTATGCCAGTTGACATAGCACCAGATGTACGACGCAAAACCCCCATTCCAGCAAAGAGTACACCAAATCCAGTTGCCAAATCCCTTTTCAAACCCCAGAGAGCCCCAATTGCAGCAAATAGGACCCGTGTTCCATTTCTTCCCAGTTTTGAAGACGAAGCTTATGTTGTTGTCAGGAACTTTGTGCACATCTTCCTTCATGGAAAGATTATACCGCAGACATAGAACAATTTCCAGTCTTCCTCCGCAACTTACGCGTAAGTAATGTACTAATGTTATTCATGGTCATTACTGCATATGTTTCTGCTGATAGAAGACACAAGATTTCATTCTTTTAAATAGGCGAGGAGCAAACTGGATTGTGATGATGAGCAAGGGTTGGTTGCGCTTTTCAAGCACTCGTTGATGAAGTATCGTTCCTACCTGAGGCAAGCGCACTTCGATGGCAAGCCTCTAAACGAAATTTCTGTAAAGTCTCCGTGCTACATTTATCCGCGGTGGCTGGAATAATCTTGTTACACATTGGTCTCGGCTGCAGCGTAAAGTCTTGTCGATGATATCACATCACAATTTGAACTACATTTCTGCATTTGCCTTAATGTCTCACTTGTATGAAAACTGTTAGCGTAAGAACATTCGTTCTCAAGGGACCACGAATCTTGCAACTATCTCGCATAATTTGCATTGCTCTTGTGAGTACCTCTTGCCCTATATGACCATACTTACTTTCATAGTTGTTTGATTATGTAGCATCCTTTGCACATGTTAGCCTCGTAATCGTCCATTTGGTGGACATTATAAGATCCGCATGGACTCTTACATAAATTTAGAATCAACCCAATGCTTTTGAAGAGGTTTAGCTCTGCAGTCCTCTTGTAAGGACTGAACGCGGTCTATCACTGTACTTACATTAACAGCTACTCCCTCTGTCCCATAATATAAGAATGTTTTGTACAAGACACCGGTGTTCAAAACACTCTTGTATTATGGGAAGAGGGATTGGTTCATTTTGTAGCATTCTCGCATCTTATCTCCTCGCTCACCATTTACTAAAAAGATCAGATCTATATTTAATCTTACCAACAAGTAGAATACATGAGACAATGCCGGTCTGAAGTGTAGCCCATTGCTCTTGTCAAGACATTTTGTCTCAGAACGCTTGTACTTCGAGGATTGGTAGTTGATTATGTAGCATCAATCTGCATCTTATCTTCATTATCCTCTATCCCTTCTAGTATTATCATATCTATAATTACTCTCTACAAAATGTAGAGTACAGTGCAATGCTTATGAAGAAGATTACATGCTGAAATTCTTGAGTTATCCTTCCTTGACATGGAGAAGGGCATTATAAAGCCGGTGTTAGCTGTTAATGTAAGTCAGTCCTTCTAAAGCCTTTATCCTCAACTGCTATTTAGTTTGCTCATACTCCCTATCGTTTCTCGCTGTTTAGTTTCTTTGTTTCTACCAAAATGCATGTTAAGAAGAACTGTAAGTTCTAAGTTTTACTTGTAAAACCAAATTCCTTATTCATACCATCCACATTACTTAATACTCCCTATATGTATGCTTGTTTTGTGGATCTATAATCCAAATGTGTGGTGAAGCAGCCCACATTTGCACCTTGTCATCTCTTGTTTTATCTTCTTGATGTGGTGATGATATGAACAACATGCCATGCACATTATCCAAAATAGATACAATGATTTTCTCTGCCCTTCAACTATGCTTGTTATGTTGACATGGTAATCCAGTAGTGTGGTGAAGCTCCCCACATTATGAACAATGCCAAATTATGCTATTGATATTTTGAACTTACTCTTTATTTTCTAATTTGAAATTGGATAGAATTGATGTAAGCAGTTATCATCTTTGTTTATACACGCAAAACCTGTCATCTCTCTGCTTTGTTTCAGGTGATATGCACGATGGCATGCACAAGTCTCTTGAAGGCTGTGAGACAAACCCAACATATATTGCAGCAAAGAAGGCAAAACATCTTGAAGATAGCGAGACAACCCCAAAGTCTTGTCTTGATGCAGTGTTCAAGTTACTTGAGACTAACAATGACAAACTCACGTAATTAGTTATGCGAATCAGTTCGACTTCTTGGTCCCAAGTTCTAGCGTAAAGGCATTACGCAACTCAACTTCGACTTGAAGTCCTATCTCTAAGAAAGATTGCGGAGAACACCAATGAGAACCTCATCGCTAAACAGCTACACACGGAAGTTATGACCGACATGCTAGGCGGTCTCACAGCCTTGCTCAAGACTTTGCATGCAGTTCCCCTGCAAGGCTAACCTTTCTTGAACTGTCTTGGAAGTGGTCTCGGTTCAAGATATTTTGTTACGTTGCAATGGTGCCCATTTTTTGTAATCTGCTTCTTCGTTGCGCTTTATGATCACCGGTGGCGAACTTGATTGCCCGATGGATGTAATATACCTTAAATCCTTTATTGTATAGTGTAGGTTTATTCTTAGTTACTATGCCGTAATTTCTTTATTGTATAGAGTAGGTTTGTTCTTAATTCCTACTAGTTACTGCCATCATTCGCTATCTGAAAAAAATCAGATGTAGTCGACCGGACCGAAACATTCGACTCTAACATGCCAAGTTTTTAGCGGGCCACAATTGGGCCGGCCTTCGTCTTTCTTGGGCCCGAATGATTGTGGCCTTCACACATTGCACCAGGCCCAAACTTACACCGGCCTATATTTTAGTTGGGCCTTTTGTCGACCTAGCGCTTAGTTTGGCCCAGGTAGCGTTGGGCCATTAACAGGCTGAATATTGTACTGGCCTGTTACGGCCGAGATGAAACCACGGGCCTTTAGCAGGCCAAAATGCATGTTGGGCCTCAATTTTCACTAGTCGTCGACGGGCCTTCAAAGAGGCGAAATGTAGCCGGGCTGTTTTGGGCCCGATTAGCTCACGGGCCGTTACTGGTCGAAACATACTCGGGCCTTAGTTGGCCCATCGATATCATGGGCCTTTAAGAGGCGAAATCTTATACGAGCATCAACGGGCGAATTACGCGACAGCCTTTAACAGGCCCAAAGTCACATTGGGCTTAATCTGTTGCCACCTTTAGCACGGGTCGTTAGTGGGCCCGATGTCCCGTCGGACCATATATGGCCCATGGGCAAGACGGGCCATTCCCGGCCGAAAGTCACACCGGCTGAAATGGGCCCATGTCTACATCAGCCTCTAACAGCGAAAGTCACTGGCTGTAGTTGGGCCCAAATATTCGGCAAACAATTAACGGGCCAGATCTGGCTTCGGGCTGTAAATGGGCCCGAATATTGGGCGAACAATTAACGGACCAGATCTGGCTTCGGGTCGTAAATGGGCCTTTATTAAGCAGGCCGTTATTGGGCTGGCCCACTAGTAGCTGATTAAGTTATACGGGCCTTTGACTGGGCCAGCCTTTTTAACCTATATGGGCCTCTGTTGGACCCAGCCACGTGTCGATGTATCATAGGCATGTCTCTTCCAATGGACGGGCGACATCTGTCCCACTAACGAGCTGACAGGTGTTCCCTTCGGCCAATCAAAATTTTACACATGGAAATTTCCCATTGGTCAGGGTTGTTAACGGGTTATCGGATCCAAAATCCGACCTGATAGCTTAATGGCGTTCCGTTACGGTGGATGCCATGTGTTGGTCACCCTTGACGAAAGCACTTCTGTGACGCGCGATTTATCGTCATGGAAGTGGACACTTCCGTGATGATAATTTTGGTAATGTCATGGAACACTTCTATGACAGCACAGGTATGACTATCTTGATTCTGACATAAATTTGTCATGGATGTACATGCATGACAGAAAATGCGACCAACTGTGACAAACACGTATCATCACGGAAGTGTTTTTTTTTGTAGTGTAATTCTGCTGCGTAAGCTCAGATCGCTACCGTGCTTGGTAGGTTCTTCATCCGCAACCAAGAGTGTGGCAAATGATGGAAAGGTTTTAGAACTAGCAAGATGCCCATGCGTTGCATGCATCAAGATGCATTTGTATGAGTAGTTTATCTTGTGGGAGAAAAGGATGAACGAGGGAAGGCCTTATTTGCAAATCTAGAGAGGGTGTGGGTATCTTTACGCAAAATTGCCATAGTTTCCTTCCTATTCGCTTGGGATATAAATCGGACGGCCTATATTGCAGGATGGCAGGCACATCATCATCACCAACTCTGTTTTTAAAAGAGTAGAGAGTAGAGAAGTACAGATAAATATTAAATATAAAATAAATATAATGAAGAGAGAAGAGAGTAGAGATAGCAGGACGTCGGAAAGGATCGCAGCTGAAAAAGCGGTCGTAGCGCTAGTTTTAGTTTTAGCATGCATCGCATGGCGCTTTATAAAATCCAACGCCCTCCCACCGCTCTGTGCCTTTCCACCGCCCTCTCCCCGCTCTATGCCTTGTCACTGCTCTCGCCCCGCTCTGTGCCTCGCCACCGCTCTCTCCCCGCTCTTTCTCGCCTCGCCACCGCCGCATCGCCGGTAAACTTGGGGATACCGCAGCGTCCGTGCGTGCCCCTCCGGCGGATTCTCGGCCGAGATCCGGTTCCGCAGGATGTGCCTCGGCCTCGGAAATTTCGACACCGCCAACGAGGCCGCCCGCGCGTACGACGCGGCGGTGTGGCACCTTCGGTGGCCTCATAGAACATTGAACTTCGCCAACATGCCGACACGGGAGTGGGCGCAGGATCTCGCGCCTCTGCCACGGCTTATCACCGACGAGGATCGTCGCGGCAACCGGAGGCAGGAGCACCGTCTCGGCATCACCGAGATGGACGAGGAGGCCATGGCGCTGTGGCGCCAATGCTTCTCGTAGGACATCATCAACGAGCTCGAGTTCTACACGCAAAGGAGGGTAGAGAGGGAGAAGAGGAGGGCGGAGCGAGCTGCCTATCGCGAGGACAAGCGTACGCGAAAAGCGGACGCTCGATTCGACATGAGGCTAGGAGCAGCATCGCCTTGGGAATCCGACGACGATCGGTATCTTCACGCCTACATTGAGACGACGGAGGAGGACATCACTGAGGAGGAGTCGGACGACGAGGAGTAGTTGAACTATCTATTTTTTTATCAATCTATGTTATATCTATGCTGAGAACTATCCTCTACTCTCTAGTCTCTACTTCTCGATCTCAACACTGTAAATCCTTTTTTAAAGCGCCACGCGTTGCGCTTCTGTTGGAGATGCTCTAACATGGCAGACGAGTGCTTTAATGTTGCCCACAAGATGCGTGAGTATGACTAGTAGTATATTTTTCTTGCCATGTTGAGATTTTAAAACCACGAGTGCGAACATGCAGAGGAGCAATGAAGACCAAACACGAGATATTGGGGACATCTTCAAGGAGCATGGCAAGTTAAAGAGGAGATGCACCGAACCTATAAAACGAGCTTTGGTAAGTAACACCCTTTCAATTACTTTTGTTTAGCCTCGTGTTCTTCGATGTGTATATGTTGTAGTTTCTGTTTCTCTTAGTCTCGTGTTCTTCGATGTGTAATAAGAAGAGTCCTAATCGTCCTAATGCTTTTGTTTTTAGCTTGATGTAGGAAGTGGGTGTTCTCACCTTGTAGTCTGTTTTTATATTTTTCCTTTTGAATTCACTTCTCCGAGTCCTGTTTATCTGGCTTCTACTAAATGGATCTGGGTTGCTCGAAGTATTGATCTAAAAAGAAGTAACTTCATGTCGATGCAGTTCTGCGAGGAGGGAAGTATGGTCAACCTCGAGATCATGTTTCCAAAATGAGGCTGGATTACACACAAGGTGCCGTTCCTAATGATCTTGGATTAGACACAAGGGCAAATTCCCAAATGATGCTAGATTACACACAAGCCGTGGAGTCGTCACTGTTCGTGTCCTCGTGGCTCTAGTAAAGGCTGAAAGAAAGCGTGCAGCATCCCTTGAGAATGTAGCTGAGTTCCTCAAGAAGTTTAAAACAGCAATCGATGCTCTATTTACCCAAGCCAAAGAAGAGATGGAAGAAGCCGAAATAAGCTAGCAGAGGCAGAGCAGGCTAGGCGTCTCCTGCTATCTAAAACTGTTGTCAATACAGAATTTCCTTCATAATAGCTAGGTTCAAATGTTTATCCAACAAGATGCTGTTGTGATGTCCGTGCATCTACCGATGTGGCACAAAATAAATTTTTTGGGTCATGTAATAACAGCAATTACTTTCCAAACAATAAAAGACGAAGCATTGGACATGGTATAGTTCACGCGCAAGCCCGACATTCCAAGTTCAACTTACACATCAAACTCATGTTCACAGATATCTGCACATTCATAGATAATGTCCACAACCATGATTCACTTCAAAGCCAAAAAAATGTGAGGAGAGTTATAAATAAAGAAAAACCTCTAGTTCCTGCTACCAGTGCGAGCACAACAAGTTAAGACCATGCGTAATTAATTATATTTTGGTCATTTTTTGTGTTCTAAAATGCCGGCCGGCTCGCGGAAGGACGTGTTGCCGGCACACGCGCGGATTCAATGGAGGCTGCGGGGCAGTCTGAAGCCGGTTGCATGCGGCGAGGAGGCGTGTTCAGCCAGGCCTGCAGCATGTGGGGCCCTCTTGGCCGGCGCACCGGTTCAATGCCTGCGCTATGAGAGGTCGCGTCCGTGTCAGAGCAATCACTCCCTCCAGTCCTTTTTTGTTTGGGTATAACAAAATCTCATTTTCCATTCACATTTTACAAGTAAAAATCATGGACAAACTTTAACCCAAACTACGATGGGGACTAGTAAACCAGAACGGAGGTAGTAGTTTTTTTTATCAAAGAAGGGTTTCCCCCTTCTGATTTTCATTACTGAAAACCAACATCTAAACCATAGTATTTGCCCTAGAACTACCAGGTTCAACATCTCGCAACATAAACCCATACAACCATACGCCAAGGAGGTAGTAGTTATGAATTCCATTTTCGCTCCATACAAATCGTTCTAAAAACTACTTAGTACTTATAACGCGCCATTGAAAATCGGAACTCTTACCCCGCTAAAAAAAATGATATTTTAAACGTGGCTACTCGATCTGTGGCAACTAGCGAGCCACCGCCTCCGGGTCGTTCACCTGTGGTCCCGACCATCAACTTGTACGGATCAAATTATCACGCGAGCTGACTATTCCTACAAAGGTGCGCTCTACCACGTACCCGGTACCCGCGGATGCAGCAATCGTGCACCTAGGGTTTTAGGGTTTATTTGTTAACGGTGCCTTTACGTAACTCTCATGTGTGCGAGACAGCAAGAGACCGACTGCGTGCGTGCGCCTTTCTCTTTGTATATGTACTCCACGGTTTGTCTGGTGTCCAGAAAATTATACAGTGGTAATAACTACTAGCAATGTGCCAATGCATTGCCACACGATCAAAGTAGATTAATACATATCCACCGATTTGATAGAAACTAGAGTCTAGTTTTGAAATACGTATATCACTAAAAATATGTTATGTTTCACTGAAAATATATTCTTTTGGCGGTTTTGATGAGATAAGGGAGGAATGTTGTTGGTTTTAAGATTCAAGAAGTGGTATATGTCTAATTTCTAATCTTACTAGCAAGATGCTCGTGCGTTGCACGGAACATCAAGATCTTGTGGGAGAAAAGGATGAACGAGGGAAGGCCTTATCTGCAAATGTGGGGAGGAGTGCGGGTAAATTGCCATAGTTTCCTTCCTATCCGTTAGATATAGATCGGAAGGCCTATACTGCAGGATGGCAGGCACACCATCATCACCGACTATGCTTTTTATAAGAGTAGAGATAAAAAACAGAGTTGGTGATGATGGTGTGCCTACCATCCTGCAATATAGGCCGTCTGATTTATATATGATGGATAGGAAGGAAACTATGGCAATTTTGTAAAAAGATACCCACACCCCTCTCCACATTTGCAAATAAGGCCTTCCCTCATTCATCCTTTTCTCCCACAAGATAAACTACTCATGCAAATGCATCTTGATGTTCCATGCAACGCATGGGCATCTTGCTAGTTGTTGCAAAAAGCCCATGTGTGTGAGAGAGAGAGGGAGAGAGGAGGAGGACGGAGTGCATGTGTGACAAAGACACAAAGAGTGTGTGTGCGAGAGGTGTCATCTTAAAATGAGGCGATAGTGTGTGTGCACGATCGAGAGGGCATGTCTCAAGAAGGGAAGAAAAATCTACATAGATACAAGGAGCGCGAGAGAGGCATGTATGCGATAGTGGAAGCACGAGTGCGCGGGTGTATAAACCTATCTAGAGGCTAGTCGATAAATGTTGTGAGAGAAATACAAGTCGGGGTGCGAAAGCGAGAGTTTTGTGTGTGTGTGAGAGAGAGACGGTAGTCGGGAAGGGGAGTGGAAGCAGGATTTGTGTGTGTGTGTGTGTGTGTGTGTGAGAGAGAGAGAGAGAGAGAGGGAGAGGGGGAGTTTGTCTGATCGGTAAACAAATGAATAGTGTCAGTTTTATTATTGGGATGGAGACGGAAAGGAAACTACAACAAATGTTGTGTCTGCAGGAGAGAGTAATTTTAGTGGTATGAGTCATATCTAGAGACATATAGGGTGCGTGAGAGAACACCATAGAGAGAAAGACTAAGTGAAAGACGAGTGAGACTGTGTGTGGCGGTGAAAAAGAAAGCTTAGGCACCTAGTGATACCAGAGAATGGTAGAGACGTGAGAGATAATGAAAACCGTGTAATGTACAATGATAGGGAGAGTGTGACTTCTCAAGGGAGACGTTGAGAGACCATGTTTGCAACGATAGGAGAAACATGAAGTGAGCGTGCGGGTGAGCTGGAGAAAAGAGAGTGATAGCTACATGAAGGAGCATGCATGCGAGAGAGATGAGCGTGAAAGGAGTCAACATAAAAGGGATTCAAATATTTGAATTCAAGATGATGATACATGTAATTCATACTCGAACCAAATCGATCTATCAAACATGCATACTCATATGAATTCACGCGCATCTATGTTATTTAATATGTAGATATTACTGATCCATACATTTTAGTAGAACATAATTTGGTTTAAATTTTTTGAATTCAACCTTATGATTTTGAGATCATTGTATTTGTAAATCATATTATACATATAAAGGAGCATAATTTTTATTGTGATTTTGAAAGTATATATAAAAAATGATGTATATAGAATTTTATTCCAATCGAAAATGGATCCTGCCCGAACAAAAATGAAATACAAACTGGATTCAAATTGAGTTGGCACGGTAAACGTGCACCTTGCTCTGCAAAAAATTGAACAAAGCGGGGAAATTCGCAGTAACCGCCTGAAACCAAAATCTACGAGATGGAAATTACCGCATATCCTTGACACGCAAAGCCTATCAGCTCGATTTCTATAGGTTTCGATAGGGGTAGGTTTGTAATTTCACTCAAACGTGACATAACCGCCTCTCACCCGGATTCATACACGGTGGGCGCCAAAACACAGTGTCTCCTCGGCCGAAATCGACTCCCTCCCCGATTCATACACGGTGGAAGCCAAAAACAAACGCTCGTCGGCAAATATTCGATGTATGCGAGATTATCGTCCTATCCCCAACCGACTAATATTGACGTGATGTAGGAAATTTTAAACGGGGGCTAAGTTTGTAAATTTCCTTGCATTTGAGACAAGCATGCCCTGAAGACATGGTTCTCCCCTTCCTCTCTCCCTCCATTTCCCCATTCGTACTCCGTGGGCGCCAAAACACCCTCTCCACCCCAGCCTCCTCCGTCCGCCACACCATCCACCGCCGTCCTCCTCCACCATGCCGGAGCTGATACCCCGACGCCGTCGTCCATTACAAGACATTGACCTCTCTCATCCACGACTTCGGACCGGGATCCTTGCATCCCGTCCTCTTGCTTTATCCCCGCCATCGTCCACCTTGCCGGCACTGCTCCTACGACCGTCTCATCCACCGCGCCCCGCTGCCACCGTCTACCCTCCTAGATCTGCTTCCACACTGCCGACATCCATCGCTACCGCAACACCGTCAAATTCTCAGCAGATGCATACACGGCGCCGCACCAGAGGCAGTACACTTTCGTATCTACTCAACTTATCTATCGCCGCAAGAAAATAGATCGCAACTGCTTTACTCTGATTTCTTGTCCATCACTTACTTGTTAGTTGAAAGCAAACATTGGTTTCGAAGTTGCCTTTGTCCGGTTTGCACCTTCAGATCTGCCATGGCACGCTCAACACTATGCTCGCAATGCTTATGATTTTCCCTTATATATTCCACACTAGTTAAATGACGGTAGACTAAATTTCAAAATTGGGTCAGTCGATTTTTGAGAGCTCGCCGGTGCGAAGGAAGGGGCTCGGGTGGGGACAATGGTTGTGGGGGCGGTGGTGAGGCCTCGTCGAACGAAGAAAACTCAACGCGGGTGGGGGCGGGGGTGGGGGCGGGGGTGGGGTGGGGGTTGCGGAGGAATACAGGCGGTGGGGGCCAGTGGTTCGGCCGGCGGCCCGTGCGGTGTTTTGTATGGGAAGAATCAGAGACGCGGAAGAAGAAGGGTTAGGAGACGTAGGATCTTCATCCAACCGCCTGAAATGGTCGACTGACCCAAATGCCAAAAGTTACGCGACTTGCATGCAGACATGCCTTTATATTCAGTACCATCATCGTACTTGCTTAGCACTTCTCCTGAATCCATCAAGCTAAACAACGTGCCACTCATAATTCCAAACTTGTTGCTCAAATACGAATCTGATATGATGCTGATATTACTAAAATAGATAACATTTAATTGATCAGCTAATGTTCCTACTTTACTTTCGAAAAGCACGTGCACCACATATAGAGAGACAGCAGGGAGTTGCATTCTTAATGCGCTCTGGTTCATCATGTGTGGGCACTGCGCAACGAACATTTTATTATCCAAAATCTACTTGCTCTTCTTTAGCATGTTCCTCTTTCGTTCTTCTTTAATAAGTACTCTCTTCGTTCCTAAATACAAGTCTTTGTATAGATTCCACCATGGACTACATATGGAGCCAAATGAGTGAATCTACACTCTAAAATGTATCTGTATACATCTGTATGTGATCCATAGTGGAAATCTCTACA
Source organism: Aegilops longissima (assembly GCA_021605205.1). NCBI lineage: Eukaryota > Viridiplantae > Streptophyta > Magnoliopsida > Poales > Poaceae > Aegilops > Aegilops longissima. The sequence goes on along the minus strand of CM038678.1, from coordinate 243,720,402 downwards.
AAGACTTATATTTTGGAACGGAGGGAGTATGATAGTAGTACAGTATGTTCCTTATAGTGAAGATGAGCAGGGACATTTGCATTGTAGAGGTCTATACGGTCGGTTGTGATGGACACTTTGAACTCTTCGGGCCTCTTTGATTCATAGGATTTTGTAAACATAGGAATAGGAATTGTAGTGGTCTGCCCACTTGAATCCTATAAGATTAGCAAGGAAATGCGGGGAGCTGTGCCGCCTTTGAGAGTTACATGGATATTAACAGTACTGCACCTTCAGTTTAAGAGAGCTGGTATCCGAAGCCTTTCTAGCCGTACCGGCAATACTAGCACATATATTCTAGCAAGTTCCACTTTGCTGATTTTACTTGTGATGCTTACGGTTTTCCCGTTATATCTACACTATGATCTGCGTAGCTGCTTTGTGTCACACTAGCAGCAGTCCACTCTTGAAGCTAAACAACACACCAATCATAAGTCCAAAGCTTACTTCTTCAAATACGAATTGTGATATGATACCGATATTAGTTAACAGACACACATTTAATTGGTCAGGTAATGCTCCCACTTGATTTTCCAAATGCATGTGGCCACATATAGAGAGACAGCATGGAATTGCATTTCTTTGGGCGTTGTGATTCATCATGATTGCATTTCTTTGGGCGTTGTGATTCATCATGAGTGGGCAACCAACATTGTATGCAATGAAGCGGAACCTCAAGAATATGCTTCCTCTAACGTTCTTTAACATGTTACTGTTTTGTTATTCTGTATTTAGTACGTACAGTATGTTCCTTGTCAGGAAGGGGAGCAGGGACATCTGCAGTCAACAGCTGATAGAGCTGGCCTGTACGTGACCGATAGGCTTTCAATTAGTAGCGGCAATACAACACCATAATTTCCAGCTAGTACCACTTCCCCATTTATATATCCTAGTTATGGTGTACCCCTTTTATGTACACTACGATCTGCCTAGTTGTTATGTACTTTTGTTATCATGGTTTGGCAATAAACTCTCTATACAGTATATTATGAACCTATCATCTGCCAACTATCCTTACTTCTAGAGCCTATTTTTTGTGTACTTGTGCCAGATTATATTAATGCACGCACCATATTACAGCACACATGGGCTCCCTCATCAGAATCCAGTGATAGCACACAAGGGTTTACGGGGGCGCCCCTATATTAGAATATCCTCTGCATTACAAAGATAATCTCACAACTATTTGTGTTTTCATGCTTCTCAGATATTATACATAATCACAATGAATATCAGAATCCGCGCATGAGAAGAATATTGTGGAACACTGCAACGACTTACAAAATTGGCACCAAGGCATTGAGTGCCATCCTGGATGCAATGAAACTCATACGCTCCCCACATGTAGATTCTTGTTCAGAATATGATTCTAATGACTATTCTGACCTCGAGGAGTCAAAGGCAGATGGCCTGTCCTATTCACCCATCAAGGCGCCTGTTCTAATTTGGCAAGGTTTTATTGATTGCGCGTATCTTGCATAAGTTGTCTTGCATTTCTTCTACTTTGTTGCACCGCCATCTACTTAGTTTACTCATCATATATGTCAAGATGCCATGCCCATCCATTATATCAATACATATTCCATCTGTCATCATACCATGTTTTTCCACTCAAATGTTGTTCTTGTGCATCAGAGATCAAAAAGGAAGAGGGTGATTGCCGAACCTGAAGGAGCACCAGCAAACTCCTTGAAAAACGTGGTGGTGCCAGAGAAATTAGACATCACCCCACTTATATTGGCTCTACAACCAGTGACACAAACCTAGGACTGACTCCAGCAGACTGTACCCATACTTCACTGGCCGCACCACTAGCCCCACCACACAGGACCTGCACTCCAGCAAAAGGTATGCCGGTTTTAGTTGCCATAGCACCAGCCGTACCACGAAAAATCCCACTCCAGCAAAAAGTACAGCAAGTCCACCGGCTGAAGACCTATCCCAACTGTAGAGCCGGCCAATTCCTGCAGATTGGAACCCCCTTCCAGTTATTCCTAGTTTAAAAGACAATGCTTTCAATGTTGTTAGGGACTACGTGCATATATTCCCATCATGGGAAGATTATAGTGAAGACAAACACCATTTTCACATCTTCTGCCCCACTTACGTAAGTGCTATTATTCATGGTGATTATTTTCCTGTTTTCTGCTGATTGAACACATCAATGATTTACATTACATTGTTGTAAGTAGGCGAGGGTCAATCTGGATAGTCATGACGAGCAAAGTGTAACGCCCCGGATTCGATGCGCCAGGTGTCTGCTTGTTATTCGTCGTTGTTGCCATGTCATTTGCTTGCGTGTTGCACTTTGCCATGTCATCATCTGCATTTCATATCATGTCGTCATGTGCATTTCATTTTGCATACGTGTTCGTCTCATGCATCCGAGCATTTTCCCCGTTGTCCGTTTTGCAATCCGGCACTCCTATGTCTCCCGGCGCCCTCTTTTACCTCTTTTCATGTGTGGGTGTTAAACGGTCTCGGAATGGACCGAGGTTTGTCAAGCGGCCTTGGTATAGCACCGGTAGACCGCCTGTCAAGTTTCGTGCCATTTGGAGGTCGTTGGTACTCAACAGTTAACAAGGGTAACCGCAAAAGCCTCTTTTGTTGCAGCCCAACACCCCCTTCAAAGTGTCCCAAAACCCACCTAACTCCCCTCCATGCTCTTGGTCGTTCGATCACGATCGCGTGGCCGAAAACCGCACCTCATTTGGACTCTCCTAGCTCCCTCTACCTATATATATGTCTTCCTCCCCGGATTTTGTGATCTAACCCTAGCTAACCTCCCCTTGGCACGGACGTGTCCACCCCGCCACCGGACGTGTCCGCCGCCGCCTCCACGTCGCCCGGCCAATCAGCCGGCGCCACGTCCGCCCCCGCCGCTCCCAGCCAACCACGGCGCGCGCAAGTGTCGCGCCGCCGCCCAGCTCCTCCCGCTGCCGGGAACGCTCGGCCCATCCGAGGGAGCCGCCTGGGCATAGAACTGCCCCAGCGCCCGCCAGCCTTGCCGCCCGCCGCCTGCCGCCGCTGCCGCCGCCGCCTCGCCGCCGCTGCTGCACACCGCTTGCGGCAGCCGCCGCCCCGCCGCCTCGCCGGGTTGGTTCGTCTCGTCCGCCGCCTCGCGGAACCTCGCTCGCCGCCCCGGCGCTACGAATGCGCGCGCCGCGCCGCCCCGAAGGCCGCCTCGCTGAAGCGCTGCTGCCGCCAAGGCCAAATCGCGTCCGCGCCGCCGCCGCCTCCTCCGGGCCACTTCCGTTGCCGCCGCCAACCGCGCTTCGCCGAGCTTCGGCCGGATCCGGCGAGATCCGCCGGATCCACCTCGCCCGCCTGCCTCCGGCTTCCTCCGCCCTCCTCGCCCCTCGCCGAGCTCCTCCGCTCGCCGGAGCTCCTCTCGCCAGTTCGGGACCAGATCCACGGGTTCCCCATCCAAACACCACGCCTCGTCCGGATCCCTCCGTCCGCTCGTCCTCGTCCGTTGACTTTGGAGGTTGTTTTTCCACTAAGTCCCGAAATCTGCAGTAACTTTGTTGCATTTTCATCGCATCATATCTCTGTCATCGTTGCTCCGTTTTGTGCGTACAATATGTAAAAATGTTCGTCTTGAAGAGTAGATCATTTCGTCTCATTGCATCATTTTCCTTTGAGCTCATCTTGATGCCCGAAATGCTGTTAGAAGAGTGCTATGTGATGTTAGTTTCTGATTCTTATCAGAACATGCACTTTTGTCATTTTTGCCATGATTGATGTGTGCACCCTATGAACTTGAGTCCTACATGTGTTTTGTAATATGTCATGCCATCTTTACAGGGGTGTATGCCATGTATTTTGGTGATCTCTGTGGTGACTAGCACAAGCATGCAAACTAGGCTTCATGATGTTGCTGATTTCAGCCCTGTTCTGCTGATATTTTTATGCCATGTTAACTTGATGCTACAGAGAGATCCATGCTTATTTTGAGTTACTTCACTAAGGATGTTTTGTTCTACATGTCTTGCTCTATCCATCCATGCCCTTGTTTGCAATTATGGAGTGCCATAGCTTGAGTCAATCGAGCTCTACTTTTGCTATAAAATGTTTCCTGGCAGATTGTTTACATGTTATTCAATTTTGCCAAGGTTGTTTTAGTTGATCCATGAACCCTATGATGTTGTTCTTGCCATGTATAGCTTCTATGCCATGTCTTCTTACTGTTGGTAGCCTTGCCATGCCATGTATTGCTCTGTAGTGAGTGGTTCAAGCTCACCAACATGCCTACTTATCGTTGTTCCTGCCATGTTTAAATCCGTAACATAACTTGCCATGTTTACATGGGTGCCATCATATTTTCTGATCCTTTTTGGCTCATGGTCAGTAAGGGACTTTTGTTCTATGCTTTGAGTAGATTCATGCCATGCCTTTGTTTGCCATGATAAGTTCCTGTAACATGTTGTTTGATAGCTCTAAACATTGCAACCTGATGTTATTTCTGCCAAGCCTGAAACTGTTATTATTTGCAATCTTGCCATGTCATTTTGAGCATGTTCTAGTGATTTATGGAGATAGCTCAGTGTTCATGTTTTGTAATGCTTTACATGTACATCATGCCCATGCCTTTTGTTTTCTTGTTAAGATGCTGTAGCTTGTTGTTTTGATGCTTGCAATATGCCTAGTTGCTGTTTTGGACAGATTGTTGCTATAACTTGTATAGTGTGTATGTGTTGCACCGTTGCTCCGTTTTGAGTGTGCTCTACATGAAACTTGCTTGATTTTGCATGTAGTTTCATATTATCATGTTGCATCCTTGTTTTGAGGTGTTTGCTTGATGTTTGTATGCATTTTGCATCAATGCCATGTTTATCTTGTTTTGCTCATATCTTCTAGGCCGTAGCTCCGAATCTAATGAACTATATATGTAACTTGACTAGAATTTCGTGTAGATCATCGTGGTGAATCTTAACTTGCTGTTTAACAACTTGAACATAAGGTTTATTCAGTTCTGGACCAATTTCGAAATATGCATATGAGGACTTACCGGAATTGTTATATGTTGTTCCCGGCCTCATTTAAACTTGCTTTGATGTGTTGCTCTTGTTTGCATCATATTTTGCCATGAGTAGCTTCATCTAGATTCGTCATGCATCATGTTTGTTGTGCATCTTGTCATGTTCATGTGTGGTGTGTTTACCTATGTTGTGTGCTTCTTCTTGTTAGTTCCTGTTTCGTTGCGATCGTGAGGATTCGTTCGTCTACGCTTGGTTCGGCTTCATCCGTTCATCTTCTTCATGGACTCGTTCTTCTTCCTTGCGGGATTTCAGGCAAGATGACCGCTACCCTGGATCTCACTACTATCATTGCTATGCTAGTTGCTTCGTTCTTTCGCTATGCTGCGCTACCTATCACTTGCTCGCTCAAGCCATCCCATATTGCCATGTCAACCTCTAACCTTTTGCACCCTTCCTAGCAAACCGTTGTTTGGCTATGTTACCGCTTTGCTCAGCCCTCTTATAGCGTTGTTAGTTGCAGGTGAAGATGAAGTTTGTTCCTTGTTGGAACATGGAGATGTTGTTCCTTGTTGGAACATGTTTACTTGTTGGGATATCATAATATATCTTATTTAATTAATGCATCTATATACTTGGTAAAGGGTGGAAGGCTCGGCCTTATGCCCGGTGTTTTGTTCCACTCTTGCCGCCCTAGTTTCCGTCATATCGGTGTTATGTTCCCGGATTTTGCGTCCCTAACGCGGTCGGGTGATTTATGGGACCCCTTGACAGTTCGCTTAGAATAAGACTTTTCAAGAAGGCCCAACATTGGTTTTACCATTTGCCTCACCTATTCCCTTTTTCCCTTGGGTTTCGGAGCCCGAGGGTCATCTTTATTTTAGCCCCCCGAACCGGTGCTCCTTCTAAGTGTTGGTCCGAACTAGAGCCCTGCGGCGCCCCTCAAGGCAACTCGAGGTCTGGTTTTAGTTGTATGGACTGCTCATCCGAGTGTGCCTCGAGACCGAGATATGTGCAGCTCCTATCGATTTGTCGGCACATCCGGCGGCTTTGCTGGTCTTGTTTTATTGTCTGTCGAAATGTCTTGTAGCCGGATTCCGAGACCGATCGGGTCTTCCGGGAGAAGGAATATCCTTCGTTGATCGCGAGAGCTTATCATGGGCTTGTTGGGACACCCCTGCAGGTTTGAACTTTCGAAAGCCGTGCCTGCGGTTATGTGGCGATGGGAATTTGTTAATGTCGGTTGTAGTAAACTTGAAGCAAACTCTTCTAAAATACACCAACCGTAATGCGTGAATCGTGAGTGTCTCTTTTGGGGTTGATCGAGAGGAGAACACGATTTCGGGTTATGTCGACGTAAGTAGGAGTTCAGGATCACTTCTTGGTCATTTCTAGTTGACGACCGTTCCTTTGTTTCTCTTCTCGCCTCATTTGCGTATGTTAGCCACCATATATGCTTAGTCGCTGCTGCAACCTCACCACTTTATCCCTTCCTTTCCTACTTAAGCTTTGCTAGTCTTGATACCCATGGTAATGGGATTCTTTGAGTCCTCGTGGCTCACAGATTACTACACCACCAGATTGCGTGTACAGGTTGTGCGATGATCTTGACGCGAGAGCGATGTTTACTTGTGTTGAAGTTCTTCTTCCGCTTCTTCTTCGATCGGGGATAGGTTCGGTCGGCACCTGGCTAGGTGGTGGATGTCGTTTGAGTTTTGTTTATGTTTCATCCGTAGTCGGATGTTGATCTCTTGTATATGATGTTGATGTATCCTTGTGGTATTTGTGCCTTATGTATGTATCCCCATCTAATATGTAATGTTGATGTAATGATATCCACCTTGCAAAAGCGTTTCAATATGCGGGTCTATCCTTGGTGGGACCGTCGAGTTCCTTTTGGATAGGGTCGCATATTGGGCGTGACAAGTTGGTATCAGAGCCTCGACCGACCCTAGGAGCCCCCTTGATTGATCGTGTAGTTTGGCCGTTGTTGAGTCTAGAAGAAAACTGATTTATGAGTCTAGTTATATCGGAGAGTAGGAATTCTTTTACTCCTCTGCCCCTTCGTCGCTCTGGTGGGGAATCTTGACGTAGGTGTTTTGAATTATTTCTCTTCCCCTTCAAATTTTTCTTTAGGTTCACGCAGTTGGTTTTCCGATCGTTGGCTCTCAGCTCTTTTCATCCGGTGCTTTTCTCGTCAAGGCGATTCGACCATTTTCATCTTTGCAAGTTCAATCCTCAGTTCTTCCTCCGACGTCGTTGTTTTTCCTTGTCCGAAGTTGTCCTTGTTTTTCCCACCCGCCCACCCTTCTTCTTCTCGGAACCGGAGTCCGTAATCGAGTATCCTTCCTACTCGTGCGAAGTCTTTGCCTTTCTTTCCTCAATGATTTCAACCGGTGTTTTTCTCTTCAAGTTGTTCGTCGGTTCCCCTTCCAAGTTGCCTTTGTTTTCCCGCCCTCCCACCCTTTTCTTCCCGGAGCTTGAATCTCTTTCGAGCATCAATTTCATTCGTACGGAGCCTCTTCAGTCTTCCCTCAATCATTTCAACCGGTGAATTCTCATCTTGTTCGTCATTATTCACCCCTTTCTTTTTCCGGTGCACTCAATTCAAGTTTTTCGAGTTGATCACATTCTTTTCCTTGGATCAAGTGTTTTTTCCCCTGCTCGTTCGCCTCTCGCCAATTTATCATTCCGGAGTTCCGAAGACATCTCAGAAGATTCGTGTTTGCTTTTAATTAATTCGAGGTTGTCACCTCATTCAAATATTTCAATTGTTCCGGTGCATCATCTATCTGTTCATCATCCCATTTCCAACGGTGTTTTCTTTTTAGTGGGCCCTAACCCACATGTCTTTTCCCAGGATCTTACCTGACTCTTCTAATTATTCCGGAGCCATTCTTAATTCTTTTTGAAATTTGACGTAAGTATGAATTTCATCAGTCAGATGTTTTCCCAAGATTGATTTCAAATCATTTTCATTGTTGGCTCAACCTCTCTGTTTTTCTTTCTTCCGTAGTATCTCAGCAATTTTGGTGGTGTTTCTCGTCGTCATTTGAAGACCGAAGTAGAGTTTCTCTTAAATCTTGTCCATTCCCCCGGAGATTCATGGTGCTAGCTCGATGTTATCCTATCTAATTGTTTCCAGTCATGCAAATTATTTTCATCCATCCGGAGTATTTCAGAAGTTCATTTCTATTTCTTTTCACCGAGGCCATCATTCTGTTATCGTTCTCTATTTATCCGATTGCTTCGCTCAAGTTTCTTAATCAGCTCATGATCTCTTTGTTCTTTTGCATCTAAATCCCATCAATCATATTTGTTCTTCTAATTATTCCCGGTGATTATTTCTCTTTCGGCAGTCATTTTTGAATTCTTACGGTGGTTCCTACAGGTTCTTTTTCCTTTATTATCATATTAATCCATTCGTTCTTTTCAATCCTACCGGTGGTTCATGAAGACCTTCTCAAGTTTGTGTCATGTCACTTCTCAATCCTTTTTCAAGAAGAATAAGTTGCATGCCAAATCCATTGCTTGTCATCAATTTAATTTGATGAAGGATAAGCATACAATAAATCTTATTCTTATTTCATCCAAGTGATTAATCTTTTACTTCGGAGTTTGTTCTTGATGAATAAATTCTAGTTCCAAGTGTCTTCATCTTTTCTTTTCCGGAGTTCAAATTTCCTCGGCCATTTCGTCGGAATCCTCCATCTAAATCATCGCAGCGCTCATCTATTCTGTCATCCTTCATTTTATCTCGCCATCCTTTTGTTACCGGAGTTCTTCACGGTGGTTCTTCATGATTAAATTCATTCTTCAAGAGTTCATCAAGATTTTGTTGGAGGAGTTCAAGTATCTTTTCTTCTCCCGTCTTGAAGAGCAAATAATTCTTCATTTTCTTTTGAAGTGGAGTTTTGCATTTCTTCGTTCTTCTCAGCTATTTAATCTTTTCCACTTGTGGTCGGTTATCACCTCTTAATTTCTGAGATGTTATCCATAAGTCCACAACAAGCTTATTCTTTCGTTGTTGATTTTCTCAACTACTCCGTTCAATCTTTTCTTGTAAGGTTGCTTTCAATTTCATTCGCGGCACAAGTTGTCATTTTCTTCTCCGTTCTTTTCATCCAACTCTTTTAATTCTTTCCGGAGGTTTTGTGTCATGTCTTCATCAAATATCATTCCATCCTCTCAAGTTCATGTTCTATTCTTTCCTTGTTCAGCCGGAGTGCTGCCTAAATCCTTTCAGTCTTATTCGTTTCTTTTCTCATTCTAACCACTCCGGTTAGAACGAGTGGTTTCATAGTCTATCTGATTCCGCGAGTTTTTGATTCTCGTCATTCTCGTCGTTCCTCTCTTCTTCTCGAGTGCTCTCGATTCCTTGCTTCTTCTTGAGTTCTTGTTTCACCTCATCTCTTTTTCTCTTCCGTCTCGGTCCTAAGATCTCGGGACGAGATCTCTTGTTAGTGGAGGAGTGTTGTAACGCCCCGGATTCGATGCGCCAGGTGTCTGCTAGTTATTCGTCGTTGTTGCCATGTCATTTGCTTGCGTGTTGCACTTTGCCATGTCATCATCTGCATTTCATATCATGTCGTCATGTGCATTTCATTTTGCATACGTGTTCGTCTCATGCATCCGAGCATTTTCCCGTTGTCCGTTTTGCAATCCGGCACTCCTATGTCTCCCTGCGCCCTCTTTTACCTCTTTTCATGTGTGGGTGTTAAACGGTCTCGGAATGGACCGAGGTTTTTCAAGCGGCCTTGGTATAGCACCGGTAGACCGCCTGTCAAGTTTCGTGCCATTTGGAGGTCGTTTGGTACTCCAACGGTTAACCGGGTAACCGCAAAAGCCTCTTTTGTTGCAGCCCAACACCCCCTTCAAAGTGTCCCAAAACCCACCTAACTCCCCTCCATGCTCTTGGTCGTTCGATCACGATCGCGTGGCCGAAAACCGCACCTCATTTGGACTCTCCTAGCTCCCTCTACCTATATATATGTCTTCCTCCCCCGGATTTTCGCAGTCTAACACTAGCCAACCTCCCCCTTCGCGCGCCGGACGTGTCCACCCCGCCGCCGGACGTGTCCGCCGCCGCCTCCACGTCGCCCCGGCCAATCAGCCGGCGCCACGTCAGCCCCGCCGCCGCCCCAGCCAACCACGGCGCGCCAAGTGTCGCCGCGCCGCCCAGCTCCTCCCGCTGCCGGGCTGCGGCCCATCGGAGGCCGCGCCGGTCAGAATCGCCTGAAGCGCCCCGGCCTGGCCCGCGCGCCGCCGCCCGCCGCCGCTGCCGCCGCCGCCGGCGCTTCGAAGCCTGCCTGCCGCCGCCTCGCCGGGCTTCGTCTTCGTCGCCGCCGCGCTGACCTCGCCGCCCGCCCGCCTCCGAATACGCGCGCCGCCGCGCCTCCCCAGCGCCGCCCGCCTTGAAGCGTCGCCGCCATCGCCAGCAATCCCGCGTCCGCGGCCGCCGCCGCCTCCCTCCGAAGCCACCTCCGTGTTGCCGCCAACGCGCTTGCTGAGCTTCGGCGGATCAGCGAGATCCGGCCGGATCCACCTCGCCCCGCCCGTCTCCGGCTTCCTCCGGCCCTCCTCTCCCCTCGCCGGAGCTCCTCCGCTCGCCGGAGCTCCTCTGCACCAGTTCGGGACCAGATCCACCGGGTTCCCCATCCAAACACCACGCCTCGTCCCGGATCCCTCCGCCCCGCTCGTCCTCGTCCCGTTGACTTTCGGAGGTTGTTTTTTCCACCAAGTCCCGAAATCTGCAGTAACTTTGTTGCATTTTCATCGCATCATATCTCTGTCATCGTTGCTCCGTTTTGTGCGTACAATATGTAAAAATGTTCGTCTTGAAGAGTAGATCATTTCGTCTCATTGCATCATTTTCATTTGAGCTCATCTTGATGCCCGAAATGCTGTTAGAAGAGTGCTATGTGATGTTAGTTTCTGATTCTTATCGTAACATGCACTTTGTCATTTTGCCATGATTGATGTGTGCACCCTATGAACTTGAGTCCTACATGTGTTTTGTAATATGCCATGCCATCTTTGCAGGGGTGTATGCCATGTATTTTTGTGATCTCTGTGGTGACTAGCACAAGCATGCAAACTAGGCTTCATGATGTTGCTGATTTCAGCCCTGTTCTGCTGATATTTTTATGCCATGTTAACTTGATGCTACAGAGAGATCCATGCTTATTTTGAGTTACTTCACTAAGGATGTTTTGTTCTACATGTCTTGCTCTATCCATCCATGCCCTTGTTTGCAATTATGGAGTGCCATAGCTTGAGTCAATCGAGCTCTACTTTTGCTATAAAATGTTTCCTGGCAGATTGTTTACATGTTATTCAATTTTGCCAAGGTTGTTTTAGTTGATCCATGAACCCTATGATGTTGTTCTTGCCATGTATAGCTTCTATGCCATGTCTTCTTGCTGTTGGTAGCCTTGCCATGCCATGTATTGCTCTGTAGTGAGTGGTTCAAGCTCACCAACATGCCTACTTATCGTTGTTCCTGCCATGTTTAAATCCGTAACATAACTTGCCATGTTTACATGGGTGCCATCATATTTTCTGATCCTTTTTGGCTCATGGTCAGTAAGGGACTTTTGTTCTATGCTTTGAGTAGATTCATGCCATGTCTTTGTTTGCCATGATAAGTTCCTGTAACATGTTGTTTGATAGCTCTAAACATTGCAACCTGATGTTATTTTCGCCAAGCCCTGGCTGTTATTATTTGCAATCTTGCCATGTCATTTTGAGCATGTTCTAGTGATTTATGGAGATAGCTCAGTGTTCATGTTTTGTAATGCTTTACCTGTACATCATGCCCATGCCTTTTGTTTTCTTGTTAAGATGCTGTAGCTTGTTGTTTTGATGCTTGCAATATGCCTAGTTGCTGTTTTGGACAGATTGTTGCTATAACTTGTATAGTGTGTATGTGTTGCACCGTTGCTCCGTTCTGAGTGTGCTCTACATGAAACTTGCTTGATTTTGCATGTAGTTTCATATTATCATGTTGCATCCTTGTTTTGAGGTGTTTGCTTGATGTTTGTATGCATTTTGCATCAATGCCATGTTTATCTTGTTTTGCTCATATCTTCTAGGCCGTAGCTCCGAATCTAATGAACTTTATATGTAACTTGACTAGAATTTCGTGTAGATCATCGTGGTGCATCTTAACTTGCTGTTTAACAACTTGAACATAAGGTTTATTCAGTTCTGGACCAATTTCGAAATATGCATATGAGGACTTACCGGAATTGTTATATGTTGTTCCCGGCCTCATTTAAACTTGCTTTGATGTGTTGCTCTTGTTTGCATCATATTTTGCCATGAGTAGCTTCATCTAGATTCGTCATGCATCATGTTTGTTGTGCATCTTGTCATGTTCATGTGTGGTGTGTTTACCTATGTTGTGTGCTTCTTCTTGTTAGTTCCTATTTCGTTGCGATCGTGAGGATTCGTTCGTCTACGCTTGGTTCGGCTTCATCCGTTCATCTTCTTCATGGACTCGTTCTTCTTCCTTGCGGGATTTCAGGCAAGATGACCGCTACCCTGGATCTCACTACTATCATTGCTATGCTAGTTGCTTCGTTCTTTCGCTATGATGCGCTACCTATCACTTGCTGCTCAAGCCATCCCATATTGCCATGTCAACCTCTAACCTTTTGCACCCTTCCTAGCAAACCGTTGTTTGGCTATGTTACCGCTTTGCTCAGCCCCTCTTATAGCGTTGTTAGTTGCAGGTGAAGATGAAGTTTGTTCCTTGTTGGAACATGGAGATGTTGTTCCTTGTTGGAACATGTTTACTTGTTGGGATATCACAATATATCTTATTTAATTAATGCATCTATATACTTGGTAAAGGGTGGAAGGCTCGGCCTTATGCCCGGTGTTTTGTTCCACTCTTGCCGCCTAGTTTCCGTCATATCGGTGTTATGTTCCGGATTTTGCGTCCCTAACGCGGTCGGGTGATTTATGGGACCCCTTGACAGTTCGCTTTGAATAAGGCTTTTCCAGAAGGCCCAACATTGGTTTTACCATTTGCCTCACCTATTCCCTTTTCCCTTGGGTTTCGGAGCCCGAGGGTCATCTTTATTTTAGCCCCCGGACCGGTGCTCCTTCGAAAGTGCTTGGCCGAACTAGAGCCCTGCGGCGCCCCTCAAGGCAACTTGAGGTCTGGTTTTAGTTGTATGGACTGCTCATCCGAGTGTGCCTCGAGACCGATATATGTGCAGCTCCTATCAGATTTGTCGGCACATCCGGCGGCTTTGTTGGTCTTGTTTTATTCTTTGTCGAAATGTCTTGTAGCTGGGATTCCGAGACTGATCGGTCTTCCGGGAGAAGGAATATCCTTCGTTGATCGCGAGAGCTTATCATGGGCTAAATTGGGACACCCCTGCAGAGTTTGAACTTTCGAAAGCCGTGCCCGCGGTTATGTGGCGATGGGAATTTGTTAATGTCCGGTTGTAGTAAACTTGAAGCAAACTCTTCTAAAATACACCAACCGTGTGCGAATCGTGAGTGTCTCTTTTCGGGTTGATCGAGAGGAGAACACGGTTTCGGGTTATGTCTCGACGTAAGTAGGAGTTCAGGATCACTTCTTGGTCATTTCTAGTTGACGACCGCCTTTGTTTCTCTTCTCGCTCTCATTTGCGTATGTTAGCCACCATATATGCTTAGCGCTGCTGCAACCTCACCACTTTATCCCTTCCTTTCCTACTTAAGCTTTGCTAGTCTTGATACCCATGGTAATGGGATTCTTTGAGTCCTCGTGGCTCACAGATTACTACACCACCGATTGCAGGTACAGGTTGTGCGATGATCTTGACGCGAGAGCGATGTTTACTTGTGTTGAAGTTCTTCTTCTGCTTCTTCTTCGATCAGGGGATAGGTTCCAGGTCGGCAGCCTAGGCTAGCAGGGTGGATGTCATTTGAGTTTCTGTTTATTTTTCATCCATAGTCGGATGTTGATCTCTTGTATATGATGTTGATGTATCCTTGTGGCATTTGTGCCTTATGTATGTATCCCCATCTAATATGTAATGTTGATGTAATGATATCCACCTTGCAAAAGCGTTTCAATATGCGGGTCTATCCTTGGTGGGACCGTCGAGTTCCTTTTGGATAGGGTCGCATATTGGGCGTGACACAAAGCTTGCTTGCGCTTTTGAAGGAAGCATTGCAGCAGTATCGATGTTACCTGAGGAAATCATATTTTGATGGCAAGTCTATAAACGAATTTCCAGTGAAGTCTCTTGTAATAAATTTAGAAGACATTGAATGGAAAAACCTTGTTATGCACTAGTCTCGTTCCCAGGATGAGGTATTGTCTATGATATCACATGACAATTTGAACTTCTACTTTTCCGCATGTGCCTTATGGATCTTTTTTGTAGGAAATCTGCTTGAAGAAGAATTCCGGTTTGAAAAGGACGACAGGATATCGCAAATATGCTGCCCGCTGCTTTGCTCTTGTTAGTACCTGTTGACCTATATCACTGTACTTGCATACATACCTGGTTCATTATGTGACAGTAGTATGCATGATAGCTTGCTTATCGATTGTTCGCTCCAAATTATCTGATCTGTATGAATGGTTACATTAGTGTAGAATATATCCAATGCCAATGAATTTTTTTAGCTCTGCATTGTTCTTGTAAGTACCTACTGTCCTTTATCAGTGTACTTATATTGATAGGTAGTTGTTCATGTACCATCACTCTGCAGCTTATTTTCCTTTGTCCTCCATTTTCTATACATCAGATCTATATTTACTCTTACCATAAGGTTGGATAACACCGATGGTATTGAAGAAGTTTAGCTCTGCATTGCTCTTGGCTGTACCTTTTTCCTATATCGCTGTACTTACATTTATAGCTACTTGGTTATGTAGCATCACTCTTCATCTTATCTTAAATATTCTTCATTTTTTCTTATATTTTCACATCTATATTTACTCTTAACAAAATGTAGAATAAAGGCAATGCTTACGAAGAAGATACTGTGGTAAACTTCTTGAATTCCCCCATTAGCATGGACAAGGGCTTTATAGAGCCTGTCTTCACCAATAATGTAAGTTTGACCTTCTCAAGCCTTCAAACTTTGTTGTGTATATTTGGTTAGGCATGACAGCAACATCTGTTTATTTTTTGTGTTTGCATTAAATTGCATGTTTAAAGTTTATTGTGTAGTTCATAAACAAAAGTTTGTCCTTTTCAATTTAAGTTTTCAGTTGTATAACCAAGTTCCTTCTTCATACCATGTAAATTAAACTATACAAAGCAAGTGATCTTCTTTTGCACTTCATGTATGCTTCTGTTCTTGATCCGTAATCCAGTGGTGTGGTGGATCTACCCACTACAGCACAATGTCATATTTTGCAGTGCCTTAACAATAAACAGTGTCATATCATTCTACTATTATTTAAACCGTCTCTTTATTTGCCAATCTGAAATGGATAAATTGACAGCACACTAACTATTGATACTTATGAGTTCTTGATCTGTAATCCAGTGGTGTCGTGAAGCTGCCAACTCCTTCACAATGTCATTTCCTGCCATGCTTGACCTGAACAATACCATATTGTGTTAATGTTATTTTAAACTGTGTCACTTTATTCGTCAGTAAGAAATGTGATGAATTGTCAACACTGATACTTATATGTGCAAAACCTGTCATCTGTCTGCTTGTTTATCTTTCAGAGTGAGGATGATATTAGTGTCAAAAAAGCGCAGTCTCATCAGCTTGCTCAGCTGCTTGCGCCGCAGCTCCTGAGCAAGGCTAATCTTTCTTGAACTCTATTGAAGTGTTGTCGATTTTGTATATTATTTTATCGGCGTGTTTATTTGCACTGGTGGCGATCTTTGATGCCCAGTGTATGTAATCTGCTGTCTGCTTGTGCTTTATTATCATAGTGACTAACTTTGATGCCCAATGGATGTAATATGCCGTAATTTTTTTATTGTATAGTCTAGGTTTTTTCTTATTCACGATGCTGCAGTTATTTTATTATTATATACTCCGTATATATATATATAGGACAACACTATTCTATTCCTGGGATCAAAATAGTTATTTGGATCACAGCGGGCTATATAGGAGCGAGGAGATGTTCACGAACTCTGTGGGAAAAAACCCGCCACCCACCACTCACTCATGATCTCCCCCCTTCCCTGACCTCCCGACTCCTTTCCTCCCGTGCATCGCCGCCAGTTCCCCTCCACCTGCTTCCAGTGCACCGCCGCCCCCTCCATTGGCTTCCACCGCCCCGCCCCAGCCGGCGCCGCCGCCCCCATCCCGGTCCCAAATAGTGACGCCCCGCCTCGCCCCCAACCATCGCCGCCGACCCGACCTCCTCATAGCGCGCCGCCGCCCCCACGTCCCGATGCGCCCCCTTCCGCCGTCGGCCCCCACCCCGCCACCCAGCACCTCCCGTTGCCGGCCCCTACTCCACCTCCCAGCACCTCCCCGTCTCCGGCTGGAATCCCCCAGCGCGCCTGCCAGCGTCGGGGCGCCGTTGTCCACAGCTTCTCCAGCCGGTGACTGATCCATCCTCCGCCTGCCCCGTCCCCATTTATTCGCCGTCGCGACCTTCCCCTGCCCCGCGCTGCGACCTGCCTCCCGACGGAAGTTCAACCTATGCAAGCATCCCCGTTCTTCTCCGGTCGTCGCGGCCGTTCGTCTGTGCTCCATCGAAACGGGCTGCATCTGGTGATTGCATCGCCGGGCTTGTCTGGGAGTTCGTGGCCGGACTTCTCCGGAGGCTTGCGCCGGCGAGCCCCTGCATCTAGAATTATTTATGCCCTGCCACCCAAGCTCTGTCTCTCTATAGTGTTCTTCAAATAGCATCCGCGAATGTCGTTGTTTTGCTGCCCACTAGGTGTTCGTGCAAATGTCAAAGAGGGAGCTGGAACGAAATTCTACAGGTGGTAGTTTAGGATAAACCAATGATGAAATAGATCACTGTGTAGATTTATTTTTGTTGAAGCCTACGATATTCTTTGGTAATTCTTATTGTTCGTTGTAATCAATATGTTGATGGCATGCTCGTGCGCTAGCACTTGATATGGCATGCTCGGCCCCTCCTCCGCGGCCGGCGCTCTCCCAGCCTGTGGTCGACACCCATCCTCCTCCGCGGCCAGCGCCCTCGCTCCCCGCGGCCGGCGCGCTCCTTCCCTGCGGCTGACGGGCCTCCAGCTCCGTGGCCGGCGCGGTCCCTCCTCGCTGCAGCTTGCCCCTCCTCCATGGATGGCCTGCACCGGCTGCCGGAACTCGTTGAGGTGGTACCCTTCATCCTCGATCTTCAATTACAGGTTACCAACGACGCTACAAAGAGAAAGGTCAGCCTCTGGCCTCTAGAAGTTCAGTTTGTTGACTCTCTGAAGTTTCTAAAGTTAGATTATAATCGTGTATATTTTGCAGGGCCCTGCGAAGTTCAGTTTTTTGATTTTCCAAAGTTTAGTTTGTTGATTTTCTGAAGAAATAGGTTGCGACGTGCACGTTCCGGCGTTGGTTCACGGTCCGGACTGTGATTTGTTGTGCTAATGTCTAGTAGCTTGTGAAGCATGATGCTAACAACAAATGTATAGTAGTTTATGAACCATGATGTTAACTGATTTTTTTTGCAGCTCAGCGTATTGCTGCTGGAGTTGGTGTCCGTGCAAGAGCCTGCTTCAAGGACTCCTTCCTCGTTGACACCGGCGGAGGCGCTCACGAAACTGGCGCTGCAGTGCATGACCAATGACCATGCGGCTCCTAACATGTCTTCAGTTGCCGCCAAGGTCTACAATCTCTTCCTAGAGGTGTTGCACCGACAAAGTTCCGCATCCTCGCCAACATCTCCATCTCCATGGCCCAAGGTGAATTCAGTTTAATTGCTTGCTGGAGAACTTATGTGGTTGCTCATCGTAGCATTTGGAAGTGACATGGAATTGTTGGTAGATTAGTTGATTACTCCTGCCATGGCTATCACATGTTTCTGATGCTAACAGAACAGATGAGTGCTGCTCAACACATGTAGGCTGCAAACACCTACCAGGAAGCTTCGGCGCCCTGCTGCTAGCACATGAAGCGCTCGTGTGCGGCTCTCCCTCTCTTGTTCTTTCTCCCTGTTTGTATTTATGCCTGAACATTGAAAACAATTCAATGTATACACTGTACGTACAATTGCCTGCTAGATGAAGCTCCATGTGCAAAATATACTGTTTTGGTTTCAGTGGACATCACCTTCTTCCAGCGTGAGGACGGCACCTCCTTCAGGGCGAGGTGGATTTGGACTTCAGCGGTAGTACGAAGAGCACTTCAGGGGACGGGCGAACTCAGAAAAATTCGCCGCCCCTCCCGCTGCTCGTCGCCGACTACAACGACGGGACGAGGTCGAGCTTCCCTGCCATGGTCGACATGGAGTTCTCCCCTTTGCTCCATCGTGTGTGTCCGCGCAAGAAATTGACCTGCCCATGGCCTAACAAGTGACCTTCATCACTGTTAGCTTCTTCTAAGTTGCTCCTGCAACCGTGCAGCGCTCCTAGTGCCCAGCACCGGCAGCGCCTTGCTACCACTCTTTCTCGGGTGCCCATGCAGAGCAAAAAAAGGTTTGCAGTGTTAACATCTGTCCGTCACATCTTTTCTATATTTTTTCAATTGGCGATTTCACATGTTTTTTTGTTGTGAGTGACCTATGTCTCTGTGAGATCTATGATCGATCCATTGGTTATGTGAATTCATTTAGTCTATATAAAGGACCAAATAAATTATGTGTTGCCATAAAAAAATGAGAGAATTCCTTATTTGGCCCTTTCTTAAAATTTGCTTCCTTATTTGACCCAAATAAAATTTTCTTCCCTATATGACACCTAAAGTAAATTTTGTTCCTTATACGACACTTTTGTCCATTTTAGGCACTAACGGTGTTAAGTGTGAGATGAAAGGACCATTTTGCCTCTAGTGCATTGTGTAAATTTCCTGGATGTAGTAAAAAAAAAAGCAATCGGTTCATCCATATTTTAGCGATGTTCAATGGATGCTGCACATATATGTGTATGCTTTAATATTTTGTTCCTTAGATAAACTGGTCTATGCGTGTAAAAGTTGTACAAAACATCCGTATAAATTATACTAGCATATCTATGATCAATACTACAGAATTGAAGGCCGATTAGCGAACGGCGCTGTAGTCTCGGCTTTGGGCGTTCACGCACATGGCGCCACGGGCGCGGCTGCCCACGGGCGCGGCTGCGGACGGCGCCGGCATCGCCTGCGGTGCGCGGCAGTCGTGATTAAAAATGCACGCCAGCGGTAGTCAGACATACCATATGTTGCACCGGAGGCTTTATAAAGGCATTGTACGTTGCGCAGCAACCTTAAATCCGAAGAGGCTCTATATCTAAACCTAGGTACATTGCGTACGCAGCAATTTTTAATGAGCCGTATCAAAACCGATCGCTGACAGCTAACATTAGGTAGTGAGGCGGCCAGCTCCATGCCATGTGGGCCTTGGCTTGTAGAGTCACCCTGGATAGTTGGGTGCAACTCGTATACATTAGTAGAAAAAATATGCTCCCTTCGTTCCCAAATAATTGTCTTTCTAGCCATCTTAAATGGACTACAACATACGGATGTATGTAGACATGTTTTAGAGTGTAGATTCACTCATTTTGCTCCGTATGTAGTCACTTGTTAAAATCTCTAGAAAGACAATTATTTAGGAACGGAGGGAGTACATGACTGCATGCATGCACGTCCATTACAAACTTGACTAGTTTTGCATGCACGTATTTCTCTTTTTTGGCAACTATTTCTCTTACTAAATCAAAGCATAAAACTTCAATTTTTTTGCAGCACTCTATTCTACATGATGAACTCTACAAATAGACCTCGCAAAAAAAAACTCTACAAATAGAGTCCAATATTGAAGATATTCTTTTTTTCATAAATTTCTAGCAATACGTGGGACCTACATATCATACAACAGTACTTTGATAGATCAAAGTTATATTTTTCTCACATAGAGGCTGACCAGATTACGTAAGAAAAAAATATTGGATCATACATATGCATGTGGATCATCCATTGAACATCCCGGAAACATGGCTGAGCTGATTGCTTTTTTTTTTACACACCCAAGATAGTTCACAATGCACAAGGGGCAAAATAGTCTTTTTGCCTTACACTTAACTCCGTTAGTGCCTAAAACGGACGGAAGTGTCATATAAGGAACAAATTTTACTTTAGGTGTCAAATAGGGTAGAAAAATTTATTTTGGGCCAAATAGGGAAGCAAATTTTAAGAAAGGGCCAAATAAGGATTTCTCTCTAAAAAATGGGTGTGCCTACGTTTTTGTTGTCTCTTTGCCTCTTTGGTCTGAACAGCCTACTGAATTACAAGCCGTTGAAACAAAAAACAAGAAGCATCCTCTCTAGTTAAAGAAGGATGATGCATTTCAATTATCTCACCACGATTTTCAGTTCCCTCCTTCAAAGTTCAACACATAGAAATGTTGAAGTTCAAATTAAAACAAGCAATCATTTCTTACAGCCAAAAAAATGTTTCGTTTTCTATTCCTACGGTCTAAGAAAACAAGCGAGCATTACTTACAGCTGAAAAAAATACTTTCATATTTCAGAAAAGTTCTGGTTACAATTTTGAAGAGAAAAACATCATAAAGTTAGTTAAAAACATTCTAAATGACAAAGAAGTTCAAAAAAATCACATGCGTTCCTCTCCCTGTGTGCGTGCAAAAAACTCGTGGTTTTATTTTCCTTTTGCGTATAAAAAGAAAGAAGTTCAAATATAAGAAATCAAAAGGTTCAAAATTATGTAACACGATAGAAAGTCTCACGTACGAAAATCACGTGCAGAAAATAAAAATGTAAATTCCCACATAAGTTTATATATAAAAACAAATTAAAGTCCGCATAGTGTAAGAAATGTGCATTTCTCAAAAAGGATGTACTCAAAAGTACATGTGCTCTAATTCCAGAAGTTTGCATGGTTACACAATGCTCACATATAACACAATGATAATTGAAAAAATCTACAAAACGTGTAACAAAGAAACCAAGAAATGTGATGAAAATTTAGATTTCTTTGATAAAATTCAGATTTTCCTGTTTCTAAAAGGAACCAAGAAGTTTGAATTAAACTAACAAAGTACTTCAGTCATAATAAAAAATAAACAAAAACTTAGAACTTCAAATTAGAGTAGCAGATCATTTTTATTTTCACTGTTTCAAGAAAAAAAGAGAAGTTCATATTAAGAAAAGTAAGAAGTTTGAATTTAAAAACTTAGATTTTCCTTGCTACTAATAAAATAAATTTGAGAAGTCTAAAATAAAATAACGATGTTGTTCGATGCATATCGAAAACTAGAATTATTTCCTTTTCTATGAAATAAAATTGAGAAGTCCAAAATAAAAGGTAGAGCCGTTCAATATCTATTAAAAACCCTGATATTTTCAGTTAACCGAGAGAAGTTCAGATTGAAAACTATTAGAAGTTCACGTACTACACGATGTGCATTTCATATTAAAAAAGAATGAAAAGCCAAAGGCTAAAAGTTTTATTGATAGAAGTTCAAGTGCTCGCCCCGAGAAAGTTCAAAAATTAAAGAATGGAAATCAGGAAGTAGGATTTTTTCCGTTACTAAAAGAAATAAACCAGAAAATCCATATTAAAAAATAGAGAAGTTCGATGATTATAAAAAACTCAGATTTTCCTCGTTATTAAAGAATGGAAACGAGAAGTTCAAAAATTAAATAACAAGAAGTTCAACTTTTAAAAATAGAGCGCTTCAAAATTTCACAAAAGAGATTAAGAAATACTATCAAGAAGTCCATATTAAAAAGATGGAGAAGTACGATGATTATAGAAAACTCAGATTTCCTCGTTATTAAAGAATGGAAATAAGAAGTTCAAAAATTAAATAACATGGAGTTCTACTTTTAAAAATAGAGCAGTTTAAAATTTCATAAAAGAGTAAGCAATAACACAGAAGTCCATATTAAAAGATGGAGAAGTTCGATAATTATAGAAAATTCATATTTTCCTAGTTATTAAAGAATGCAAGCAAGAAGTTTAAAATAAAATAACAAGAAGTTCAACTATTAAAATAGAGCACTTCAAAATTCATAATAAAAGATTAAGAAATAAAACCAGAAGTCCATATTAAAAGATGAAGAAGTTCGATGATTATAGAAAACTCAAAATTTCCTCGTTATTAAAGAATGAAAACAAGAAGTTCAAAAAAAAAAAAGTGCAACTATTAAAAATATAGCGCTTCATAAACTCATAAAAAAAGGATTCAGAAAATCAGATTAAAAATTCATAAAAAAACTTAAAAAAATTCACGTAACCGAGAGAAGTTCACGTACTGTCAGAAGTTCATGTACTACATGGTGTGCATTTTGTATTAAAAAGAATAAAAAAGTAAAGGTTGAAAGTTTTGTTGTTATAAGTTCAAGTCCTTCGTCGGAGAAAGTTCAAAAAATTATTGTGAGAGAGATTTGTACAAAAGGAATATCATTTATGTGACATTGACGAATGTAGGAGAAAATTACAAAACGAAAATACGTCACAGAAGTTCAACGTGAAAACAGCTCGAAGTTCAACTACTACACGGAATGAATTTCACATGAAAAACTTTTAAAATCGCTATAGTATGAAAAGTGATCAACACGGAAAGTTGCGTGTCTCAGCAGCTTTCCATCAGATATCACTTGCTCAATTCGTGAGTGTTCGGTGCGTGGATGGAGAGCCACGAGCAAAAAAAGCACGTGAAAAACAGAGTGAAGTTCAAGGTTTCATACCGAGAAGTTCAGGTACTTCACGCGATGCATTTTTCACGAATCTGTTTCGCGATAAAGACAAAACAAATGATCTCGCCATTTTCCAAATTACTTGAAAACGGCAGTTAATCACAGAAAACCATCAACATGAAAAAGTTTCGCATTTTCCTTAGCTTTTCAACGGTATATTATTTGACCCATTCTGATAAAGTTTGTGGAAATTACAGCGAAACTACATTTTTAGCCATTTTGAAAACTGACTTAAAACAGTAAGGAATTGGGAGAAATAATATATACCAAAAAGTTTCGCATTTCCTCAAGCTTTCCAACGCCATATCAATTGTTGCATTCGGACATAGGGTTAAAAAATACATCGAAAATACGAACTCGGTGAAACTTGTACCGTTTTCTAAATCACTTTTAAACCGTTCAAAATTAGAAAAACTTTCTACATGAGAAAGTAGCGCATTTTCATAAGCTTTCCAACGCCATATCATGTGCCTCAATTGGTTTAGCCGTTTAGAAATGACATCCAAAATACGAACTCGGCTGTTCGGTTTGTGAAATTTTACGATTTTCTAAACTACTCTTTAACCGTAGGGAATTAGAGAAAACTTTCAACATGTGGAAGGAGCGGTTTTGCAGCAACTTTCCAAATCCATATTACTTGCCTCATTCCGATAAACGATTTAGAAATGCGATCGAAATTACGATTCACGTTTTTTGTGTGAAGAAAAAACGGTTTTCAAAATTGCTCTTAAACCGCTTATATTTTGCGAAAAATTTAACTTGGGTCATGATACTCGTGTCCATAGCTTTCCAACGGTATATAGCAAGCCCTATTTGGGCAATGTTGCGGGAAGTTCAACCTAGCACACGGGGAAGTTCAGGTCGAACAACTCAGGCAGTAAAATCGCAAAAAACGCGAGTTCTTCGCGACCCGGGTGCAAAATCCGCCTATGAGGGAGATTCCTATCTAAAACGAGTATTTAGTTGCTAAACGGTTTAGAAATGCGATCGAAAATACGATCCACATTTTTTGTATGAAGAAAAAACGGTTTTCAAAATTCCGATAAAGGTCGAGTTAAATGACAGAGGAAGTTCACGCGTGTACAAACAAAAAATACGCCATGAAGTTCAACGTGAAAATAGCATGAAGTTCAACTACTACGTGAATGAATTTCATATGAAAAACTTTCAAAATCGTCGCGAATATGAAAAATGATCAACACGGAAAGTTGCGTGTTTACAACAACTTTCCATCGGATATCACCCGCCAATTCCCGTGAGTGGGATGGAGAGCTACGAGCGGTGGATGAAGATCTATGAGCAAAAAATCACGTGAAAAACAGAGTGAAGTTCAGTACACGCACCGAGAAGTTCAGTTCTTCACGCGGTGCATTTTTGAAGAATCTTTTACAGAGAGGCGTAATGAATGATCCCGCCATTTTTGGAATTACTTGAAAACGGTTAGGAATCGGAGAAAACCATCAACATGAAAAAGTTTCGCATTTTTCGTAGCTTTTCAACGGTATATTATTTGCCCAATTCTGATAAAGTTTGTAGAAATTACGGCAAAAATATGTTTTTCGCCATTTTTGAAACTGACTTAAAACCGTAAAGAATTGGGAGAAACAATACGTACCAAAAAGTTTCGCATTTGTTCAATCTTTCCAACGCCATATCATTTGCTGCATTCGGACGCACGGTTAATAAATTAGCTCAAAAATACGAACTCGGTAAGACTTGGACCATTTTCTAAATTACTCTTAAACGGTTCAAAATTAGAAAAAAACTTTCAAGATGAAAAAGTAGCGAATTTTCATAAGCTTTGCAACACCATAGCACATGCCTCCATTGGATTAGCCGTTTAGAAATGACATCGAAAAAACGAACTCAGCTGTTCGGTTTACGAAATTTTATGTTTTTTCAAATTACTCTTTAACCATAGGGAATTAGAAAAAACATTCAACATATGGAAGGAGCGGTTTTGCAACAGCTTTCCAACGCCATATTATATGCCTCATTCCGATAAACGGTTTAGAAATGCGATCAAAAATACGATTCACGTTTTTTGTGCGAAGAAAAAATGATTTTTAAAACTGCTATTAAACTGCTTATATTTTGCCAAAAATTTAAGTTGAGTCATGATATTGGTGTCCATAGCTTTCCAACAATATATAGCAAGCCCTATTTGGGCAATGTTATGGAAGTTCAACCTAGTTCACAGAGAAGGTCGGTAGCGTTACTCAGGCGATTGAGTTGTGATCGAATATTATTTCGATCCCGTGATCGTAATAGTGTTTATGTATATGTGTGTGTGTGTATATATATATATATATATATATATATATATATATATATATATATATATATATATATATATATATATATATATCTTGTCTTCATGAGAACCGCCAAACCGTAAAAGTATGGTACATAATCGGGCCGTCATGCAAATCACTATGTATGATCCGCATCATGGGCCCATCATCTTGGTCCGTTAATGTGCCTAAATATAAACCGACCCATTAAGTAGATTCGGCCTTTAATAGGTCGAGTAAACCGCCACCCTATTTTTGCAAGAAAACTTAATGGGCTTTTAGGAGGTCGAAAAGTAGGTTGGGCCTCAAACGTGTCGAACAGCTCACAGTGCGGCAAGAAGAAGTCGAATAGACCCCGGCCCATGATTGTGCCAATCACATCACGGGCCGTTAACAGGCTAAAATTGTCTCGGTCCTTGTTTGGCCCAATCAGATTATCAGCTGTGAGCAGGCCGGATGCAAACCGGGCCGTAGTTAGGCCCAATTATATGACGGGCTTTTAACAGGCCGAAATAAATATAGGGCCAAAATGTTAAACGGGCCTTTAATAGGCCGAAACTAATATCAGGCAAAATTACTAAATGGGCCTTTAGCAAGTGGGCCCAAAAGCATAGCGTCCAATTGACGGGACGAATCTGATATGGGCCATAATTTAGCCCAGAGCCTCTTAAAAGGCCGAATCTGACCTGGGCCGTAATTTGGCCCAAAACGTGGTAGGCTTTTAACGGGACGGATCTCATATGGGCCTTTATTAGGCCCGGAACATGGCAGGTTGTTAATGGACCGGATCAAATATGGGCCGACATTTGGCCCAAAACATGGTAGCCTGTTAACGGGCTGGCCCACTAGTGTCCTCAAAATCTTGTGGGCCTTTAGCTGGGCCGGCCCATTATGGTCGGCGAAATCTCGGGGGCCTTTAGCTGGGCCGACCCATTATGGTCCACAAAATCTTGTGGGCCTTTAGCTGGGTCGGCCCATTATGGGCTGCAAAATCTTGCGGGCCTTTAGTTGGGCCAGCCCATTTAATCTTTATGGGCCACTTTTGGGCCGGTCCACGTATCAACATATCATAGGCGCATCTTGCCCATTGGATGAGTGACACCTGTGCCAACGCGAGCTGACACGTGGTTCCGTCGGCCAATGAGAATTTTACACGTGGAAAATTGGCATTGGTCGTGGCTGTTAGCGGGTTATGGGATCCAAAACCGGACCCAATAGCTTTACGGCGACCCGTTACGGTGGATGCCACGTGTCGGTCACCCTTGACGAAAGCACTTCCATGACGCGGCATTTATCGTCATGGAAGTGAACACTTTTGTGATGATAATTTTGGTAATGTCATGGAACACTTCTACGACAACACATGTACGACAATCTTGATTCTGTCATAAAATCGTCATGGATGTACATGCATGACAGAAAACGTGACCTATTGTCACACACACGTATCATCACGGAAGTGTATTTTTTTGTAGTGATAGACATGCAAAATACTACCAGGTACTAAGTTCATGATAAATTAAAGTTCAATTAGTCATATTACCTAAGAACTCCCACTTAGATAGACATCCCTCTAGTCATATAAATGATCACGTGATCCATATCAACTAAACAATGTCCGATCATCACGTGAGATGGAGTAGCTTTCAATGGTGAACATCACTATGTTGATCATATCTACTATATGATTCACATTCTACCTTTCGGTATCAGTGTTCTGAGGCCATATCTGCATATGATAGGCTCGTCAAGTTTAACCCGAGTATTTTGCGCGTGCAAAACTGGCTTGCACCCATTGTATGTGAACGTAGAGCTTATCACACCCGATCATCACGTGGTGTCTCGGCACAACGGACTATAGCAACGGTGCATATTCAGGGAGAACACTTATACCTTGAAATTTAGTGAGAGATCATCTTATAATGCTACCGCCGTACTAAGCAAAATAAGATGCATAAAAGATAAACATCACATGCAATTAAAATATGTGACATGATATGGCCATCATCATCTTGTGCCTTTGATCTCCATCTCCAAAGCACCGTCATGATCTCCATCGTCATCGGCTTGACACCTTGATCTCCATCGTAGCGTCGTTGTTGTCTCGCCAACTATTGCTTCTACGACTATCGCTACCACTTAGTGATAAAGTAAAGCAATTACATGGCGATTACATTTCATACAATAAAGCGACAACTATAAGGCTCCTGCCAGTTGCCGATAACGGTTACAAAACATGATCATCTCATACAACAATTTATATCTCATCACGTCTTGACCATATCACATCACAACATGCCCTGCAAAAACAAGTTAGACGTCCTCTACTTTGTTGTTGCAAGTTTTACGTGGCTGCTACGGGCTTCTAGCAAGAACCATTTTTACCTACGCATCAAAACCACAACGATTTTTCATCAAGTGTGCTGTTTTAACCTTCAAAAAGGACCGGCCGTAGTCAAACTCGATTCAACTAAAGTTGGAGAAACAGCACCCGCCAGCCACCTTTGTGCGAAGCACGTCGGTAAAACCAGCCTCATGAACGCGGTCATGTAATGTCGGTCTGGGCTGCTTCATCCAACAATACCGCCGAATAAAAGTAAGACGTTGGTGGTAAGCAGTATGACTATTATCGCCCACAACTCTTTGTGTTCTACTCGTGCATATATCATCTACACATAGACCTGGATCGGATGCCAGTGTTGGGGAACGCAGTATTTCAAAAAAATTCCTACTATCACACAAGATCTATCTAGGAGATGCATAGCAATGAGCGGGGAGAGTGTGTCCATGTACCCTCGTAGACCGAAAGTGGAAGCGTTTAGTAACGCGGTTGATGTAGTCGAACGTCTTCACGATCCAACCGATCCAAGCACCAAACGTATGACACCTCCGTGTTCAGCACACATTCAGCACGATGACGTCCCTCGAGCTCTTGATCCAGTTGAGGATGAGGGAGAGTTCCATCAGCACGATGGGGTGGCAACGGTGATGATGAAGTTACCGGCGCAGGGCTTCGCCTAAGCACTACGACGATATGACCGAGGTGGTAAACTGTGGAGGGGGGCACCGCACACGGCTAAGACAATTGATCTTGTGTGTTCTAGGGTGCCCCCCGCCACGATATAAAGGAGGAGAGGGGATGCCGACTGCCCCTCACAGGCGGCTTAAGAGAGGAGTCCTACTAGGACTCCAAGTCCTAGTAGGATTCCACTTGGTGGAAGGGGGAAGAAGGAACGAGAGGGAGAGGGAGTAGGAAAGGGGGGCGCCGCCCCCTTCCCCTAGTCCAATTCGGACTGCTAAGGGGGGGGGGGCAGCCCCTTGTGGCCCTCCTCTCTCTCCACTAAGGCCCATGAAGGTCCATTAGTTCCCCCGGGGGTTCCGATAACCCTCCGGCACTTCGATAGTTACCCGGTACCTCTCGGAACTCATCCGGTGTCCGGATAACATCGTCCAATATATCATTCTTTATGTCTCGACCATTTCGAGACTCCCCGTCATGTCCGTGATCTCATCCGGGACTCCGAAAAAACTTCGGTCATCAAATCACATAACTCATAATACAAATTGTCATCAAACGTTAAGCGTGCGGACCCTACGGGTTCGAGAACTATGTAGACATGACCGAGACACATCTCCGGTCAATAACCAATAGCGGAATCTGGATGCTCATATTGGCTCCTACATATTCTATGAAGATCTTTACCGGTTAAACCGCATAACAACAAACGTTGTTCCCTTTGTCATCGGTATGTTACTTGCCCGAGATTCGATCGTCGGTATTCTCATACCTAGTTCAATCTCATTACCGGCAAGTCTCTTTACTCATTCCGTAATACATCATCCCACAACTAACTCATTAGTCACATTGCTTGCAAGGCTTATAGTGATGTGCATTACCGAGAGGGCCCAGAGATACCTCTCCGATACACGGAGTGACAAATCCTAATCTTGATCTATGCCAACCCAACAAACACCTTCGGAGACACCTGTAGACCATCTTTATAATCACCCATTTACGTTGTAATGTTTGATAGCACACAAGGTGTTCCTCCGGTATTCGGAAGTTGCATAATCTCATAGTCAGAGGAACATGTATAAGTCATGAAGAAAGCAATAGCAATAAAACTAAATGATCATAATGCTAAGCTAACGGATGGGTCTTGTCCATCACATCATTCTCTAATGATGTGATCACGTTCATCAAATGACAACACATGTCTATGGCTAGGAAACTTAACCATCTTTGATTAACGAGCTAGTCAAGTAGAGGCGTACTAGGGACACTCTGTTTGTCTATGTATTCACACATGTACTAAGTTTCTGTTTAATACAAGTCTAGCATGAATAGTAAACATTTATCATGATATAAGGAAATATAAATAACAACTTTATTATTGCCTCTAGGGCATATTTCCTTCAATGGTAACGAGTGGGAGGCGTCGCTAGGTTTCGCTCGGCGCTGGTTTTTATCGTAGGCGTGCAGCTCACCCGGCGGGGCACACAATGTACCCGGTGACGAACGACGCACATGCACATCGACGAGGCAGCCCCCACCCCGAGCCTCTCCCGGACGCACGAAACACTCGCACCAGAACGGCCACCCACAGAGACGAGGAATGACCGCGATCCTACATCCAGGCCCGCGTGTAAATGACGGGGGTCAACCAGAGGAGGACGAAACCGAGCCTGAACTGGAACGAGCGAGCAACCAAGAACGGGACACGTCATCCAGGACCCACAGATCGAATGGCCCCTATTCCAAATGATCTAGGAGCGCCCTTATTCCGGCATGAATCAAGAATTGAGATCATGGGCAGAGGGTTGGGCAGTAACACATTCCATTTTTGCATTCATTTCATTTAATTCATGTGTGATTTGTATTCGGGACAAGTTGAACATTGAATTATTTAGTTTGCTTTGGTGATTTCAATAATTATTGTAATTTGGATGGTTATTGTATTGTAATATTGACATTTTATCTTACATTGTATTGTAATTCTGAATATGTGGCATATGTGTCAAATTCAAATAAAAAGGGATAATTAATTTGGTGCCCTTAGTTGTGTCCCCCTCGGCAGGTTTGCCCCTAGTTTCCGAAAACCATCGTTCTTGCCCGAACCAGTTTGGTTTTCTTATGCTTTTGCCCTTCCGTCACGGTTCCGTCCAGTCAGCGCCGTTTGACCACTACCGCCGCTAGTTTTTGGACACGGCTTGCCCCTCGGTCGACCTAACCAACTCATTCCCACTCTCACTCTATCGTTCCCCATTCTCACTCTCTTTCCCCCGTCAGAAACCCTAGTCGCCATTGGCGGCTCACCACCAGATCCACAAACCAATCCTCGCACCACATCCATTTCCAGGCCAGGCGATGGGGGAGGATGGAGAAACCCTAGGTGGCGGCCGCGGGCGCCGCAAGAAGGGCACCGCATCGGCACGGGAGGGCGACACATCGCAACGCAAGGGCCGTGGCTGCACAAGACGCCGACGGTGTCCCCATCACCATTGGATGGCGGAAATGGCGGCGGTGGCGTCGTCGACGGTGGCAAGAGCAGCGCATCGGCACGGGAGGGCGTTGAAGGCGGCTTTGGTGGCGGTCAGGGCGGCGAGGGCACCACATCTGCACGTCAGATCCCGGCGGGGTAAGTTTCAGTCTCAGATCTACTCATGCTTAGTGGATTCGGATAAGTTTTAGGCTAGCTTTGGTTCAATTGCTCATGGGAGATGGTATGCTCATTACTGTAGGATGGATCCAGAGGTTGCATTCTTTCCGTCTGTTAGAATGGAGACGACAGTTATCGCTTCACTGGTACGGAAGGAAAGGAGATCGGATTCACATTTCCATTAGTTGTGGATAGCGGTAGTAGGTCATTTAATGACTTTAGGGCTGCTATTTGTGCCATGTATCCATGGGGATTGTTTGATGTGTTGAAATTAGATATTGGGATAGTTTAAAGGAGTGTTGGAACCCTCTACAGTGTGATGATGAGTTAGGTGTGATGTTTGCAAGTAATGCAGAGACAAGGTCATGCAACTGAAATAACAAGAATTCAGAGAAAGAGATGAGAAAGGTGTGAAAAACTGTTGGAGGGATAGGGGTAGAAAAAGGGTAGGCCATGTGGATCCGGACACTGCTAGTACTCCTAGTGCTCCTAGAACTAGTGCAGCAAGTGCAAGTACCACTCCGACCATCTGCTGAATGTGGCACTAATAGACCAGAGGATCGGCCTGATCCAGTTGTGGAAGAGGCATCACTGATGCACCTATTTTATCCGATGAGGAGGATGAGAAACTTTACCTGTGTTATGTCCAAGACAACAATGATGAGCATACAACACATGAAGAGTACATTCCTGCAGAATTTTCAGATACTGATGATGATGAGAGGCAAGAGGATAATGACATGGGAGCTTTTGAGGATGCAGATGAGGATAGACCTGTAATGACGTATGATAGAGATAATCCATCCATTGAGGAAGGTGTGGTCTTTCCTAATGCGCTTGATTGCAAGAATGCAGTTGGAACATTCTCAATCAAGTCTCAAATCGAGTACATTACACTTAAGAGTGACCCAACTAGGTTTACTGTGAAATGTGCCTATGAGAGGTGTAAGTGGAGGCTGCATGCATCTCTGATGAGGAGGAGCACTCTGTTTCAGGTACTGTTTTAGTAATGTGTTTTTAATAAAATGTGCCTTTTTGTTTTACTAATATTATCCTGACTGCTTATTTGTTTTATTTTCAGATCAAAGTGAATCCCCACCCTCACACATGTCCTAGTGTGAATAGATCTCAGAGACTGAGAGCTGCAAAAATAAGGTGGATTGCAGATGCTTCTATGGCTTGGATCAGGAAAAATCCAGCGATTGGAACAAAGGGAATTCAGGGTAGGTTGTTAGGAGAAGATTAGGCAATATATTATGGAGAAGTTTGACTTAAGAAAAGAATTTGCATTGACCATTTCATTGGCCACTACATCTTACCATCAGTAATGAAGACATTAATGGAGAAAACTAAAGGTTTGGAGATGACTATTGTTAGTAGAAGCCCAATGAAGTGAGGTAATCGCAATGAGATAGAGAGAAGAGAGAATGGAGGTACCCAGAGACCTACAAAATGGACTTGCAGTTGTAGACAGTGGCAGGTCACGGTAAGCCATGCATCCATGCTCTTTTCTTTATCACTGCTCTAAGAGGTGATGCTAGTGCTATTGACAAGTATGTCCATAAGTACTACTCTGCTGAGATGTTCAAAGCTACATATCTTTGAAAACCTACCTGCTTTGAAGGCAAGCAACAAGTGGGACACCAGAGATCCTGGTTTCAAATTATGTGCTCCTGCTCGAAGCAAGCACTGTGCAGGCCTGTAAAGCAGAGGATTAGAGCTAGCAGTGAAGGAAAGGGTCTTGGGCCTAGGAAGAAGAAGTGCAAGAGGTGTGGAAGATATGGACACCAAGCCAAGGGCTGCACACAATCAGAGATCCAGATTTGGAGAAGAAGAACATTGGGGTGCTGAAAATGCAGATGATCATCCTACGGCTAATGAGCAGCAGCAAGTAGAAGTGCAAGATGAGGATGAGGATGAGCCAAGACTGATGTTGTCCAAAGAAGAAATGCCACCACCAAAGGAACCATCACATGAAGCATCTACACAAGCAAGTGTAGTAAGGTATGTCCAATTCCCAAATCCATAAATATTATCTTAATGGATACCTTACAAATTGTGACATGTTTGCAATTGTTTTAGCCCTAGGAAAAACTACAAAAGAGCAGCAGATAGAGGAGCTTCTCCAAATTGTGTGAAAGAGAAGAGAGGTGAAGGGGTGCAACCAGCAAATACATTCTCGCTTTCACACTGAAGCAAGTGTTGACAAAGAAGGTTATTTCTCCTTTAAAGAAAGCACCAAGAGCATTTGAAGCTCCACCCACTACCCCTAACCCAGCTAAGAACACTAGAAGCAAGGCAAGGGAAGCTCCAAACCCAGCCAAGAACACCAGGAGCAAAAAATTAAAGTTCTAGATGTTTAAGTATTGTGCTCTACTTGTTTTGATGCTGTTATGAACTAGATGTTGATCTGTGCACTTGACTATGTGAACTTCTGAGTGCTTAATGTCCGTAATCGCTATTATGCATCGACTATTATGCACTTGCTTAATGTTTGTTGCTTGCTTAATGCAATCGCTTGTCGCTTGCTGTTATCTCCTTTGTCCATCACTATTTTGTTGTTCAACTTCATGTTGATTTGTCGTCATCTACCATCCACGACAAATCTTCATCTACCATCCACATTTGGACTCATCACATAAGATTTGTTGTCGACGTCGTCGACGACAAATCTTCATCTACCATCCACATTTGGACTCATCACATAAGATTTGTCGTCGACGTCGTCGACGACAAATCTTCATCTACCATCCACATTTGGACTCATCACATAAGATTTGTCGTCGACATCGTCGACGACAAATCTTCATCTACCATCCACATTTGGACTCATCACATAAGATTTGTCGTCGACGTCGTCGACGACATCAGATAAAGTGACATCAATTCAACTGCAACTGCAAAGTTACATCAAACAAAGTAGGGTTCCATCAACATCTTCACTTCAGATACATCGATAAACTACATCTACCATACCAAGACAACAAACATAACAATTCCAACTAACAAGAATGCCCACACCAAAGAACATCTCATCTCTCTCTCTAAGTGTCTTCTTCAAAGCCCTGTTCTTCCTTGCCACTCCATGTTTTCCTTCTTGAGATGGTGACATTTGATCCAACTGCCTTCAACCTATGCGTGCAAGTCTTCAAAAGCAAGGGCAACACGCAATGGAGGAGCTGGGTCAACCCACACCACCCATTCACACTCTTTCCGTAACTAATTGCAAGTCGAGTAATCAACATTAGAGAGTACAAATCAACAAAAACTAAATCTATCACAAATTCACAAAACTTACATCTAATGGACAACCTAAAAACGGCGTACATCGCTAGCTCCTCCCCATGATACACGGGCGGCGGGGACAAGGCCATGGCCAAGGCAGCGATGCTTTGACAAAACTCCAAGCCGGAATAGGACTCGTCGGGAAGATAAAACTCCGACGAATGTTGCACAATCCCGACCCCATCGACCTAAAAGATAGGTAAAATTTCCCCCAAATGTCACAAACCCTAGAAATCCCTAGATTCAAGTGGGATGGGGTGGAGGAGCACCAAATTCATAGATTCAAAGGACTACTTACCTCTCTGGTCGCCGGTGAGAAGGAGGACGACCCCGAGCTCGCCATGTGCACCGCTCCTTTCTCTCCCGCTTCCCGCTCCAAACTTGTCGTGCCTTCCCTCCCTCTGTTTTTCACGGGAGCTGGCTGAGGACGAAGGGGTACTCAGGGTTATCCGCAAGAGGGGTAAAAATGTCCAAAAACTACCGCCGGTAGCGCTCAAACGGCATCGACTAGACGGAACTGCGCTTAAGGGCAAAAGCATAAGAAAACCAAAGTGAGTTGGACAAGAACGAGTGTTTTCCGAAACTAGGGGCAAACCTGCCGAGTGTGACACAACTAAGGGTATAAAATCAATTTTCCCAAATAAAAACCCATATGATTTATGGGGCATGAAGCGCCGCCAAGCTGCATCTCAAGATATGAACTATAAAATGGAATATTCGTGAATATTCCATTTTATAGCTATGCGGGGTCTGCTCGGCCGGCGCCGGCCCGCAAAACCGTTTTTCCGCGAACTATAAACGAGTTTTGTGGGTCGGCGATATACGGTGTCTGCAAGAGCATCTCTAGCAGACCCCGTAAAAAACCGCGACCCGCAAAATAACCGCCAAAATACGGGTCAGCGCGAAAAATCCTGCCCGACCAGACCCCGCAAACGCGTCCGACCCGTATTTTTTTTTGCGGGGCATGGCATAATTCCCGTCCCAACCGCAAAATCGCGGGTCCCCCTGGCCCGTCGGTGCCTTGTATATAGCGGGAGCGGTTGGTGGGGAGGACATTTCAGCCCGCGCTTTCCCCCACCTACCACCGCCCCTCTCCCCCTCGCCTTGCCGCCGGGCCGCCGCCCATGATTCCGGCGAAAGTAGCCGGCGGGATTGCGCCGCAAGGCCGCCACATGCCCGAGGTTGCCCTCCACCACTCCCTCCTGAATCGGCGGGCCGGAAAGTTGCAGATCGGCCACCGTTCAACGCAGGTGTCCAGATTTGCCTTTTTCGGCCACCGGTGGCTGCGCCAAGCGATGGAATGGTCGGGGAACACCCCGCGCAGCCCCGGCAAAGCCCCATCGCCGCATGCAGGTACGGGTTCATCATGTAGCCGCCGCCAGTTTGCCAGCAGGGATTCGGCCGGCCGACCGCCGGGCTCGGCGCTCATGTAGCGGCTCTGCGGCTCGCCGATGCCGCTCATACAGTGCGACGACTTCACGCGGACAGTGCTGCGGCTAACTTCGGGCACGCCGAAGCACCATGGATGGGTGTTCTTCAAATGTGAAAACGACGGGGTATGTGTTGTCTCCATTCGACTTTGTCACCGTATTCTTCGGTTCAATTGCGATAGCTCATTTTGAACATCGTTATGTGTGTAGGAAGATGGATGCTCATTTTGGTTTTGGGAAGGAGAATACATTGATTTATTGATAGAAAGAAACTTAATAGATGTTCGTGCACTCCTTAGTAGAATTGAAGCTAATGATGCGGCTACATGTGCGATTAGAGAAGAAAATAGAGGGGAAGCAACGTCTACTTCTTTAGAACCAAAGAAGAAGAATGAAGAATGCAAAATCAAGAATCCACAGATCAACAACGAATGCATGGAGAAGATATTAGTCCAACTAGTGGGAGCAGTTATGAAAGTTGGATATCTTCTGAAATGCATAATTGTGGTTCTTGTTATCTTTGGTCTTACTATTCTAGCAAAGATTTGGTGAAGTACTATGTATCCAATGCCGTTAAAAAAGCAAAGAAATGTATTTTCTTGTGTAAAATTGAATTGCAAATTTTGGATTTACGGTCCGGCGCGAGTGTGCCGGATCAAGCCCTGCAAAGCCGACCCGTAAAAGAGCATATTCCGCAATATCTTTTTATATAGGTCTATTTTGCGGGGTCTGACTCTGCGGCCGCCCACACCTGCCCGCAAAGCCGTTTTTCCGTGAACTGCAAACGCATTTTCGGGTCGGCGTTATACGGGTATGCTAGAAATGCTCTAAGTTCATGAATTCCGGTTCAGACTGAGACCAAGCCTCAGGGGGTGTTTGTTTCCGGGGACATTTTGGTGTAGGGACTAGAAAAAGTCTCTCTTAAAGACTTTTTAACCAAATAGGGGGACTACTAGGGGCTAAAAGTTGCTTTTTGGGACTAAATGAAGAAGACTCTCAAGGAGAGTCTTTTTGGGACTTTTCCAACAATGCCTCTTCCTGCACCCATTGCCCCGCCGTCCCATGGTGTTGTTTGGTTGTTATTTTTCTGTATATTAGGGATAACATGGTCTTTTACATGGCATATAATAACCTTTACGGAGGAACTACAAACTTTTTAGTCTCTAAAAACAAACAAGGAAAGACTTTTTAGGGACTAGAGACTTTTTAGTCGGGACTAGAAAAAGTACTAGGACTTATGCAAACAGGGCCTCGATCATCCAGCAAATTTGACCATTTTGACCTCTGGGCGAAATCAATTCACGGAATGAACTGCCCGTGAAACTATTTCACACCCCTAACCTTTTTGTGTAGTGCCCGCCACGACGGCGCCACACTCTCATGTGGCAGCGCTTAGCATGGGGGCGTTGCACACCACCACCGTGGCAGCCCTCGGGCTCAACCCAGAAGCAGTAACGCCTCCGGCTAGGGCGCCACACGTGTAATGTGCAGCGCCAGCAGCAGAGGGCGCCTGCACGGTGACTTAGATGCCAGCCTCCGCTCCCCTCCCCACCCCACCCATTCGCTCGGTTTTGAAGTAATGAAGCAGCGACGCCGGGTTCCTCCTCTCCCCTCTCAATCCCCTCTCCCGAATCCTTCAGATCCGACGATTTGGTCCGTGCATTTCTTCACCAATCCATCCTAGAAGGTACTCTCTTCCGATCCCCTTCTTTCTATCCATAGAAAATATGATATTTTGAAGATTTGGGGAATACTTGTTTGATTAGATTAGATTTGAATCTTGCATGTATTAGAACTTTGCATGTATTGATTTGTTTGATTGATTTGGGGAACCCTTGTTTGTTTGATTTGTGGAACGTTTAGTTTATGGAAGAGTTATTTTTATGAAGTAGGCATAGTTTATGGAAAAGTTATTTGTATGAAGTAGGCCTAGTTATTTGTGGAACCCTTTTTTATTAGTTATGTTTGATTTGATATGGTTGGATACATAGATTGGTATGGTTGCATCTAGTAGGCCTACTTTAGTTTTTTTGTATTCAAAAGATAATCGTGTTGACAAGAAAGCTTTTCTTGCAAATTGCTAGGATGGTTTGGCTTCTCAATGATCATTGGGATCTACAACACCGGTCGTACGCTATGTCGGTGAAGCAGCAGGTAATAATGAAAGTTGCGGTGTTATGAATTTCGTGTTTTTTCAAACACATACCCCCATATGTAATGATTTGTTTGTTTGCTTGTAGGAGCTTGCACCTCCAAGCTTCGGCTCACGGGTCAACCTTGGGTGGATGCGCTTATGATGAGCGATACACGCCAGATGTTAGGGAGACAGACTTCTCCCTTTCATTCGGCTTGGTCATCGGTCGACGCCACCCAACAATGCTCCAAAGACTCACCGCGCTTATTGATCATTGGAGGCCGGAGACACACACTTTCCATCTTCGGATCGGGAGATGACCGTGACGCCTGTGATATAGCTATGATCACCGGTCTTCCTATCGATGGGAATCCTCTATGTATGAGCACCGATTCGATGGGTGGCGCGAGCAAATGCTTGCCCTTATCGGTATGGTTCCTCCGGAGCCGCTGGAACCGTAAGTAGAAGGCAAGAAGAAGGAAAGAGTCGCAGCCGGTGCTACTTTCACGTGGATTGTATCAAACTTCAGAATTGCCCCGAGGATGCCGATGAGGACACGATGAAGACATATGCTCGTGTCTACATGTGGTACGTGATATCCGTGGAGTATGTTTGCCGATGGCACGAGCAAGAATGCTCCATGGATGTGGCTCAAGCGTTGACCGCCTTCGATAGCAAATGGAGTTGGGGTTCGCGACACGGCTTACTTGTATAGACAGTATGAAGTTGTTTCGCTTTCAATTCATTGGTACATTATGAATGCGATCTTGCTGTTAACTCAACCATGTTCTCTTTTATGTGCAGTTGGACGAAGCCTGTTGTAGGCTATCCGAGGTATTGGTGGTTGTTTGCTCGCACTTTCATATGGAGCTGGGAGCGTTGCGGTTGGACGACCAAAGACCGTGAAGTTCGATGATTGGGACGAGAAAGACGACCACTCACGGCTCCCCACTTGGGCTTACAAGTGGGATGTGTTAAATGAGATGACGGATGATCCTCGGTCATGTACAAGCTGCACAGAGCGAGATGGACGCGATCACGCTCGAAAGGGTGAATCGACATTGCATAAGTTATTATCATGCTTCCATCATAACTCGATATCAATTTTGCATTTTATCCCATTTTGTAGGTTGTATGGGAACCGTATGGAAAAGGAGAGAGTTTTGGGAACCCTACAGAGTTCAGGCCGAATCCGATGTGCACTAGGGATAGGGATCTCTGGCATATGCGGTGTCCACTCATATGCAACTGGGCGGTTGAGCTTCATCTGCCACATCGGGTGTACCGTCAGTTTGGTTTGTTCATGCCACACCTGCCACATCTTGTCAAATGTGTATTGAACTATTGCCGTCACGGGTAATCCACGTGCACCTTTGAGCACCCTATTGAAGCATTCCGCCATATTGCTTGTCATTTGACCGTATCTCCGGCCATCTTCATCAAAGGCACGTGCCCACTTGTTCCGGTATTGAATGTGCCTATTGAGAAAGTCTTGACCCCGCATCAAGTTTTTAAAGCGAGCAATTTGTGTTACAAAGTGGCGAAGCGCTTCGGAGAAAGCAAGACAACTATCTTGAAGATCATCGCCAACTCCTTAAGGCCACATGCCCTATAGAAGTTTGAACAAAGTGCCTCATGCACCATCGATGGTGCAACGGAGCATGCCCGGAATGTCAATCTCCACCGCTAAGAATTCCTTGATGCCGATCCGATATGACACAAATTTCCTTTGAGCGGTAACACCTTCGCCTCAAAAGATGCGTAAACCACTCCTAGTTGTCATTGTTTTCCACCTCAACCAAAGCAAATGCCAATGGCAACACCCGTTATTGGCATCATTTGCTATCGCAACCAACAAGGTGCCCTTGTATTGTCCGGTCAAGAACGTGCCATCAATTGCGACGACCGCCTACAATGTTCGAAAGCCCTCACACATTGCTCGAACGCCCAAAAAGCACGGCCAAATACTCGACTTTCCTTCCTTCATGAACCGCTGTTTGGTGCCCATGAG
This sequence comes from Aegilops longissima, assembly GCA_021605205.1. Classification (NCBI taxonomy): domain Eukaryota; kingdom Viridiplantae; phylum Streptophyta; class Magnoliopsida; order Poales; family Poaceae; genus Aegilops; species Aegilops longissima. Next base: position 243,680,766 of record CM038678.1, on the reverse strand, counting down.
GCTCGACCACATGAACCATGCCCGGTTTGTCGCGCCATGGCTAACAACAACCTACGGATTCGGTTGTATGCTTCCTCCCAAGTACCATACAACATCTTAAATGCAGCTTGCTTCGCCTTCCATGCCTTGTCAGATTTCACCTTGTAGTGAAAGATGGCTTTCACAAGGTTAATGACATGTTGGACGCCATTGTTGGAAGTGTGGATATTGAGTTGGAGAGCTGTAGTTTATGAACTCGGACGTGAGTTGTTTGTGGTTTTGGGACACAATCTTGCCATCCACCCTTTTCCTTGGCACATGTGATTTGGCACACAACTCACTATGTGCCAAGTGGGACCTCCTTTCCATGGTCTTGCACGCACAATCCATGGACATATTTCATCTTCACATGCACATGCAACCGCAGTAGCGACTTTGACGTCCGAAAGTGCACCACCTTGTGTGGACGATAATGCGTAACCGAGTAGTTGTCGAGCCACATCTTCAATTCCAAGAAGGTGTCAAACTTAGAACCTTTAGCAATCCAGTTCTTGTCGTCTCCCAAATCACGATGAGAGCTTGGCCTAACCCCAAGAGGTACACATTGGCCACCATCTACCACGGCTTCATCCGCGAGACTAACATCCTTGAACAATGTAGTCCGATGATCCCGACCAAATACCTTCTCGAAAGCTTCGGCCTCCTTCACCGTGAACCCCTCCGCATCAACTTGTTCATCGGGACCATCGTCATCTGAGTCCGATGCATATGCACGGGAAAAAGGGATGGAAGGGTCCATTGTCTCTTGCAAGTGATATTTGTCGAGATCACCCACATTGTTGTCATGGAGATCAACTTCATTGTCATCGTCCGCATACTCATCATTGTCCTCTTGCAAAGCTTCATCTTGGTTGTTTGTAAACGGGCTCAATGTTGGCCTCACTTCTTGGGTCAAAAGAGGTTCAACAATTTCATCTCGCTTCAAAGGTGTGGGGCTACTAGCAACCAAAGGGGAGGGGTGCCGGTTCAAGTCCAAATGCAAACTTGAATCAACCTTCTTCGTTGCAAATAACTCAAGAGCCTTGTCTAGTGATTCGCCATCGCCTCCTTGTATGCAACCCAACGTTGTTCGAAGTTGACACGCATTGTCTTCCAACGGATGTGCATTCCAAAACCAACATTATGCCTTCCCTCCAACTCTATGATATCACTAGGGTCCGTCCAATTCAAATCTTCCCTAACTTGTTGCAAGAGCTCTGCATAGCTAGGACTACTATCAAACACCATGTCAACCTCATCCGGGTCCGGTTCTACATTGCCTTTTAAAAAGGCGTCCTTGTCCCCATGATGAACAAACACACATGTTCTTCCCATCCCTATAAGCATTCCAAAATCACAAGGCAACATTGCTTCCATGAGTACTAATACAAGGATTAACACGGAATATAAACCCTAATATATATATATCAAACAACAACCCTAACCCTAACCCTAACCCTAACCATAACCATAACCCTAGCCCTAAACCTAACCCTAGCACCAACATAAGAACACCCATAAGAATAACCCTAGCATACTAACAAAGCCTAACCATAGAAATTGGCAAACAAACATCTCACATCTCCATGCAAATCTCTAGATCCAAACAAAACTAGGGTTTCCCCAAACTAGCAACAAATGAGCAATGAGAACTTTACTTGGATCAAAACAAGGATCGGAGAATATTACCTTGAGGGAGGGTTTGACTGAATCCACGGACAAATTCTTCAAATTTGCAAGATTTGGGAGAGGATTTGAGAGGGAGAGAGTGGGAGAGGGGCAAAGCTCGGGAGGAGAGTGGGAGAGTGTGTGTGTGTGGGGGTGGGGAGAGGCAGACAAGTGGTGGATAAGTCACAAGCAGCAGCTTACACGCTAGGGCGCCGACTTACAAGTGTGGCGCTTAGCACGGAGACGTTGCACATTACATGTGTGGTACCTAGCTCGAGGCGTTACCTCGCTGGGCGCGGCCTGTGGGTCACGGTGGATGGTGTGCAACGCCTGCTAGCGCGCCAGACAAGAGGGTGCGGCGCCGTCGTGGTGGGCGCTACACAAAAAGGTTAGGGGTGTGAAATAGTTTTACGGGCAGTTCAGGCAGTTCATTCCGTGAATTGATTTCGTCCCGAGGTCAAAATGGTCAAATTTGCCCGATCATCCCGGATTGTCTGTACCGACGTACTTAGCCGTTAACCTCCCAACGAAAAGCCCCCAAACTCAATTTAAATTTCAGATCTTGACATTGCTAGCGATACGCATAGGCGTCGACGGCACCCACGCCGCCGCCTCCCTCCTGGCCCCCGACGCAGCCCACGCGGCGGCGCCGCCACAACCCCAGCCATTGTCCACTCGACGGGCCAGGATTCCAAGTGCTCACTCGCGTCGAAACCCCAAGCCTAATCCCCAATCCGGCAATTCCCCCTCCACCTCAAAGCTCCCCCCTTACCTCACCCTAAATCCTGGCAGATGGCTCCCGCGATGCCGAAGCAGCGCGCGGTGCATCTCCCCGACAACGAGGAGGTCGCGCGCCTCCTCCTGGAGAAGCACCGGTCGATGCTGGAAAAAGACATCCCAGACAACCTGAGCCTCACGCTCTCCAACGCCTACCGCAACGTCTGCGCCGCCAAGGAGCCCATCCGGACCCTCAAGGACCTGCTCAAGATCAAGTACCGATCTTTCCATTCCTCTCCGCTGTTTGTTCAGTTTTCGTTCTTGGGGCGGTCGCATTAAAACTAGGGTTTGACCGACTGCGTCTTGTCGCTTTGGTTTGTTTGTGTAGTATAATGTCGCGTATTTGTTCCATATATATAAGTAGACGGAAAGGTTTATTTTCGAATGCGTCAAGACGAGTGGACCGGTTTGTAATGTTGGTGTGCAGATAGTTTGTTGTGTTAACATCAGATTTTTGAATTTGGTTTGATGAAAACTATTTAATTACAGTGATCTGAGCTGTGGTGAACTGATCTGATCATCCATGAGCCCACAGTAACATCAATTTTGGTTTGCATATTTCAGTTCACTCTGCGGTAAGGCATAAGTTTGTTGCAATGCGTGTGGCGAAACTGATTGTATAACCAGAGCAAACCAGCAATGACCATTACCTCTGCGCTCTGTCGGTCCATCTCCTGCAGAGTAGCACTCCTGAACCTAAGATATTCTCCTCTGGGTGTGAGGTCTTGTGGCTATACTTTGGATGCGACTTAGCTGGATATGTTAATATGTATTCCCTCCGTCCGGAAATACTTGTCATAGAAATGGATACAAATGGGTGTATCTAGAACTAAAATACATCTAGATACTGTTAAATGTGTATAGCCCCTTTTCGGTATATCCCCATTGTATAAGGGATTTTCTGCACTTTGCCCGCACATGTATATGTAATGGCCTTTGGCCCTCAGTGAATACTAGTTGCTCACTTATCCAACATGGTATCAGTTGCCAGGTTTCTCTTCCTCTCCTGCACGCTGCAGCTCCGTGCCTAGCTTCCTCATCGCCGGCCATCTCCTCCTCCGTCGCCGGCCACCTTCTCCGCACCCGGCAGTCCTCGCCAGCGCCAAGGCTTCTGCGTGCTCAGCTGGCGCCAGCGGCGCTCTCCTCGCCGGTCGCGCCCAGGCTGCGCCCCGGTCGCGCCGTCTGCCCGGCTGCGCCTGGCTGCCTCCTCCCCTGTCAGTCGTCCCGGCCGCCGCCAGACCTTCTTCCAGACGCCCAGCCGCGCCCTGGTTTCCTGGTCGCCCGTCCTTCGCTTCCAGATCGGCAGCCTGCCTCGATCGGCCCGCTCGGGCAGTGAAGCCCTTGCCTCGAAGTCGCCCGCGCTCTGCGCCTCGACCGGGCCTCGGGCCTCGCCGATCCCGCTGGCCGAGCCCCCTGTCTCGATCGACTTCGTTGTTCGATCCAGATCGGGTCTTGAGTCCGCTGACCCCAAAAAAAGGAGAGACACACAGAGTTCCCTCATGTCTTCTTCGGGCTATGTTGCTGTTCCTAGGTGCTCAGTGATCTTCGATGGCATCAACTATGCTGAATTTGTGGGATTCATGCGCATCCATATGCGTGGTCTTCTTCTTTGGGGTGTTCTTTCTGGCGAGGTTCCCTGCCCGCCATGCCCTGTTGCGCCTGTGGCCCCAATCCCACCGGTGCCGCGGTATTTGCTCCCGAGGCTTCCCAGTCGACCGGGATGCCGCTAAGACCCTTTGATGATGCTGCAGTTGCTGCCTATGATCAGCAGGTATCCGCCATCTCGATGCTCTTTCGCGCATCGGATGATCTCTCGCTACACTCGGTGGTGCAATGATGATGCTCGTCTGTGCTTTTTCATCGCCGATGTCCTCCTCGCTTGCTTCGGAGTTCATGGGACTTGACACGCTTGCAGCGATGTGGTCTTATATTTGTCGGCCTTATCCCCCTCCGGTGATGCTCTCTATCTCTCTCAGAAAGGCCAGAGCACGCCCCAAAGAAGGTGATTCCTCCGCTGATGAGTTCTATTCACAAGTGTTTCGCCATCTGGCGCCGACTTGACTCTCTTGGACAGCTTGTTTGTGGCACTGCCGTTGTTGTCTGACTACTCGGCCCGATCTGGAGTTTCGTGGTCCATGAGTTCTTATCTCGCCTCCTCTCGAGTTTGAGCCAGACGTGCTCACTTGCTTGCTCGAGGTCGTGGTTCCAATCTCGGAGGTGCTTGCCGAGCTCAGGCCGAGGAGACCCGCCCGCCTCGCTTGGTTTGCTTGTGGTCCCGCTGTGTTGGCTGCTCGAGCCCTGTTTGCTCTGCCGGATCATCGCTCCACCGCTCCTCCCCACACCTTCAGGGGTGAGTCGCCCGCTTATATCGAGAGGGCCGGTCGCTGCGGACACCTTCGTGGCTATCGCTCTCGCCCGGTCACCCAGAGTCCGATTGCCGTGAGAAGAAGCGCGACCAGCGGCGTTCCTCTTCCATGGGACTCTGGATCTTCCTCGACTCCACTCACCGACCAGACATTGTGAGGCTCAAACGCCTCGCTTCCTCAGCTCTTCCTCGACTAGTTCACCTTCTTTGTGGATCGCAGCCACCTCTCCACCACCGCAGCATCTACACAACAGTACATCTTCGTGGGTCTTGGATTCGTGCCTCCTTCCACATGTCTTCGATTCTTCCGTGTTGTCTTCTCTCCGACCTCTTGATTCTTTGTTAATGTTCTTATCGCCGATGGCACCCTCTTCTGTTGCTAGTCGTGGCCTTCTTTCCACTCCTCCTTTTCTGCTCCTAGTGTCTCGCATGTTCCTCGCCTTACCATGAATCTGTTTTCGCTGCCCAACTTATCGATTCTCGTTGCCGGGTCATCCTTGATACCGACTCTTGCTCCATTCAGATCGATGCACCAAGGCTTTGGTTGGTGCCGCCCCGGCGCCGTGAGTCGAGGGCCTTTGGGAGGTTGACTGCTTGTTCCTTCCGCTGCCACCACAATTGCTGCTCCCATGCTCTTGCCGCCTCCTCGCTCAAGGCCCTTCCAAAGAAGGGCATCATCGCTTTGGTCATATCTGTGGCTCTCGCTTGTCTTCCTTAGTCCGTCAGGCCTCTTGGGGTCTCAGATTCCGAGATGTTTCTTTACATTGTAATGGTTGCGACTTGGCAAATGACTCGCTTGCCTTATCCTACCAAAGGAGTCGGTATCTCGGCGTCCTTTCGACTTAGTTCATTCGATGTTTGGGGTCCCGCCTTTGATTCGAAAGGTGGTCATCGCTATTATATCCTGCTTATTGATGATTTCTCTCGCTACACCTGGCTCTACTTCATGAAATCTCGAGCGAGGTTCTCTCTATATACAAACGTTTTGCTGCCATGATTCGCACTCAGTTTTCCACGCCCATTCGGACTTTTCGTGCGGACTCCGCTGGTGAGTTTATCTCTCATCTCTGCGTGGTTTTCTTGCGTATCAGGTACTCTCGCCCATTCTCATGTCCCGTGCTCATGCTCGTAACGGTGTTGCCGAACGAAGCATCGCCATCTACTTGAAACGGCTCGTGCGTTGATGATTGCCGCTTCCTTCCGCCTCACTTTTGGGCCGAGGCTGTTTCGCATCCACTTATCTCATCAACATTCAACCTCGAACGCCTTTGCGGTGGTATTCCTATGGAGTGTCTCACCGGCCGCTCTCGACTATTCCGCTCTTCGGATGTTTGGATGTGTGTGTTATGTCCTTCTTGCCCGAGAAACGCACTCAAACCGACCGTCACCGGTTGAGTGTGTCTTTCTTGGCTCTGATGATGAGCACAAGGGCTATCGATGTTGGGATCCTGTGGGTCGCCGCTATGCATCTCGCGTGATGTGACATTTGACGAGTCTCGTTCTTACTACCCACGCTCTCCTCCTCGAAGTTTCTCCGTGGATGACATTTCCTTCTGCTCCTTCCCGACACACCCTCGCTATGTGCCTCATGTGTCACTTCTTCCTCCGCACCTCTCATTCCTTTTCATTCCCCACCGACCCCGCCTACTTCATCCTCCTCCTCCACCTCTCCACCATCTTCTCCAATCCGCCGCCTCTCTCACCGCTCCTCTCCACTATACTGCCGATCTCGTGGCCGAGGATGTCTCCTCCGACGAGCCTTCCACCTCTGGTGCACCTCTTCTCACGCCTCCCCGGTTCACAACCTTCGTGCTCGGCCTCGCCCCACCGATCGCTACTCCCCTACTCGGTATGGTCTCTCGCTATTGCCGAGCCCACTTCCTACCGAACTGCCATGACTCACTGAATGGCAACTTGCGATGGTCAAGAGCTTGCTGCTCTTGAGCGCCCGCACATGGGATCTGGTTCCCTTCCTTCCGGTGTCCGCCCCATCACTTGCAAGTGGGTCTACAAGGTTAAGACTCGCTCCGATGGTTCTCTTGAGTGCTACAAAGCTCGCCTAGTGGCCCGTGGCTTTCAGCAGGAGCAGGGCGTGATTATGATGAGACATTCGCCCGTGGCTCACATGACCACCGTCCGCACTCTTCTTGTTGTGGCTTCGCTCACGCTGGTCTATCTCTCAACTTGATGTTCGTAACGCTTTTCTCAATGGCGAGTTGCGTGAGGAGGTTTATATGCAGCCACCACAGGGGTACTATGCTCCCGATGGTATGGTCTGAGACTTCGCCGCCCCTATATGGTCTCAAATCGCCCTCGCGCTTAGTTTGAGCGCCAGATCCGTGGTGATCGCCGCTGGTTTCTTGCCCAAAGGACCATGATCCCGACTGCTTGTTCACACGCCTCCTCGTGGTCGGACTCTTCTCCTTCTCTATGTTGATGACATGATCATCACCGGTGATGACACTGATTACATTGCCTTTGTTAAGGCTCGCCATGACCAGTTTCTTATGACTGATCTTGGTCCATTTCGCTACTTTCTTGGGATTGAGATCTCCTCGACCTCGATGGCTTCTACATCTCCCAAGAAAAATATATTCAGATCTCTTGCTCGCTGCTCTCGGTGATGAGCGACGGTTGTGACTCCCATGGAGCTCAACGCTCACTTCAGGCCACCGATGGTGACCCTCTCCCTAATCCCACTCGCTATCGCCATCTTGTTGGCAGTCTTGTCTATCTTGTCTGTTACGCCGCCCCGACATCTCCTATCCTGTTCACATCCTCGAGTCAGTTTGTTTCAGCCCCACCTCTGTCCACTATAGTCATCTCCTCCGTGTTCTCCGATATCTTCGTGGCACGATCTCTCGGCGCCTTTTCTTTCCCCGCTCCAGCTCTCTTGAGCTCCAGGCCTACTCTGATGCTACTTGGGCTAGTGATCCCGCGGATCGACGCTCGCTGTCTGCTTATTGTGTCTTTCTTGGTGGCTCTCTTATTGCCTCGGAAGACAAAGAAGCAGACAGCAGTTTCCGCCGAGTACAGAGGCTGAGTTGCAGCCATGGCTATGTTGACGGCCGAGGTGATCCGTTACGATGGTTACTTGAGGACTTTGGTGTGTCTCACATTACCTCCACTCCTCTATCGACCGACAGCATCGGTGCTATCAAGATTATGCTGCGACCGGTGAAGCATGAGCTCACCAAGCACATCGGTGTGGATGCCCACTTTGTGCGTGCTGCCGTGCAGATCAGACTCTCGCTCTTCACTATGTGCCCTCCGAGTTACAGATTGGCTGACTTCTTCACGAAGGCATGCACTCTGCAAGCAGCATGGGTTTTTCCTCTCCAAACTCAGTGTTGTTGATCCACCATGAGTTTGAGGGGGGGTGTTAGATGTGTATAGCCCCTTTTCGGTTTATCCCCATTGTATAAGGGGTTTTCTGCACTTTGCCACACATGTATATGTAATGGCCTTTGGCCCTCAGTGAATACTAGTTGCTCACTTATCCAACAGATACATCCATTCCTTGGACAGGTATTTCCGGACGGAGGGAGTATAGTACATCAGGATTGGATTCTGGGTTACAACCCAAAATCGTACTCCCTCCGCTCCTAAATACTCCCTCTGTCAGGAATTACTTGTCGTAGAAATGGATAAAAATGGATATATCTAGAACTAAAATACGTCTAGATACATTCATTTATAAGACAAGTATTTTCGGACGGAGGGAGTATAAGTCTTTTTGGAGTTTTGAATATGGACTACATACGGATGAATATAGATGCATTTTAGCATGTAGATTCACTCATTTTGCTCTGTATGTATTCTATATTAGAATCTCTAAAAAGACTTATACTCCCTCCGTCCCAAAATTCTTGTCTTAGATTTGTCTAGATACGGTATCTAGACAAATCTAAGACTAGAATTTTGGGACGGAGGGAGTATTTAGGAACGGAGGGAGTAATTACTTTTAAGTTGTACAATCAGACAAGTGCTGTAACAGTATGGATCTTCACTAGTTTGGGTTCATCTGGATACTTTGCACTTTATTTCGTGAGTTGAATTGGGAGATGGACATGCCAGAACTTTTCACTATGACGTGTCTGTTTGTGCTTGGATCGCAGAAAAGTGTTCATTAATTTCGCACTATTTTAATTATTTCAATCTTAGCTATTGCTTCTTATACATGCTATTTTTTCTTCCTAATAAAGTTGTCCATTGGTAAGACTTCATTTTTTGTAGTGAGTTAATTTTTTAGGGAAGGTAATGTCATTTGGTTCCTCTGATTCCACTATGCTGCACTGAAACTATACATTTATTTTGTCTCTTTTATAATTAACTACTGCAATAAAGTAGTATTGCATCTTAAGGTATTAGTGTATTGATGTTCTCTTATTATTATCAGGGGTGTTGGACCATGGGTCATCCGTCTCATAAAAGAGTCCTTTCCAGCGTCCAGCCCGGATTTATCTCCTCCAAAATGTAAAGAGAAAGGGAAAAAGGGTAACTTTTTTCATGCTTGATCTTTTAACACCCATATTTTGGCGTAGGGATGGCCAAAAGATTTTGTCTGTTGAATCTTACACATCACTGTTCATTTCCGCAGGGAAGAAAATAAAAAGACCAGAGCATAGTCCTGAACTTGTTTGCAGTAATTCTGCTTCTATTGCATCCCAAGAACTGATACAGTTGACCAGTCAAGAGCAGCTCAGTTACAGTTCTGAAGTTCAAACTACCGTATGTCTACCTTCAACCAACATTGTTTTTATAGTTTTCATTTTTCTTCCTTCCATGCCAAAAATATTATTGAAGCTATAAAGATTAAATGGTTTTTTTCTAAATGGTTAGCTACGAAGATGAATGCAATCATATGCTTTTATTGTCATATTCTCGTGAAGTTTTTGAGTTTTATAGTCTTCAATCTTATTAATTCACTTTCCCATCTCTTCAGTCTTACTAATTCACTTTCCTGTCTCATTGTTTCACATAAAACTGAGGGTTTAATATTTAGTGCGGAGCAAGGCTTTACTAACATGGTGTGTGTTGTGCAAAATTCGAAATGGTTGATATAGCATCTATCACTTACATACCCCAACCAGATCTTGCAGCCTCACCAATCACCATATTGAACGTTTAATAATGTGACACAAATAGAGAAGAAGTTAATTTCAATTCAGTAGATTAGTGCTATTATTTCTCCAACAAAATTTGAGCTGCAGTCTTCCAGTACAATGGTACAATGGTATCCTTGTTTATTTTCAAATAGAACTTAATGCTATTATTTCTTTTCCACTACCAGGGTTCTGCTGAATTCACTATGCTAGACAAGGACACTGGTGGTATGGGCAATTCTATACTAGCTATGCCACCTCGTCTATCCAATGAAAAGTTTCTTGAAGCTTATGAAGTGGTGTTGATATTGGATGATCGTGAAATTTTTGGGTCCGTATGATTATATCTTACTCAAGAATTAATCTATCTTGTGTTATAGATATATCTGATCTTTAAGTGGGATTATAAGCTTGTCTTACTGTATGTGTAATACTCAAAACTTTATGGCCTTTGCTGCACATTCTCCAAACTTGTTCAAACCAGTACAACATTGGAGGTTACTTAACACAATGAAAGTTGCTACCTTGATGCAAGTTTCAACGTTTTGAACGATGTGATTGACCCCTGGTCTTTTTGGGGTGATAATTTGAGCTATGTAGCATATGTCTTTGTTCTCTCTTTACTTATGAGTTGGAAGATGAGCTATGTCATTGTCCTTGGAATTTTTTTCCTGTTAAAACAAGCTAATGGTTGCCACTTGCTTAATGTCGCTCTTTTCCTGAATTTGAAGACAATTTGACTACATAGTATCTTCTGTTAATTTGAATTTAACCCTTTTCTGTTAATGTTTGTTTCATTTAGTTTCTATCCTTTATGTTCTATGCGCCGTATTTCAGATACATATTCAGTTTATAATTCAAGAAAGTAAGTCGATCATGGTTGCCCTTGGTCGTTTTATAGAAATATCAAACCACCAAAATGAATTGAACTGAGCCTTTTCTCTGGAAGTAGTTTCATTTTTGTTCCAGGACTACATGATGACTTCCTTAGTTTTCATGAATAGTTATAAGCTACTATGTTGGTTGGCTCACATGTAGTTGCATGTCTGATTTTGCATACATTGCCATTTGCTTGAAGCTTACCCCCCACCACACCTCCTGCACAAGAGTTTCATATTATTCGGTCTTTCTTTTAATTGTATATCAGAATTTTGTTCTCATGATTGTTACATTTTTGTGCAGATCCCGTGGCAAAAGAGTTGTTGGTAACATACATTCGAAGTTTCATGTACCTGTAGAGGTTGGTCAGATTCAGACTTGTGCGGGCTTGCCTTACTAACAGTCTTCATGTTCCTAATGCTAAGTTCATTTGTTCTAGTTTGGGCATTATCTTTGTCTCTTTTTACACATCTCAGATCACTAAACGTTGCTGCTAAATATGATTGGCACTGCATCAGCATGTCCTTAAAGTCTAAACTGAATCGATGATGATTTGATGAGACATATTACATTATGCTGCCCTGTCAATTAGAGAAGTCTAGAAAAGAAATGTTAGGGTACCTTTTTTGTTATGTGAGCACGAACCGGGCATCTGATTTCTTCTGCTAGCCCACAGCTAAATGCTGCTTGGATGGGCGTCTCTTATGTTAAATTTGAATTGCATGTAAAGTACTATGAACACAGGGTTGGCAGAATCAATGATTCAAACATATCATCACTTGAGCAGATGCATGTGTCAAGTCTATGCCCAAACACAGGGTTAGCATGTAAAGTACTAAGAACACAGGGTGATGAATCTGTTTGAATCAGGGTTAGCATGTAAAGTACTATGAACGCAGGGTTGGAAACTCATGTCAAGTCTCAAGAGTGACACTTTGCAGACTATGCACAAAATGTCATTTATGTTGTTGAGGAGAGGGGATATCTGATATTTTCTCATACTGCTAGATTGCTTGGCTGATATATATGGTCTCTTGCCCTCACTGTCCTGATACTTGCTGCCCAGTGTTTGTTTGCATGTGTTCAGTGGAATGGCACATATAGCATTATTGCCTCGTATCAAATTGGACACAATCTGCCAACTTGTCAGATTCTGCTTATATACTTTAAACAATTCAATATATGCTGGGTAATAGTATAAAATGTACTACTGTAACGAATTTAACATAAAATGTTCATGAGACGTGGATCTTGTTTCAAGCGAACTAAAAATGATGACTGAAGATTTTATGCATGGATTGAACTGTTCATGTTATCTGTGCCAGAGAAAGTGGCGTTGATGAATCTGTTGAATCATGTCATCCAGATAAAACGCCTGCCTGTTGGAGATGGTATTTGGATTGCTCGTCATAGAAGATCTCATACGGAGTATGTTCTTGATTTCATTGTTGAAAGGAAAAGTGTAACAGATTTAGTTAGCTCAATTAGAGACAGCAGGTACAAAGATCAGAAATTAAGGCTAAAGGTACCATCTGAACTAGTATTAACTATTGTCATTATTATAATCTCATGTTAACTTCCCCTGTTCTTATACTTCCAATTAGTGTCTTAAGACTCTACTCCCTCCGTCCCATAATATAAGACGTTTTTTGACACTACACGTCTTACATTATGGGACGGAGGGAGTAGTTTTCTTGTGTAATCCCAGTCAGTGATTGTAGCAACCTAAAACATTGTTTTATCCATGAGCCAGTGACCAGGTCAAAATTTGATGTTTAAATCATTAGTTTGTCGGGCAGCATAGTCGTGGAGGCTTCTATAATGCGACAGATGGTTGAACGTAACTCGCAGTGAATGTGTACCAGCGTTGTCTAAAGTATAAACTATGTTTGTTTTATATGCTCTGTATTTCTATCCTACAGTTTACATCGTTAAGAAATGCTGAATAGGACAAGTGTTTCACTTCAAGAAGTTGTGTCGTTGGCCTGTCTTGTGTGTCCACATGCTTTGCCCATAGTGACCAGATGTTTGCGTTTAGTCTAGTCTTAGGAGTAAATTTCATAAAGCACACAGATTTCATAATAGCTAAAAAAGAAGTTTGCGTTTCACATCACTGTACATACTTTGCTATAATATTTAATAAGGCCCACCACATCCATCACTTCTTGTTGATATGAGGTGGTCAGTGTAATTGACATGCAGGACCCACTAGTCAGCCGCCAAATGTTGTATTATCTGGTGAAATATCAGTCTTCTGTCAGTTTTGATAAAATAAATGTACTTCTGAAATTAGTCAAAACAACAGAAAAAACTACAAAATGTTGTATTTAATATATGTATAATTCCAAATTAAATTCTTACTGAATTAAAACTTAGGGACCTGTATGTGTACTGCAAGTTTACAGTATGTAAGGTGCTGTCGTGTAATGTTAGTTCAAATTCAATATCTTTAAACTTACATATGTTTTTTAATATATATTATGAATCTACATATTCCACAAATCCACAAATATTTTTGCTTCTAAAGAGGCAGGCCCTACATTTTCAGTTGCACTAGACTTTGCTCCCGTATGTTCAGACTATTTCATTTAACAGGATTCAACAGATGTGTGGTTTCTCAAAATGTTAAAATTACGTATAGTTCTGTGAAATGCAAACTAAGATGTGTAACTTTCTGATAGTTGTACTAAAATATATGTAGCTCGTGAAATTTACCTTTGTTCATTTATACTTATTTTTTATCCAGAATTCAATGGCATAAGTAGGCGACCCCTCTTGGGCAGTGAGATTTAAGTTTTATCCCTTGATATTTTTTCCCAGACATTGTACTCTTTGTCCATGTTTATGGTTCAATGGCTTAGTGGGTTCTAACTTCCGCTAGCATATTTTATGTATTTAGCAACAATATCATATGATGCTTCCGTTTCTTGTATCTTGTAGAAATGTGGACTAAGGAAGCTGATATATCTGGTTGAAGGTGATCCAAACCCTTTAGGCGCATCAGAGAGCATCAAAACAGCGTATGTATACTGCTTATGTAACCTTGGTGATCAAATTATCCCTACATAGACTTTTTTGGTGTGAAACTTCTAGTGCTCTCCTCCTTGATAATAATACATCTAGTGGTCAATTAATAAATTTGATACCTGGGGTAATCAGGTGTATACCCTTTAAATTGTTCCGTGTCTTAAAATTTCAGCTGCTTCACCACTGAGATTCTTGAAGGATTTGATGTTCAGAGAACCACTGGATATTCTGATACTGAAAGCACATACGGCCACCTGACACTCTCGATAATTGATTACTACAGCACAAATTTCTCAATCGGTGCTAGCACTTGTCGAGTTTGCTTAACTTATGACGAGTTTGTGAAGAAGTGTTGTGACCCCAAGAAGTTAACTGTGAGCGACATATTCGCCCTACAACTTATGCAGGTATCCAGTCAACCTTCACAGTTCACCCAATAAATACTGCTAATTCATTTGGTGGCCTAATTTGGTGCGTATTCCATCAATTTCTTGGCAATTAATGCAGGTACCACAGGTGACAGAAGAAACTGCAATTGCAGTTATAGAGCTCTACCCTACTCTTGTCTCACTTGCTCGGGCGTACTCCATGCTTGTGAGCAGTCCTCCTTTCCCCTTTAAATTTAAGTCCCGTACGATGTTCATCATGGTTAGCTAGCTGTATTTTTTAAAATTAATACTTGCAACACTTTGTTGAACTCAGTATTCAGAATGCCCAGCCAAAGGAAAGGGTACTAATATTGCTTCTATTGCTGCTAGATGGTTTATAACTTGGTGTTTGAACTAAAACTTGTTCCTGTAATGTTTATAAGGATGGTGATACCCCTGCCCAAGAGAAGATGCTGAACATGAAGAGCAAGATGGTAAATGCGGGGGCTAGCAGAAATATCTTCAAGCTTGTCTGGGGTGAAGGGTGAAATATTATTCCTTACCTAGTTGCCTATATGGTCCTTCCTGACTTGACTTGGTTCAACCGGCCTTTTGTCACCATCTCGATGATTTTGGCGCCAGCTCTTGTGATGAAGCTCCATTGTTCCTGGAGTTGTCGTCGCATAATAACTTGTATGTTCCGAAGGTAAATTAAGACGGTTATTTCTATGCCGTGGTGCCTTGGGCGCTGGAAGTTTCATCACCTAAAAACCTCCCAATCAGGTGGTTACCTCCCTGTTGTAGTAGAGCTGCATGCCGTGCAATGAGCTGGCTATGTTAGCTTGCAAAAACGCCTTATATTGTGGGGCGGAGGGAGTATATTAAATGTCGAAACAAAATGTATTAAGTGTCTTGTACTATGCATTGTCTTGTGTTATTTGAAACAAGTTTGAATGGAAGCCTCCGAGATGATAAGAGAATTTGAATCTGGGATTGCCCCGTGTGGCTTGTGCAAATCAATAGAAGAGCGACTCGGTGTGTTATTTGTGTCATACGAAAGCTTGTTTTTTTAGTTGGAAACATATTTCCGTTTACCAGTAAATATGACACAATTGTTGGATACGAGTGTTAAGTATATTATATCTCATCTTCCTATACATCGGTCTTTTAAGATGGTTGATATGTACTCACTCTATTCATAAATATAAGACGTTTTAAAGACTTTATATTTATAAGCAGAGGGAGTATATCTTAATATGGTATCAGACTTGAGGTCATGTCCCCCCTGGTTCCTAGTGCTCCACTCTGCTTTGGTCATTGTTCTCTGGGCTGCTACAAGGAGACAGTTAATTAAATTGCCTGCATCCGATCCCCAATCTCCCATGTCACTTAAAAGTTCAAAATGTACACCCTCCGTTCATAAATGTAAGATGTTTTGGCAGTCAGTTCCTTGTGTTTTTAGGGAATAAATTTTTTCTTTATCTAATAGTTTCTCTAAATCCCTTAACAAAATTTAAGCACAACTTTTTTTGTACACAAACCCATTTGAAACACAAGAACTAGCTCGGTGCATAATTCGATTTAGGTACCACATTAACATCATACATAACATAATTAAATAGTTAATTACCTACCACATCGACATTGAACTAGGTTAAGTGTCAAGATAAAACATATAAAAACTTTATGCTAGACGGCTCTATCGTCGTCGCTGAAACTAAGAACATCATCAATGACATGGTTCCCACACAAGAACATTTATTGTTGACGAATATGAACCAAATTATTACAACAACTATGAGTGAAAGAAGAAGCTTCTTAAATTTCATTCACTCGGTTTACATCTTGTTGATTTGGAGTTGCTTCTCGTTGATTTGGACTTGTTTCTCGCGTGCGTCTATCATCACATCATCTAGTTTCTCTCTCAATGATTAATAGAACTAGTCTAACATTTGATTTACATAAGGTCAGCCCATATCCATGTGTTGCAAGTGAATCCTCTATGCGTGCGTGTATTGTTCTAAGCAACAAGAATCGTATAACCAATTGCAAATGTAAAGGGATTTGTGTTTTTACCTTGCTTTCACGGCCCCCTCAAGCGAAGAAGTCTCGATTGGGATTCCTTGGCGTGTGTGAGGTTTTTTGAACAATGGGGCACTTGCAGCCGCAAAGGAGCGCTAGAGGCTGATTTTCTGTAGAGTACTTTATTTAATAATGACACCCAAATGCATCTTCTATCTAATTAATACCAAGAAAAATGAAAGCTAGTACAATGGACATATAGTTAGCCATAGAATTATGAGTAAAAAAATATACATTGAAAATCATACTATCATTCTTCTTTCTCCAATTGTATGCAAAATTGCACTGATCAACAGTAAAGGTGAGGGACACCTGCAAATGCCCACATCATACCAGATTTTCAAAACCATAATAGTCACTCGTTCCTTGAGACGAGGTCTACAAATCACTGAAGCAACATCGGCTGGAGCATCACCCCCACGTAGTCCAGGCTTGCAATGCATCACAACCAATTCAGAGGGTTGAAGAAACCGAACCATGTCGTGGAACAACACGGAAGAAAATCAAAGTCGCCGCATCAATAGGCAGTTGTAGGATCGAAAGTAGGTCTAGAGGGGTGGTGATTAGACTACTTGACCAAATAACATCTAACATTTTTCCCAATTTTAGTTGTTGGCAGATTTTAGCAACTTAGCACAAGTCAAGCAATCAATCTACACATGCAATTCTAAGAGTGTAGCAGCGGAAAGTAAAACATTGCATATGAAGGTAAAGGGAAGGGTTTGAAGAGTGCAAACGCAATGATGACACGGAGATTTTTGACGTGGTTCCGATAGGTGGTGCTATCGGACATCCATGTTCATGGAGACTTCAACCCACGAAGGGTAACGGCTGCACGAGTCCACGGAGGGCTCCACCCACGAAGGGTCCACGAGAAGCAACCTTGTCTATCCCACCATGGCCATCGTCCATGAAGGACTTGCCTCGCTTGGGTAGATCTTCACAAAGTAGGCGATCTCCTTGCCCTTACAAACTTCTTAGTTCAACTCCACAATCTTGTCGGAGGCTCCCAAGCGACACCTAACCAATCTAGGAGACACCACTCTCCAAAAGGTAATAGATGCTGTGTTGATGATGGACTCCTTGCTCTTGTGCTTCAAATGATAGTCTCCCCAACACTCAACTCTCTCACACAGATTTGGATATGGTGGAAAGATGATTTGAGTGGAAAGCAACTTGGGGAAGACTAGAAATAAAGAATCTTGTGGTAGGATTGGAATATCTTGATCTCAACACGTGAGTAGGTGGTTCTCTCTCAGACAATGTATGCTGGAAGTGTATGCACGTTCTGATGGCTCTCTCACATATGGAGAAGGGGTGGAGGGGTATATATAGCCTCCACACAAAATCCAACCGTTACACACATTTGACCCAACTCGGTCAGACCAAATAGAAGAACTCGGTGAGACCGATTTAGTTCAAAATGTGAACGTTAGGAATATCGGTGGGACCGACTGGAACAACTCTGTGTGAACGATGTGCTCGGGCTTAGGGCAAACATAAACTCGGTGGCACCGATTGCATCAACTCGGTTAGACCGAAGTATAGCAATAAGGCAACAGAGAGAATGTCAAGCAAACTCGGTGGGACCGATTGCATGATTCGGTGAGACCCAAATAATGCAACAAGTCACATAGTGTTTGCAAGGCCATCTCGGTGAGACCGAGATCCGTATCGGTGTGACCGAACTGTTTAGAGTTTCTATCAGTGGCTATGTCATATGAACTCGGTGGCGCCGGATAGGATGATTCGGGGGGCCGAGTTTGACTTTGGGTTTTGGACATATTTGGAATGAGAAAGTGGTTGAGGGATTTGGAGCAATATCACTAAGCATTTTGAGCAAGTAGACCATTAAGCAACACATCATCCCCTTTTAATAGTATTAGCTTTCCTATGGACTCAATGTGATCTTGGATCACTAAAATAGAAATGAAGAGTCTTGAGCTTTTGCCAATATGTGTCCTTAGCATTTTGAGGGGTCCACATCTCTAGTCCATGCCATGCGATTCATTGAACTTTTTGAAATATTAAACTTGAATGGATATTATTAGTTCAATGAGCTATATGTTGTTATGAATTACTAAAACCACCCGGGGATTAGTTGCACTTTCAATCTCCCCCTTTTTGGTAATTGATGACAACATATAGATCAAAGTTTCGACAAATGATAAAATGAATGAAATACATCGTCGCTTTGAGAAGTGTGTGATAAGCAAGAGTTCCCTCTAAATTTGTGCATTATTTAAAATTTGCTTTTGAATGCAAATGCACAATCGATTAGGATCATGGGTCACTCTTCCATGTCACATACATCTTGATGGAGCGCTCAAAATGATAAGAATTACATAACATGCACTCATCACCAAAGATACAAGTGATTGATCATACAAACATTTATTGATATAACCATGCAAGCACACATTAAGCATAATATGATCAAACACATGATCACATAAAGTATCTCACGAGCATAACATCAATGTAGCAAGAGTATCAAGACAAATAAAGCCAACAAAAAGGCAAAAAGGCACTCTCTCTCGAAGCCTATGATCTATACACTTTCTCCCCCTTTGGCAACAAGTTACCAAAAAGTTCGAAAAACGTATAGTGCTATACGACACTCTAGGCACGATCTCCGGGAGCTCCGGTATGCGTAGACAACGTGGAGAGAAGTCCATCTGCAAATGCCTCTGCTGAAGTCTGTGGAGCTGGAGGAGTTGACACTGGAGGGGTAACTGTGGCAGTGCTTGTAGGTGCTGAAATGGTAGTCCTGGAATCTGCAGCTGGCACAACTGATGATCTTTGTGCCCTTGGCACTCTATGAAATGTATCTGTTGTGGGTCTATCATCACTGTCCTCAGCATCATATCGAAGCTTCTTCATAATGGTTTGAATCTCTATGACCTTCACATCAAGCTCATGTATCTTTGTCTCAATGATCCTTTCAAGACTCTCCTGATTCTGAGACAAGGTGGCTAGCCTTTTCTCAATCCTCACGGAAGCCTCAATGAGATAACTGAGTTGATCTTGCTTGGTCTTGAGAATCCCTGTAGAAGCATCTAGAGCACTTGCTGCCTTTGCTGCTTTTGCAGCCTTTGCTCTCTCAATATTATCCTGGGCAGCATCCATGACAACCTCGTTGTCCTCAAAGTATGGCCTCAGTGGTAGATGCTCTTTGTCGAGCCAATATGTGTTGGGGGACGTAGTATTTCAAAAAAATTGCCTACGATCACGCAAGATCTATCTAGGAGAAGCATAGCAACGAGCGGGGAGAGTGTGTCCACGTACCCTCGTAGACCGAAAGCGGAAGCGTTTAGTAACGCGGTTGATGTAGTCGAACGTCTTCGCGATCCAAGTACCGAACACACGGCACCTCCACGATCTGCACACGTTCAGCTCGGTGACGTCCCTCGAACTCTTGATCCAGTTGAGGCCGAGGGAGAGTTCCATCAACACGACGGCGTGGTGACAGTTATGATGAACTTACCGACGCAGGGCTTCGCCTAAGCACTACGGCAATATGACCGAGGTGTGTAACTGTGGAGGGGGGGTGGGGGCACCGCACACGGCTAAAAGATCAACTTGTGTGTCTTTGGGTGCCCCCCTGCCCACGTATATAAAGGAGGGGGGAAGAGGAGGCCGACCTAGGAGGGGCGCGCCTATAGGGGGAGTCCAACTAGGATTCCCAATCCTAGTTGGAGTCTCCTTCCTTTTCCAAGAGGGGAGAGAGGGAAGGAGTAGGAGAGGGAGAAGGAAAGAGGAGGGCGCTGAAGGAAATATGCCCTAGAGGCAATAATAAAGTTATTATTTATTTCCTTATACCATGATAAATGTTTATTATTCATGCTAGAATTGTATTAACCGGAAACATAATACATGTGTGAATACATAGACAAACAGATAGTCACTAGTATGCCTCTACTGGACTAGCTCATTAATCAAAGATGGTTGTGTTTCCTAACCATAGACATGTGTTGTCATTTGATTAATGGGATCACCTCATTAGGAGAATGATGTGATTGACATGACCCATTCCGTTAGCTTAGCACTTGATCGCTTAGTATATTGCTAATGCTTTCTTCATGACCTATACATGTTCCCGTAACTATGAGATTATGCAACTCCTGCTTACGGAGGAACACTTTGGTACTACCAAACGTCACAACGAATCGGGTGATTATAAAGGAGTACTACAGGTGTCTCCAAAGGTACTTGTTGGGTTGGCGATTTCGAGATTAGGTTTTGTCACTCCGATTGTCGGAGAGGTATCTCTGGCCTTCTCGGTAATACACATCACTTAAGCCTTGCAAGCATTACAACTAATGAGTTAGTTGTGAGATGATGTATTACGGAACGAGTAAAGAGACTTACCGTAACGAGATTAAACTAGGTATTGGATACCGACGATCGAATCTCGGGTAAGTAACATACCGATGACAAAGGGAACAACGATGTCGTTATGCGGTTTGACCGATAAAGATCTTCGAGAATATGTAGGAACCAATATGAGCATCCAGGTTCCGCTATTGGTTATTGACCGAGAATGGTTCTAGGTCATGTCTACATAGTTCTCGAACCCGTAGGGTCCGCACGCTTAACGCTTCGATGACAGTTCATTATGAGTTTATAAGTATTGATGTACCAAGGTTGTTCGAGTCCCGGATATGATCACGGACATGACGAGGAGTCTCAAATGGTCGAGACATAAAGATTGATATATTGGAAGCCTATGTTTGACTTGGAAGGGTTCCAATGAAAACAGAAGTTATCGGAACACCGGGGTTACGGAACCCCGGGGGTATATGGGCCTTAATGGGCCACAAGGAGAAGAGGAAGGGCCGGCCAGGGCAGGCCGCGCCCCCTCCCCTCTAGTCCGAATAGGACAAGGAGGGGGCGGCGCCTTCCCTCTTCCCTCCCCAATCCTACTCCAACTAGGAGAAGGGGGAGTCCTACTCCTGGGAGTAGGACTCCTCCAGCACGCCCCTAGGGCCGGCCGCACCCCCTTTGCTCCTTTATATACGAGGGCAGGGGGCACCCATGACACACAAGTTGATCTACGGATCGTTCCTTAGCCGTGTGCGGTGCCCCCTCCACCATATTCCACTCCGGTCATATCGTCAGAGAGCTTAGGCGAAGCCCCGCGCCGGAGAAGTCATATCGTCATGAGCTTAGGCGAAGCCCTGCGCCGGTGGAGCATCAACATCGCCACCACGCCGTCAGGTCGACGGAACTCATCCCCGACACTTTGCTAGATCGAGTCCGGGATCGCCATCGAGCTGAACGTGTGCAGAACTCGGAGGTGCCGACGCTCGGTGCTTGGATCGGTCGGATCGTGAAGACGACGACTACATCAACCGCGTTGTTATAACGCCCGCTTTCGGTCTCACGAGGGTACGTGGACGGACACTCTCCCTCTCGTTGCTATGCCATCACCATGGTCTTGCGTGTTCGTAGGAATTTTTTGAAATTACTACGCTCCCCAACAAAGGGCATCCGAGCCTGGTTTTATGCGTTGATGTCATATGCACGAGTAGAACACAAGTGAGTTGTGGGCGATATAAGTCATACCGCTTACCAAAGATGTCATACTTTGGTTCAGCGGTATTGTGAGATGAAGCGGCCCGGACCGACATTACGCCAGACGCTTACGCGAGACTGGTTTCACCGCCCGAGCACTCGCTGCTTAAAGGTGACCGCGGTGTCTCTCTCTCTCACTTTAGTTGAACCGAGTGTGGCTATGCCCGTCCTTGCGAAGGTTAAAACAGCACCAACTTGACAAACTATCGCTGTGGTTTTGATGCGAGGTAAGAAAGGTTCTTGCTCAGCCCGTAGCAGCCACGTAAAACTTGCAACAACAAAGTAGAGGACGCCTAACTTGTTTTTGCAGGCATGTTGTGATGTGATGTGGTCAAGACGTGATGCTATATTTTATTGTATGAGATGATCATGTTTTGTAACCGAAGTTATCGGCAATCGGCAGGAGCCATATGGTTGTCGCTTATTGTATGAAATGCAAACGCCATGTAATTGCTTTACTTTATCACTAAGCAGTAGCAATAGTCGAGAAGCAATAGTTGGCGAGACGACAACGATGCTACGATGGAGATCAAGGTGTCGCTACCGGTGACGATGGTGATCATGACGGTGCTTCGCGATGGAGATCACAAGCACAAGATGATGATGACCATATCATATCACTTATATTGATTGCATGTGATGTTTATCCTTTATGCATCTTATCTTGCTTTGATTGACGGTAGCATTATAAGATGATCTCTCACTAAAATTATCAAGAAGTGTTCTCCTCGAGTATGCACCGCTGCCAAAGTTCGTAGTACCTGACACCACGTGATGATCGGTGTGATAAGTTCTACGTCCATCTACAACGGGTGCAAAATAGTTGCACGCTGAATACTCAAGTTAAACTTGACGAGCCTTGCATATAACAGATATGGCCTCGAACACGGAGACCGAAGGTCGAACGTGAATCATATAGTAGATATGATCAACATAGTGATGTTCACCATTGAAACTACTCCATCTCACGTGATGATCGGACATGGTTTAGTTGATTTGGATCACGAATCACTTAGATAACTAGAGAGATGTCTGCCTAAGTGGGAGTTTTAATATGATTAATTAAACTTAAATTTATCATGAGCTTAGTACCGATAGTATTTTGCTTGTCTATGTTTTCTTGTAGATAGATGGCTCGTGCTGTTGTTCCGTTGAATTTTAATGCGTTCCTTGAGAAAGCAAAGTTGAAAGATGATGGTAGCAATTACACGGACTGGGTCCGAATTTGAGGATTATCCTCATTGCTGCACAGAAAAATTACGCCCCGAAGCACCACTGGGTGACAGCTCGTCTGCAGGAGCCGAGCCGAAGTTGTGAACGCTCCGCAAAGCAAAGTCGATGACTACTCAATAGTTCAGTGTGCCATGCTTTACGGCTTAGAACCGGTCTTCAACGACGTTTTGAACGTCATGGAGCATATGAGATGTTCCAGAGTTGAAGTTAATATTTCAAGCAAATGCCCGGATTGAGAGATATGAAGTCTCCAATAAGTTCTATAGCTGCAAGATGGAGGAGAATAGTTCACAAGGAACATATACTCAAAATGTCCGGGTATAATAATCACTTGATTCAACTGGAGTTACTCTTCCGGATGATAGTGTCATTGATGTAATTCTCCAATCATCGCCACCAAGCTACAAGAGCTTCGTGATGAACTATAATATGCAAGGAATGACTAAGACAATTCCCGAGCTCTTCGCAATGCTAAAAGCCATGGAGGTAGAAATCAAGAAAGAGCATCAAGTGTTGATGGTCAACAAGACCACTAGTTTCAAGAAAAGGGCAAAGGGAAGAAGAAGGAAACTTCAAAAGAACAGCAAGAAAGTTGCTGATCAAGAGAAGAAACCCAAGTCTGGACCTAAACCTGAAATCGAGTGTTTTACCGCAAGCGATCGACATCGAAGCGGAACTGCCCCAAGTATTTGGCGGATAAGAAGGATGGCAAGGTGAACAAAGGTATATGTGATATACATGTTATTGATGTGTACCTTACTAGAGCTCGAGTAGCACCTGGTATTTGATACTGGTTACATTGCTAATATTTGCAACTCAAACAGGGACTACGGAATAGACGAGCACCGCAAAGGACGAGGTAACGATGCGCTGGGAAATGGTTCCAAAGTCAATGTGATCGCGGTCGGCACGCTACCTCTACATCTACCTTCGGATTAGTTTTAGACCTAAATAATTGTTATTTGGTGCCAGCGTTGAGCATGAACATTATATCTGGATCTTGTTTGATGCGAGACGGTTATTCATTTAAATCAGAGAATAATGGTTGTTCTATTTATATGAGTAATATCTTTTATGGTCATGCACCCTTGAAGAATGGTCTATTCTTGTTGAATCTCGACAGAGTGATACACATATTCATAATGTTGAAACCAAAAGATGCAGAGTTGATAATGATAATGCAACTTATTTGTGGCAATCGCCGCTTAGGTCATATCGGTGTAAAACGCATGAAGAAACTCCATACCGATGGGCTTCGAATCACTTGATTATGAATCACTTGGTACTTGCGAACCGTGCCTCATGGGCAAGATGACCAAAACGCCGTTCTCGGAACTATGGAGCGAGCAACTGATTTGTTGGAAATCATACATACCGATGTTTGTGGTCCAATGAATGTTGAGGCACGCGCGGGTATCGTTATTTTCTCACCTTCACAGATGATTTGAGTAGATATGGGTATATCTACTTAATGAAACACAAATCTGAAACATTTGAAAAGTTCAAAGAATTTCAGAGTGAAGTGGAAAATCATCGTAACAAGAAAATAAAGTTTCTACGATCTGATCGTGGAGGAGAATATTTGAGTTACGAGTTTGGTTTACATTTGAAACAATGTGGAATAGTTTAGCAACTCACGCCACCCGAACACCACAGAGAAATGGTGTGTCCGAACGTCAGAATCGTATTTTACTTGATATGGTGCGATCTATGATGTCTCTTACTGATTTACCACTATCGCTTTGGGGATATGCTTTAGAGACGGCCGCATTCACGCTAAATAGGGCACCATCTAAATCCGCTGAGACGACACCGTATGAACTGTGGTTTGGCAAGAAACCAAAGTTGTCGTTTCTTAAAGTTTGGGGCTGCAATGCTTATGTGAAGAAACTTCAACCAGATAAGCTCGAACCCAAATCGGAAAATGTGTCTTCATAGGATACCCAAAGGAGATGTTGGGTACACCTTCTATCACAGATCCAAGGCAAGATTTTCGTTGCTAAATTCGGATCCTTTCTAGAGAAGGAGTTTCTCTCGAAAGAAGTGAGTGGGAGGAAAGTAGAACTTGATGATATAATCAGATCTGCTCCCTTATTGAAAGTAGTTCATCACAAGAAATGGTTCCCGTGACAACTACACCAATTAGTGAGGAAACTAATGATGATGATCATGAAGCTTCAGATCAAGTTACTACTGAACTTCAGAGGTCAACCAGAGTAAAATACGCACTGAGTGGTACGGTAATCCTATTCGAAGTCATGTTACTTGACCATGGCGAACCTACAAACTATGAAGAAGCGATGGTGAGCCCAGATTCGCAAAATGGCTGGAAGCCATGAAATCTGAGATGGGATCCATGTATGAGAACAAAGTATGGACTTTGGTTGACTTGCCCGATGATCGGCAAGCCATTGAGAATAAATGGATCTTTAAGAAGAAGACTGACGCCGATGGTAATATAACTGTCTACAAAGCTCGACTTGTTGCGAAAGGTTTTCGACAAGTTCAAGGGGTTGACTACGATGAGACTTTCTCACCCGAAGCGATGCTTAAGTCTGTCCGAATCATGTTAGCAATTGCCGCATTTTATGATTATGAAATTTGGCAAATGGATGTAAAACTGCATTCTTGAATGGATTTCTAGAAGAAGAGTTGTATATGATGCAACCAGAAGGTTTTGTCGATCCAAAGGGTACTAACAAGGTGTGCAAGCTCCAGCGATCAATTTATGGTCCGTGCAAGCCTCTCGAGTTGGAATAAACGCTTTGATAGTGTGATCAAAGATATGGGTTTATATGCACTTTTGGAGAAGCCTCAGATTTACAAGAAAGTGAGTGGGAGCTCAGAGCATTTCTAATATTATATGTGGACGACATATTATTGATTGGAAATGATATAGAATTTATGGATAGCATAAAAGGATACTTGAATAAAGTTTTTCAATGAAAGACCTCGTGAAGCTGCTTTATATTGGGCATCAAGATCTATAGAGATAGATCAAGACGCTTAATTGACTTTCACAAAGCACATACCTTGATAAAGTTTTGAAGAAGTTCAAAATGGATCAGCAAAGAAAGGTTTTTACCAGATTATAAGGTATAAGATTGAGTCGACTCAATGCCCCACCACAACAGAAGATAGAGAGAAAATGAAAGATGTTCCTATGCTTCAGCCATAGGCTCTATCATGTATGCAATGCTGTGTACCAGACTGACGATGCTTAGCTGTAAGCTTGGCAGGAAGGTACCAAAGTAATCCAGAGTGGATCATCGGACAGCGGTCAAGAACATCCTGAAATACCGAAAAGGACTAAGGATATGTTTCTCGATATGGAGGTGACAAAGAGCTAGTCGTAAATGGTTACGCCGATGTAAGTTTTGACACCGATCCGGACGATTCTAAATCGCAAACCGGATACGTGTTTTTATTAAACGGTGGAGCTGTCAGTTGGTGCAGTTCTAAACAAAGCGTCGTGGCGGGATCTACATGTGAAGCGGAGTACATAGCTGCTTCGGAAGCAGCAAATGAAGGAGTTTGGATGAAAGAGTTCATTTCCGATCTAGGTGTCATACCTAGTGCATCGGGACCGATGAAGATCTTCCGTGACAATATCGTGCAATTGCCTTGGCAAAGGAATCCAGATTTCACAAGAGGACCAAACATATCAAGAGACGCTTCAATTCCATTCGGGACCAAGTCCAAGTGGGAGACATAGAGATTTGCAAAATACATACGGATCTGAATGTTGCGACCGCTGACTAAGCCTCTTCCACGAGCAAAACATGATCAGCACCAAAACTCCATGGGTGTTAGAATCATTACTATGTAATCTAGATTATTGACTCTAGTGCAAGTGGGAGATCAAGGAAATATGCCCTAGAGGCAATAATAAAGTTATTATTTATTTCCTTATACCATGATAAATGTTTATTATTCATGCTAGAATTGTATTAACCGGAAACATAATACATGTGTGAATACATAGACAAACAGATAGTCACTAGTATGCCTCTATCGACTAGCTCATTAATCAAAGATGGTTGTGTTTCCTAACCATAGACATGTGTTGTCATTTGATTAATGGGATCACCTCATTAGGAGAATGATGTGATTGACATGACCCATTCCGTTAGCTTAGCACTTGATCGCTTAGTATATTGCTAATGCTTTCTTCATGACCTATACATGTTCTCGTAACTATGAGATTATGCAACTCCTGTTTACGGAGGAACACTTTGGTACTACCAAACGTCACAACGAATCGGGTGATTATAAAGGAGTACTACAGGTGTCTCCAAAGGTACTTGTTGGGTTGGCGATTTCGAGATTAGGTTTTGTCACTCCGATTGTCGGAGAGGTATCTCTGGCCTTCTCGGTAATACACATCACTTAAGCCTTGCAAGCATTACAACTAATGAGTTAGTTGTGAGATGATGTATTACGGAACGATTAAAGAGACTTACCGTAACTAGATTAAACTAGGTATTGGATACCGACGATCGAATCTCGGGTAAGTAACATACCGATGACAAAGGAACAACGATGTCGTTATGCGGTTTGACCGATAAAGATCTTCGAGAATATGTAGGAACCAATATGAGCATCCAGGTTCCGCTATTGGTTATTGACCGAGAATGGTTCTAGGTCATGTCTACATAGTTCTCGAACCCGTAGGGTCCGCACGCTTAACGCTTCGATGACAGTTCATTATGAGTTTATAAGTATTGATGTACCAAGGTTGTTCGAGTCCCGGATATGATCACGGACATGACGAGGAGTCTCAAATGGTCGAGACATAAAGATTGATATATTGGAAGCCTATGTTTGACTTTGGAAGGGTTCCAATGAAAACAGGAAGTTATCGAACACCGGGGTTACGGAACCCCGGGGTATATGGGCCTTAATGGGCCACAAGGAGAAGAGGAAGGGCCGGCCAGGGCAGGCGCGCCCCTCCCCTCTAGTCCGAATAGGACAGGAGGGGGGGCGCGCCTTCCTCTTCCCTCCCCAATCCTACTCCAACTAGGAGAAGGGGGAGTCCTACTCGGTGGGAGTAGGACTCCTCCAGCGCCTCCCTAGGGCCGGCCGCACCCCCTTTGCTCCTTTATATACGGGGCAGGGGGCACCCCATGACACACAAGTTGATCTACGGATCGTTCCTTAGCCGTGTGCGGTGCCCCCTCCACCATATTCCACTCCGTCATATCGTCAGAGAGCTTAGGCGAAGCCCGCGCCGGAGAAGTCATATCGTCATGAGCTTAGGCGAAGCCCGCGCCGGTGGAGCATCAACATCGCCACCACGCCGTCAGGTTGACGGAACTCATCCCCACACTTTGCTGGATCGGAGTCCGGGATCGCCATCGAGCTGAACGTGTGCGAACTCGGAGGTGTCGACGCTCGGTGCTTGGATCGGTCGGATCGTGAAGACGCACGACTACATCAACCGCGTTGTTATAACGCCTCGCTTTCGGTTCACGAGGGTACGTGGACGGACACTCTCCCTCTTGCTATGCCATCACCATGGTCTTGCGTGTTCGTAGGAATTTTTTTGAAATTACTACGTTCCCCAACAGGCGCCGCCCCCTCCCTACTCCAATTCGGACCAGCCCATGGTGGGCGCGCGGCCTCCCCTTGTGGCCCTTCTCTCCTTTCCACTAAGGCCCATGAAGGCCCAATACTTCCCGGCGAATTTCGAACTCTCCCAGATTCAAAAATACCCGAACCACTCAGAACCTTTCCGATGTCCGAATATAGCCTTCCAATATATCAATCTTTACATATCGACCATTTTGAGACTCCTCGTCATGTCCGTGATCTCATCCGGGACTCTGAACAAACTTCGGTCATCAAATCACATAACTCATAATACAAACCGTCATCGAACGTTAAGCGTGCCGACCCTACGGGTTTGAGAACTATGTAGACATGACCGAGATACATATCCAGTCAATAACCAATAGCGGAGCCTGGATGCTCATATTGGCTCCTACATATTCTACGAAGATCTTTATCGGTCGAACCGCATAACAACATACGTTATTCCCTTTGTCATCGGTATGTTACTTGCCCGAGATTCGATCGTCGGTATAATCATACCTAGTTCAATCTCGTTACCGGCAAATCTCTTTACTCGTTCCGTATTGCATCATCTCGCAACTAACTCATTAGTCACATTGCTTGCAAGGCTTATAGTGATGTGCATTACCTAGAGGGCCCAGACATACCTCTCCGATACTTGGAGTGACAAATCCTAATCTCGATCTATGCCAACCCAACAAACACGATTGGAGACACCTGTACAACATCTTCATAATCACCCAGTTATGTTGTGACGTTTGATAGCACACAAGGTCTTCCTCCGGTATTCGGGAGTTGCATAATCTCATAGTCAGAGGAACATGTATAAGTCATGAAGAAAGCAATAGCAATAAAACTCAACGATCATAATGCTAAGCTAATGGATGGGTCTTGTCCATCACATCATTCTCTAATGATGTGATCCCGTTCATCAAATGACAACACATGTCTATGGCTAGGAAACTTAACCATCTTTGATTAACGAGCTAGTCTAGTAGAGGCATACTAGGTACACTTTGTTTTGTCTATGTATTCACACATGTATCAAGTTTTCGGTTAATACAATTCTAGCATGAATAATAAACATTTATCATGATATAAGGAAATAAAATAATAAATTTATTATTGCCTCTAGGGCATATTTCCTTCAATATGTCCCAGTTCCCACCTTGGAATTGATCAATGTCTGGATGTGTGGGGCATATTGATACGTCTCCAACGTATCTATAATTTATGAAGTATTCATGCTGTTATTTTATCATTCTTGGGTGTTTTACAATCATTTTATAGCAATTTTATATCATTTTTTGGGACTAACCTATTGACCCAGTGCCCAATGCCAATTGCTGTTTTTTGCTTGTTTTTTACATGCTAGGAAATCATTATCAAACGGAGTCCAAATGCAACGAAACTCCACGGGGATTTTTTATGGGCCAGGAGACATCCATTGGGCCAGAGCAGCACCTGGGGGGTGCCCTGAGGGGGGCGCAATCCACTATGGCGCGCCAGGCCCCCTGGCGCACCCAGGTGGGTTGTGCCCACCTCGGTGGCCTCCCATACCCCTTCTTTGCACTATAAATTCCCAAATATTCCGAAACACATCGGGGTTACCCTAGATCAGAAGTTACGCCGCCGCAAGGTCTCTGTATCCACGAAAACCAATCTAGACCCCGTTCTGGCACCCTGCCGAAGGGGGAATCATCTCCGGTGGCCATCTTCATCATCCCGGCGGCTACCATGATGAGGAAGGAGTAGTCCACCCTCGGGGCTGAGGGTTTGTACCAGTAGCTATGTGTTTAGTCTCTCTCTCTCTCTCTCTCGTGATTTCTATCATGGGCTTTGTTAATACAGTCGGATCAGATGATGTTTCTACCCTCTATACTCTTGTTATGATGAATTGAATCTTTACCATTTGAAGTTTTGTCTTGTCAGATTGAATATTCAGAGATGAGAACGCATGATATATGTCTTGCGATATGAACACTTGAGGTGACAATTGGGGTATCTTATCGATTCACTTGATATATGTTATGGCATTCAACTCACGGATTCCCGCGGTGATATTGGGGTAATCTATGCATAGGGGTTGATGCACGTTTTTCTCCGACAGAAACTTCGGGGTCTCTTTGCAGTTCTTTGTGTGGATTGAGTATTATGAATATGAATTTGCTTTGGTATTATCTTAGTACGAACTCTTGATTAGATCGATCGGAAAGAATAGCCTGCTTTATTCTAGTACGAACTCTAGGATAGATCGAATGAAAAGAATAGCTTTGAGATGGTTTCGTACCCTACAAACAATTCCTATCTTTTGTTCTCCGCTAATAGGAACTCGGGAGTGATTCTTCGTTACACTTTGAGGGATAATCATATGATCCAACTATGTTAGCACTGTTGAGAAATTGCACTAGCGAAAGTACGAACCCTAGGCCTCATTTTCAAGCATTGCAATACCGTTTTTGTGCCCGTTTACTAATTGCTACCTTGCTGTTTTTATTTATTCAAATTATAAAAATATATTTCTACCATCAATATTACACTTTTATCACCATCTCTTCGCCGAACTAGTGCACCGATACAATTTGCCATTGTATTGGGTGTGTTGGGGACACAAGAGATTTCTTGTATTTGGTTGCAGGGTCGTTTGAGAGAGACCATCTTCATCCTACACCTCTCACCGATTGATAAACCTTAGGTCATCCACTTGAGGGAAAATTGCTACTGTCCTACAAAACTCTGCGCTTGGAGGCCCAACACGTGTCTACAAGAATAAAGTTGCGTAGTAGACATCAAGCTCTTTTCTGGCACCGTTGTCGGGGAGGTTAGGTAAGCGGCACTCACATCCCGTCAATGAAGCTCTTTTCTGGCGCCGTTGCCGGGGAGGTGAGTGCATGAAGGTATATCTTTAGATCTTGCAATTGAATCTTTTAGTTTTTTGTTTTATCACTATTTTGGTTCGTAAAAGAAAACTACATAAAAAATGGAATTGAGGTTGCATCACATTATTGATCATCTTTATAATATCTTTCTAGAAAATGTTGGATCGGAAAATTGTGCTCAATTGTTAGAAGAAGAAGTCAATAAAATGTTTGACACAAAATATTTGAATGATGAGCATGATTGCAATGTTGTTGGTATGAACTCTTTGAATATTCATCATGCTAATGATATGCAAAGCCATAAGCTTGGGGATGCTATGTTTGATGAAGATGATATTTTTACCCCCCAAGATTTGATGATAAATTTTATTATGATGAAAGCATGCCTCCTATATATGATGATTATATTGATGAAAGTGGATTTGGAGAGGTCATGACTTTATTTAATGATGATTCCACTATCTTGAAAGATGTTTCAATTGATTTTGACAAGGAAGTTGCTATCTATGATGATTATTATGATGACATTTATGCTATAAAGAATAATTATAACCATGAAACTTGTCATCGTGATTTTAATTTTCAATCACATGATAGTTATTTTGTTGAGTTTTCTCCCACTACTATTCATGAGAATAAATTTGCTTATGTGGAGAGTAATAAAATTTCTATGCTTATGTATCATGAAAAGAATGCTTTATGTAATGGTTATATTGATGAATCTATTCATGATGCTACTGAAAATTATTATGAGAGAGGAACTTATGATGCATGATGTTCTCTTTGTGTTTGAATTCTTATCTTTTATGCGAGCATCATTGAATCATCGTGCCTAGCTAAAAGGCATTAAAGAAAATCGCTTGTTGGGAGGCAACCCAACACTTTTACTTACTATTTTTGTGTGTTCACATGATTATGCTACTGTATTGATCATGTTTTATTGCTTTTGTTTCAATAAAGTGCCAAGTAAAGCCTTGGGATCATGTTGGGTGATAGTTGATTTGACCTTGCTGAAAAACAGAAACTTTTGCACTCACGAAAATAAGTCCCATTTTTAACAGAAGAGTGATTTTGGGTTGATTATTTTTGCATAAGTTTAATATACAAATTGCTCACATGTTACAATTTGTTTCATAATTTTTGGAGTAGCAGAAGTATGGTAGTTATCTAGATCATTACAGACTGTCCAGTTTTTGACAGATTCTGTTTTCAATGCATAGTTTGCTTGCTTTATAGTTTCTATGGCTTATATTCCTCAATATAAATTGTGGAAATTGTATGCTACAGTAGTAATTATGTGGAAACAATTATGAATCTTGTCTTTGACAGTACCAAAGTGAAATGGTTTGCTCTTTATCATACTAACCTATCTCACAAAGTTTTGTTAACTTTTGTGTGATTGAAGTTTTCAAGTTTTGGGTGAGATATCAATATGAGGAGAATAAGGAATGACAAGACCCTAAGCTTGGGGATGCCCAAGGCACCCCAAGTTAATATCCAAGGAAGATCCAAGCAACTAAGCTTGGGGATGCCTCAGAAGGCATCCCCTCTTTCGTCTCCAACATTATCGGTAACCTCACTTGGAGCTACGTTTTCATTCGTCACATGATATGTGTTTTGCTTGGAGCGTCAATTTATTTTGTTAATAATTTGCTTTATGTTGTTTAGAATAATGTTTTGCATCTTTTATTTCAATAAAAGTGGCATTGATAGCCTTTGCCATGCTTATTTTACAAGTCTACATGTTGCTGTTTGAAAACGAAAGTTTA
Source organism: Aegilops longissima (assembly GCA_021605205.1). Classification (NCBI taxonomy): domain Eukaryota; kingdom Viridiplantae; phylum Streptophyta; class Magnoliopsida; order Poales; family Poaceae; genus Aegilops; species Aegilops longissima. The sequence continues at coordinate 243,647,445 of CM038678.1, read as the reverse complement.
TCGTCGTTGCAAAAATTCCCTAGAAAAATCAGAGTGTGATAAAATGTTGAAACTTTTTGCATAATAAGATCTGATAAATTTTCTACAGTGTGGTAGAATTTCATAATGTTTGGAGTTGAATAAGTATTGGTACTCTTGCATTCTTTACAGACTGTACTGTTTTGGCAGATTGTTGTTATGTTTGCATATGCTTGCTTGTTTAATGAATCTATTTAAGGATAGGAGTATTAAATATGCAGAGGCATTTAGTATGCAATGTTGAATAATAATTTTAGTGATTTGCTACAGTATATAATGATAAAGTTTTTGCATTGGTTTATACTAACTTATCTACGAGTTCTTGTTGAGTTTTGTGTGGATGAAGCTTTTGAGATTTAGGAAAACCGTGATATGAGAAGAATTAAGGAGACACAAAAGCTCAAGCTTGGGGATGCCCAAGGCATCCAAGATAATATTCCAAGAAGTCTCAAGGATCTAAGCTTGGGGATGCCCCGGTAGGCATCCCACCTTTCTTCTTCAACAATTATCGGTTAGTATCGGTTGAGCCTAAGTTTTTGCTTCTTCACATGATGTGTGCTATACTTGAAATGTTATTTTGTTTTGTTTTTCTTTCTATTTTAATAAATTACTTAGATCTGAAAGTTTTTTAAATAAGAGAGAGTCCTCAAATAGCTACCTATTTATTTAACTACTCGCATGATCTTCACTTATATCTTTTTGGAGTAGTTTGTCATTTACTCTTGTGCTTCACTTATATCCTATGAGTAAATTGTTGAATAAATTGAATGTCATGAAGTTGAAATTATATCATGCCTAGTGGTAGCTTCACATTGGGTTTAGAAAGTGAAATCTTTTGAGGCTTAACAATCACAATATTGGTCATACAAGCAATTCATGAATAATTAGTATAAGGAAGAGAACTTTCCCATGCAAATACACCATCATGGAATTTTTTTCTGATTGTGAGCCCCCATCAAAATATTATATGCCAAAAATTGTTGACGTTGGACAAGGAAGACAACGTAATTATTTATGTTTGCTCATATTCACATAGAAGTTATATTGTCATAGATCCTTCAACATGTGGTGCTTGCCCCCATCTTTGCTAGCCAAAAATTCCGCACCAAGTAGAGATACTACTTGTGCATCCAAAAACCCTTAAACCCACATCTTATTTTCAAGAGTACACCATACCTACCTATATGCGGTATTTCCGTGCTATTCTAAGCAAATTTGTATGTGCCATCTCTAATTTTCAAAAATAAATTTCTCTTTTGTGTGCTCGTACCGCTCGCGAGGAGGTGAGGGTGGCCAATATTTTCCATGCTAGATGTGTTATTCTCACGATGAGTGTTTATTCACTTGTCATTGCATGAGAGTAAGGCAAAGGTTTTAGGGATGCCCAGTCCCAAAATGAAAAATGAATTTACTTTATGTTGTCAAATAATAAATTCCTTGGAAAGTGTTGGTATGGAGGGCACCCGTGGATACGGCTAGCCATGGAAAGTGAAAGTATGGTGAAAAAGGAATAAACTTTATTTTCAATTTGGAAACCGCCTATGATATATCTAGCATGGAAAGTGTTGGGAGATCTAAGTCATTTTCATTGGTGGGAAAAGTATACCACTCAAAATGTTTTTATCTCTCAATTTTCGCTTTGAGCTCTGGCACCTCTACAAATCCCTACTTCCCTCTGCGAAGGGCCTATCTTTTACTTTTATGTATTTACTTTCATGCAAAGAGTCAAAGTTATTCTCTCTATTCCCTTTTACTTTTTTCTTTTGGCAAGCATCATGTGGTGAGGAAAGATCTAGGCACATATGTCCAGTTGAATATGGGTAGCATGAGTTATTATTGTTGACATTACCCTTGAGGTGAATACGTTGGGAGGCAAAACAATAAGCCCCTATCTTTCTATGTGTCCGGTTGAAACATTTTGCTCATGCATATCTGGTGAGTGTTAGCAATCATAGAAGACTATATGATGGTTGAGTATGTGGAGCTCTTACTTAAACTCTGTTGAATAAGTTGAATTGCAATTGCTTGGTGACTAAGAACATAGGTTGTTGAGTTTCAAGAGAGTTCATTGTTTAAACCTTAACATGGGAATTGGTTGCCACTACAACATGAGAAGGTTCATAAGAAAGAATTGCTTTTATGATGCTAGAAAAAGTGATTGAAATTGTCATTGATCAAACTTATGCACTTTGCTAACATTCACACTTCATAGATTATTTCTTTCATCATTTACCTACTCGAGGACGAGCAGGAATTAAGCTTGGGGATGCTGATACGTCTCCAACGTATCTATAATTTATGAAGTATTCATGCTGTTATTTTATCATTCTTGGGTGTTTTACAATCATTTTATAGCAATTTTATATCATTTTTTGGGACTAACCTATTGACCCAGTGCCCAGTGCCAGTTGCTGTTTTTTGCTTGCTTTTTACATCGCAGGAAATCATTATCAAACGGAGTCCAAATGCAACGAAACTCCACGGGGAATTTTTATGGGCCAGGAGACATCCATTGGGCTAGAGCAGCACCTGGGGGGTGCCCCAAGGGGGGCACAACCCACCAGGGCGCGCCAGCCCCCCCTGGCGCGCCCAGGTGGGTTGTGCCCACCTCGGTGGCCTGTCGTACCCCTTCTTTGCTCTATAAATTCCCAAATATTCCGAAACCCATCGGGGTTACCCTAGATCAGAAGTTACGCCGCCGCAAGGTCTCTGTATCCACGAAAACCAATCTAGACCCAAAATCTTCATCATCCCGGCGGCCACCATGATGAGGAGGGAGTAGTACACCCTCGGGGCTGAGGGTTTGTACCAGTAGCTATGTGTTTAATCTCTCTCTCTCTCTCTCTCGTGATTTCTATCATGGGCTTTGTTAATATAGTCGGATCATATGATGTTTCTACCCTCTATACTCTTGTTATGATGAATTGAATCTTTACCCTTTGAAGTTTTGTCTTCTCGGATTGAATATTCAGAGATGAGAACACATGATATATGTCTTGTCGTATGAATTGGGGTATGTTATCGATTCACTTGATATATGTTATGGCATTCAACTCAGGATTCCCGCGGTGATATTGGGGTAATCTATGCATAGGGGTTGTTGCACGTTTTTCTCCGACGGAAACTTTGGGGTCTCTTTGTAGTTCTTTGTGTGGATTCAGTATTATGAATATGTATTTGCTTTGGTGTTATCTTAGTACAAACTCTTGATTAGATCGATCGGAAAGAATAGCTTGCGTTATTCTAGTACAAACTCTAGGATAGATCGAACGGAAAGAATAGCTTTGAGATGGTTTCGTACCCTACAAACAATTCCTATCTTTTGTTCTCCGCTAATAGGAACTCGGGAGTGATTCTTTGTTACACTTTAAGGGATAATCATATGACCCAACTATGTTAGCACTGTTGAGAAATTGCACTAGTGAAAGTACGGACCCTAGGCCTCATTTTCAAGCATTGCAATATCGTTTTTGTGCCTGTTTACTAATTGCTACCTTGCTGTTTTTATTTATTCAGATTATAAAAATATATTTCTACCATCAATATTACACTTTTATCACCATCTCTTTGCCGAACTAGTGCACCTATACAATTTGCCATTGTATTGGGTGTGTTGGGGACACAAGAGATTTCTTGTATTTGGTTGCAAGGTCGTTTGAGAGAGACCATCTTCATCCTACACCTCTCACGGATTGATAAACCTTAGGTCATTCACTTGAGGGAAAATTGCTACTGTCCTACAAAACTCTGCGCTTGGAGGCCCAAAACATGTCTACAATAATAAAGTTGCGTACTAGACATCACATATCCACAAGATTTCTTCTGGTCGGCTGCTGTCCTCTTTACTATTTCAACAATCAAGCTCATGACTTTGAATTTCTGTGGGATGTCAAACAAATGAAGCAAGTTTATGGAGTGACCACGTATCATCCTGTGATCTCCAGACTTGGGCAACAAAGTATGCCTCAAGATAGTGTTCATTGTGGTCAAACCAGCAAGCAGATAATAGATAGATCCTAGCTTGTGTGTCTCCAGGGCTGCATCAGGTATAGGCTTGTACATATTAGCCATGGAGTTGTGATCCTTCCTGGGTTTTCCATACACATCAATATCATCTTCACTTTCCTTGGGAGCATTGATAAGCTTGGCCAGCTCAGAGATTGTTGAATGGTATCTGGTTCCCTCAGTCATCCACACTATCTTACCATCAGGGTAGAAGTGGGCAGTAGAGTAGAACTGCATGATCATCTCATCGTTCCATTTTGTCAATTTCTGTCCAACAAACTTATCAACTCCATTGAGCCTGAAGCTCTCATGCACATGGGGAAAATAGTCTTCATTATCATCAATATATTCCCAATTGACCCATTTCATATCACAAACTATGGGCTTCTTGTCCAACAAGACAGTTTCATAGAAGTCCTGTTGTTCTCTGGTATGAAAACGATAGTCCACAGCAGTCCTTCTCCTTGTGGCATATGGATCAGTCTGCCTCCATAGTCTCAGACCATGATCCTTCCTCAACTTCATATTTTCTGCCACAGGATGATCATCATTATGATCTAGGATCTTGGGCTTCAATTTTCTGAGCACTAGTGGCTCTTCTTCTTCTTGAACCTCAGGCACTAGGGCCTTGTTCTTCTCTGAAGCTGAAATATTCCTTGTTGATCTATTTGGAGCAGTTGACTTGGGTGCTTGAGCTGGAGTTGTGGCTTGGGTGCAACAGGTTTGGGAGCAGACTTGGGCTTTGAAGGAGCAGCACCAGTTTTGATAGCATCTGCCATCAGCTTCTATGTCTTGGCAGGAGGTGTAGCAGGCTCTTCCTCCTCCACCTCCTCCTCATCATCTTGCCTCATGGAAGGTCTTCCAAGCACCTTTGATGTGGTTGTTCTAGCTCTCTTCTTCTTTCCATCAGACTCATCATCATTAGATTGTTCCAAAGTAAACTTCATGGTTTCTTGGGTTGAGGCTCTGACTTTGGACATCGGAGCTCTCCTTGGTGGAGCTTTCTTCTGCAATCCAGGCTTGGTAGTAGCAGCACCATACTCTTTCTTCAACACTTTCTTCTTGGATCACTTCCTCCTCAACCACAAAGTCTTCATCTACACTCTCAGAAGTTCTTTTCTTTCTTTGCCTAGTAGCTACCTTAGGCAAGTTCCTGGGAGTGCTTCTGCTTCCATCATCATAGCTACTAGAGGGACTAGTGCCCTCACTGAGGTTAACTTGCTCTTCAGACATGTTCTGGCTATCACTGGCTTCTGACATTGTTGCAGCTGACCCTGTGAATAGATGGGTGTGGGTAGAGTAGATGAGCATCACAAAATACAGATGGTTTTTGCAAAAAATTGAAACAAAAACTTAACTTTAGTTTTCTACAGAGAACATTTTGGAGCTACCGATTTGACAATCTCGGTGACACCAAAGCACAAACAATGTCTAAACATGCAGTTTCGGTCAGACCAAGACGCAGTTCGGTGACTCCGAGATGCTAGGGTTTCACTGAGAAATTACTTTCGGTCTCACCGATCAGTACACTTTGTTCAGACCGAGTTGTACTTAGTGCAATGGCGAGAGCCAGTCGGTGTGACCGAAAATTTCAGATCGGTCGATCCGAGATGAGCTCGACGGAAAAACCTAACACTAAGTTTTTGCATCAAATCTATTCTAAAGGATTCTTTGCTGGATAGAATGATTTCATACATGGCAAGAATAAAGGCATTTTACTTTGTGCATATAATCGGAGTAAGGAATAGCAAAAGGGGTCAAATCCATACCCTAACTCGGTGACGGTTTGCTACGGCGGCAACGGCGGAGAAGAAACACATTGACAACGATGGAGACCAACGGCAGAGGCTCGCCGGCAAATACGACGACGATCCGGAGACCAAGGGGCCGTAGTGCTGGGGTGCGAGCTCGTGTGGTTTGAAGGAATTTTCAACCGTACGGGTACGAAAGGTATATATACCCAGGCGCTGACGGTGGCGCCGAGTGGAACGTCTCGGTGGCACCGAGATGCAAAACTGCTTGTAGTTGTTGCAACTCGGTGAGACCGAATCGTTCTAATCGGTGGCACCGAGATGAAAACTTAGATCAACTTGATGGTTTCGGTGAGACCGAATGGGAATGAGTTGGTCTGACCAAAATGCACTAAGAGGTTTTGGAAGTTAGCCCTTGACAGATCTGTGGCTCTGAGTGCTCCTCACCCGGAGGGTCCAAAAGTGACTTGTTCAAATTTTGTGATGTAGCATGAATAGAGTTTGAGACTAGAAAAAGCATAGATAACTAGAGGGATTACTTAGGCATTCTTATCCATCCATTTGGCTAAAGAAAAACCAAACAATCAAAACTACAAATGGATGTCCTTGAATGGAGAAAATTATGCAATCAACATGCTCACACAATAAGATAACAAATAAAACATGTGGCAAAGCATGCACATACACTCTAGAATCTATCAAGCAATTGGCGATGGCTAGGTCATCTATATATGAGTATATTGACCGAGGAGTCAAATGAGAACATTTGATCATAGGTCATACTCATTGTTTAAGCACAAGTGGGGTTACCACTTTTACATAAAGCATTGTTGTGTTCACACCATTAGAGTTGCTTTAGCTCAATTCTTAGAGTAAAGCTCCCCCTAGATATGATATCCCCCCTAAGAGGGGTGAGCTAACCTTGGGTTTTGTCGATGATGACTTCATGTAGATGTTGAAGATATGGATGCTCAATGTTGATGTAGATCATTTGGAGCAATCCATTGGAGTGTTGTGATAACCCACAAGTATAGGGGATCGCAACAGTTTTCGAGGGTAGAGTATTCAACCCAAATTTATGGATTCGACACAAGGGGAGCCAAAGAATATTCTCAAGTATTAGCAGTTGAGTTGTCAATTCAACCACACCTGGAAAACTTAATATCTGCAGCAAAGTATTTAGTAGCAAAGTAGTATGGAAGTAACGATAATGGTGGCAAAAGTAATGAAGAGCAGCTTTGTAGTAATTGTAACAAAGGGCAACGGTAAAGTAACTAAGCAAAGATCAATATGTGAAAAGCTCGTAGGCATTGGATCAGTGATGGATAATTATGTCGGATGCGATTCTTCATCCAACAGTTATAACATAGGGTGACACATAACTAGCTCAAGTTCATCAATGTAATGTAGGCATGTATTCCGAATATAGTCATACGTGCTTATGGAAAAGAACTTGCATGACATCTTTTGTCCTACCCTCCCGTGGCAGCGGGGTCCTATTGGAAACTAAGGGATATTAAGGCCTCCTTTTAATAGAGTACCGGACCAAAGCATTAACACTTAGTGAATACACGAACTCCTCAAACTACGGTCATCACCGGGAGTGGTCCTGATTATTGTCACTTCGGGGTTACCGGATCATAACACATAGTAGGTGACTAATGACTTGCAAGATAGGATAAAGAACTCACATATATTCATGAAAACATAATAGGTTCAGATCTGAATTCATGGCGTTCGGGCCCTAGTGACAAGCATTAAGCATAGCAAAGTCATAGCAACATCAATCTCAGAACATAATGGATACTAGGGATCAAACCCTAACAAAACTAACTCGATTACATGATAAATCTCATCCAACCCATCACCGTCCAGCAAGCCTACGATGGAATTACTCACGCACGGCGGTGAGCATCATGAAATTGGTGATGGAGGAAGGTTGATGATGATGATGGCGACGGATTCCCTTCTCCGGAGCCCCGAACGGACTCTAGATCAGCCCTCCCGAGAGAGTTTAGGGCTTGGCAGTGGCTCTGTATCGTAAAACGCGATGAATCCTTCTCTCTGATTTTATTCTCCCCGAACGTGAATATATAGAGTTGGAGTTGAGGTCGGTGGAGCACTAGGGGGCCCACGAGGCAGGGAGCGTGCCCAGGGGGCGGGCACGCCCCCCACCCTCATGGACAGGGTGTGGGCCCCTGGTCTTGATTCTTTCGCCAGTATTTTTTATAAATTCCAAAAATATTTTCCGTGAAGTTTCAGGTCATTCTGAGAACTTTTATTTCTGCACAAAAATAACACCATGGCAATTCTGCTGAAAACAGCGTCAGTCCGGGTTAGTTCCCTTCAAATCATACAAGTTAGAGTCCAAAACAAGGGCAAAAGTGTTTGGAAAAGTAGATACGATGGAGATGTATCAACTCCCCCAAGCTTAAACCTTTGCTTGTCCTCAAGCAATTCAGTTGACAAACTGAAAGTGATAAAGAAAAACTTTTACAAACTCTGTTTGCTCTTGTTGTTGTAAATATGTAAAGCCAGCATTCAAGTTTTCAGCAAATATTATGAACTAACCATATTCACAATAACATTTAGGTCTCATGTTTACTCATATCAATGGCATAATCAACTAGCAAGCAATAATAATAAATCTCGGATGACAACACTTTCTCAAAACAATCATAATATGATATAACAAGATGGTATCTCGCTAGCCCTTTCTGAGACCGCAAAACATAAATGCAGAGCACCTTTGGAGATCAAGGACTGACTAAATATTGTAATTCATGGTAAAAGAGATCCAGTCATAGTCATACTCAATATAAATTAATAATAATGGATGCAAATGATAGCGGTGCTCTCCAACTGGTGCTTTTTAATAAGGGGATGATGACTCAACATAAAAGTAAATAGATAGGCCCTTCGCAGAGGGAAGCAGGGATTTGTAGAGGTGCCACAGATCGGTTTCTGAAATAGAGATAAATGATATTTTGAGTGGCATACTTTCATTGTCAACATAACAACCGAGAGATCTCGATATCTTCCATGCTACACACATTATAGGCGGTTCCCAAGCAGAATGGTAAAGTTTATACTCCCCCACCACCAACAAGCATCAATCCATGGCTTGCCCGAAACAGCGGGTGCCTCCAACTAACAACAATCCTAGAGGAGTTTTGTTTGCAATTATTTTGATTGATTTGAGCATGGGACTGGGCATCCCGGTGACCAGCCATTTTCTCGTGAGTGAGGAGCGGAGTCCACTCCTCTTGAGAATAACCCACCTAGCATGGAAGATACAGACAACCCTAGTTGATACATGAGCTATTCGAGCATACAAAACAGAATTTCATTTGAAGGTTTAGATTTGGGCACATACAAATTTACTTGGAACGACAGGTAGATACCGCATATAGGAAGGTATGGTGGACACATATGGAATAACTTTGGGGTTTATGGAAGTGGATGCACAAGCAGTATTCCCGGTTAGTACAAGTGAAGGCTAGAAAGAGACTCGGAAGCGACCAACTAGAGAGCGACGACAGTCATGAACATGCATTAAAAATTAATCAACACTGAGTGCAAGCATGAGTAAGATATAATTCACCATGAACATAAATATCGTGGAGGCTATGTTGATTTTGTTTCAACTACATGCGTGAACATGTGCCAAGTCAAGCCACTCGAATCGTTAAAAGGAGGATACCACCCTATCATACCACATCACAACCATTTTAATAGCATGTTGGCACGCAAGGTAAACCATTATAAAATCCTAGCTAATTAAGCATGGCATAAGCAAATATAATCTCTAATTGTCATTGCAAACATGTTTCATTCATAATAGGCTGAATCGGGAACGATGAACTAATCATATTTACAAAAACAAGAGAGGTCGAGTTCGTACCAGCTTCTCTCATCTCAATCAGTCCATCATATATCGTAATTATTGCCTTTCACTTACACGACCGAACGGTGTGGATAATAATAATAGTTCACGTGCATTGGACTAAGCTGGAATCTGCGAGCATTTAATTCAAGGGAGAAGACAAGGTAATATGGGCTCTTGGTTAAATCAACAATAATGCATATAAGAGCCACTTCAACATTTCCATTACGGTCTTCTCCTCTCGACCCCCAAAGAAAAGAAAAGAAATAAAACTATTTACACGGGAAAACTCCCAACAAGCAAAAGAAGAGCGCGAAATCTTTTTGGGTTTTCTTTTAATTATTACTACTATAGGCACGGAAAGTAAACTAACTAAAAGCTACAATTTTTTTGTTTTCTTAAGGTTTTTCAAACACACAAGAAGAAAGCGAGAAAAAGGAAAATAAACTAGCATGGATAGTACAGTGAAAAAGTATGAGCACCGACAACTAGAATGAGTGTGTGAACATGAATGTAATGTCGGTGAGAAATACGTACTCCCCCAAGCTTAGGCTTTCGGCCTAAGTTGGTCTATGGCCACGGATGGCCCGGCAGATATCCGAAGTTGTAACTAGGGTCATACTGAGATGCAGCAGCTACTGCCTCAAGAGCTTCAGCTTGGAGGCGAGATGCCTCCGTCCTCCTCTCGTACTCGTTCGCTTCCTCCCTGGTTATAACATATCTCCTTTTTGCCTGAAAGTCAAAGAAAGTAGGAGCAGGGAGAGTAATATGGACAACACGACGTCTGTCTAAGATTAGTCGGTACTAGAGAGTCTGTTCATTCCTCTCAACAAACTGATGACGAACCATAGCATTAAAGTCTAGATAAGCAGGAGGCAACTCCATATCATTTTCACGAATGGGTACCTCAAGAAAATTAGCTAAACGGGTTGCATAAATTCCACCAATAAAATCTCTGCTAATACTGTTATGATGCAACCTTCTTGCAACAATAGCTCCCAAGTTATATTGTTTATCTCCTAATACAACACTCTTGAGAACACTAAGATCGGGAACGCACATGTGACATGCCTCGTCCTTACCGTTAATGCATCTACCTATAAAGAGAGCAAAATAATGCATGGCAGGAAAATGAATACTCCCTATGGTAGCTTGCGTGATTTACCTAGATTCCCCCACTGTTATACTAGCAAGAAAGTCTTTATATTCAGATTGTTGAGGTTCACTAGCACTACCCCACTGCGGGAGTTTACAAGCAGTATTAAAATCCTCTAAATCCATGGTATAAGATTTATCATAAAGATCAAACAGGACCATGTGAGAATTGCATGATGATGTAAATTTAAACTTCCTCACAAAGGAGTCAGTTAGGTAGTAATGTTGGGGGCACTTATCTGACACGAAACCCTCGAGTTCAGCATTACACACATACGCGTCAAATTCATCCTTAATTCCTGCTTGTACCATGAAATTTTTTGATGGCCATTCACAAGGCTGCACTTGAGCTTCTCTTGGTGGTTCATGGTCCGGCTCACGTATTGCAGGCCTGGGTCCTTGCTTCCTTGAAGAACCACCTTGGTACATTTTCCTAAACATATTTCTTCCTCTGAAATATTTCTGAAATTTTTAGTGACTCAAAATAGAAGTGAACCAAACTCAACAAAATTGATAGCAACTACTCTCACAAGTGCCTAGAGATTATATCATGCATTAGAACTACTTGGGACCAAATAAATTTGACATGCAAGCTCAAGAACAGGGTCACTTAAGCAGCAAAAATTTGCAATAAATAAAGCACTAGAACAAAAACTAATTGGACCATTGGAGGAGTCACATACCGAAGAACAATCCCCCAAAGTAGTTTTGCGAGTGGAGCTTTGAGCAAGGAGATCGAAAATCGCAGCAAAACGAGCTAGAACACGAGTTTGAGCTGTGTGGTGATTTTTTTCTGGAGGAAGACGAAGTGTGTGGGTGCTGGAATAAGTGGAGGGGGCCACATGGGGCCCACGAGGCAGGGGGCGCCCAGGGGGGTAGGGCGCGCCCTGGACCCTCGTGGCCAGGTGGTGGCTCCCTCTGGTGTGTTCTCAGTGCCAAATATTCTTAAATATTCTAGAAAAAAAAATCATATTTCAATTTCAGGGCATTTGGAGAACTTTTATTTTCACGGTATTTTTTATTGCACGGATAACTCAGAAAACAGACAGAAAATACTATTTTTGCTTTATTTATTCTAAATTATAGAAAGTAAAAGGAGGGTACAGAAGGTTGTGCTTTCTAACTTCATCCATCTCATGCTCATCAAAAGGAATCCACTAACAAGGTTGATCAAGTCTTGTTAACAAACTCATTCCGAATCGCATGAAACCGGAGAAATTTCGAATAACACTAAGTTACCTCAACGGGGATATGCACTTCCCCAATAATAAGAATATCATATTTCTTCTTGACAGTAGGAAGAGGAAATTCAAAACCTCCAATAGTAATCGCTGTAATTTTTCCAATAGAATTGATATTGTGGACTTAAGGTTGTTTCCTCGGAAAGTGTACCATATGCTCATTACCGTTAACATGAAAAGTGACATTGCCTTTGTTGCAATCAATAACAGCCCCGCAGTATTCAAAAGGGTCTTCCAAGAATAATAGACATACTATCGCCCTCGGAATATCAAGAATAACAATGTCGTTAAAATAGTAACATTTGCAACCACAACAGCACATCCACAAATACCGGATGTGTATAGCAGTTGATTTATCGGCCATTTGCAAAGATATTTCAGTAGGTGTCAACTTATTCAAATCAAGTCTACGATATAAAGAGAGAGGCATAACACTAACACCGGCTCCAAGATCACATAAAGCATTAACAATAGTTTCTTTTAATGGAGCATGGTGTAGTTGGTACTCTTGGATCTCCAAGTTTCTTAGCTATTCCACCTTTAAAAGTGTAATTAGCAAGCATGGTGGAAATTTCAGCTTCCAGTATCTTTCTTTTATTTGTAACAATATCTTTCATATACTTAGCATAAGTATTCATTTTATGCATATCAGTAAAACGCATGCGCAAAAAGATAGGTCTAATCATTTCAGCGAAGCGCTCAAAATCCTCATCATCCTTTTTCTTGGATGGTTTAGGAGGAAACGGCATGGGTTTCTGAACCCATGGTTCTCTTTCATTACCGTGCTTGCTAGCAACAAAGTCTCTCTTATCATAACATTGATTCTTTGATTGTGGGTTATCAAGATCAACAGCAGGTTCAATCTCTACATCATTGTCATTGCTAGGTTGAACATCAACATGAACATCATCATTAATATTATCACTAGGTTCATGTTCATTACCAGATTGTGTTTCAGCATCACAAATAGAAATATTATTGGGATTCTCAGGTGTGTCAACAACAGGTTCACTAGAAGCATGCAAGGTCCTATCATTTTTCTTTTTGTTCTTTTTAGAAGGACTAGGTGAGGGAGTCCTGGATTAGGGGGTATCCGGACAGCCGGACTGTGTACAACGTCCGAACTATTGAAGCGTGAAGATACAAGACTCAAGACTTCGGCCCGTGTCCGGATGGGACTTTCCTTGGCGTGGAAGGCAAGCTTGGCGATCCGGATATTATATTTCCTTCCTTGTAACCGACTCCATGTAAACCCTAGCCCTCTCCGGTGTCTATATAAACCGGAGAGGTTGGTCCTTAGAAGGCCGATCACGATTACAATCATACCATCATAGGCTAGCTCTTAGGGTTTAACCTCTACGATCTTGTGGCAGATCTACTCTTGTACTACCCATATCATCAATATTAATCAAGCAGGAAGTAGGGTTTTACCTCCATCGAGAGGGCCCGAACCTGGGTAAACATCTGTGTCCCTTGCTTCCTGTTACCATCAGCCTTGACGCATGCAGATCGGGACCCCTACCCGAGATCCGCCGGTTTTGACAACGACATTGGTGCTTTCATTGAGAGTTCCTCCTGTCGCCGCCACAGCTCGATGGCTCCTTCGATCATCATCAACGACGCTGTCCAGGGCGAGACCTTCCCCCTACGGACAGATCTTTGTGTTCGGTGGCTTCACACTGTGGGCCAACTCGCTTGGCCATCTGGAGCAGATCGACAGCTACGCCCCTGGCCACCAGGTCAGGTTCGGGAACCTGAACTACACGGCGGACATCCGCGGAGACTTGATCTTCGATGGATTTGGGCCTATGCCAGGAGCACCGGACAGTCTCGATGAGCACGGCTTAGACCTGCCATCGGACGAAGCTCGGGGTCGCCCCCGTAGTATCTCCGGACCTAGATCCGGAGCAGGCAGTGCTGCCTAAGGACGGAGGGATGGACCCGCCCCGTGTCGCGCCTCATCGGCCTGTGGAGCCGAACACGGTCTTACCTCTGCGGTGGCCCGCGACCAACCCCAGATTCAGATCCGGACGTTGGTTCCATCCGACACTCCCGAGCCCGTCGGGCCAGGATGGGCCCGTAATGGAGTTCACCGCTGCGGATATCTTCCAAAGACTCGCCCTTTGGCGACATGTCGACTCATTAAAGTCTCTCTTTGTCGAGGCTCTTCACGAACTATGTCCGCTTGAGTGGGAGGCAGGCGACGGAGGAATTTGTTGCCCACCCACCACCCACTTCATTGCCACGGTCGATGACTTAACCGAGGTACTGAATTTCGACTCCGAAGACATCAACGGTATGGACGACGATGCAGGAGAAGAACATGAACCACCGCTCACTAGGCGGTGGACAGCCACCTCTTCTTATGATATATATATATGGTGGACACTCCGAAGGAGACAAATGGCGATGAGGCAACGGAGGATAAAACCTCAGGGGAAAAACCAAAGAATGGGCGTCGTCGGCGCCACTCCAAGCCCTGCCACACTAATACCTGACCAGGAGACGAAAACAATCCGAATGGTGTCGAAGAAGAATACAACCCTGATCAGCCCGCTTTCGTGCAGGACGAATAGGAGGATGAGCAGGTCAGCCGTAAGAACAAAGCGATGCAGACGAATACCAAGGAGGACAGCTACATGCCCTCCAAAGACGAGATTAGCCTCGCCGACGACGAAGTTCGGCGCGCCGAGGATCCCGTGAGAGCAGAGCGCTTCAGCCGCCGCTTATAGCCACCGCGAGGAACCTGAAAAAGAAACAAAGCAGAATCTAAGCTGATCAAGATCTGCTCACGATAGATGGACGGAAGTCCCGGCAGCCGAGGAATACGGACTCGAGCACCATACGGCTGACCGGCCACCTCGTGGCTGGGATAAAACGGCATACCAGTCCGCACACCAGCCAACACCCCCATGCCAACATACTACGGCACGGGGCAACAAAACGGGACAGCCAAGATCGATCCACGGATCGCGGGCGCGCCTCGGTATGCGACGAGGACCGCTATGCCGACACATCTTCAACAAGTCCGCCGTGCGAATATAGCCACCCGAGCAATTCGACCTGTAGCCACATAGCCCGCATGAGGCGCCAGACCCCTCTCGCTTCACCGACGAAGTAATGGATCATGAATTCGTAAGGGTTTAAACACGTAAACATCGAATCATATGATGGCACAACAGACCCCGCAGTATGGATCAAGATTTTTCTCCACATTCACATGGCCCATGGAGACGATTTACACGCCATCAAGTATCTCCCCTTAAGCTCAAAGGGCCAGCCCGCATCGGCTAAACAACCTGCCAAAGAAATTCCATTGGCAGTTGGGAAAACTCGAAGACGATTCTCGACAACTTCCAGGGCACATATGTGCGACCACCGACGCCGACGACTTGAGCCACATTACTCAACAGCCCGGAGAGTCAGCCAGAAATTTGGACTCGGTTCCTAACTAAGAAGAACCAAATAGTCGATCAGACGGACGCCAAGCCCTAGCGGCTTTCAAGCATAATATCTGTGACGAGTGGCTCACTCGACACCTCGCCAGAAAACCCAAGTCCATGGCAGCTCTCACAACACTAATGACCCGCTTATGTAGGCGAGACAGTTGGTTGGCCCGCAGTAGCACTACACCACAGTTTGGCAATTCGGATGGTCGATAATAACGGCAAGTCAGCAAGGGACAAACATAAGCGACGGAACAACGGCGACAGCACTAAAGACACAACAGCCAACGCCGGATTCAGTGGATCCAAGCCCGTCAGCGGAAGAAGCCGCTCAAAAGAAATAATCAGGACCGCCCGGCCTAGACCGTGATATCGAGCGCCGTGCCAAATTCATGGCACCCCGGACAAGCCAGCCAACCACACCAATAGAGATTGCTGGGTATTCAAACAGGCCGACAAGATACACGCCGAAGACAAGGACAAGGGGCTATACAGCGACGATGACGAGGAGCCCCGACGTCCGAACATGGGGGGACAGAAGAAATTTCCCCCCCAGGTGAAAACGGTCAACATGATCTATGCCACGCAGATCCCCAAGCGGGACCGGAAGAGGGCACTAAGGGACGTCTATGCGATGGAGCCAGTCGCCCCCAAATTCAACCCATGGTCAGCTTGTCCGATCACCTTCGATCGTAGGGACCACCCTACTAGCATCCGTCACTAAAATCATTGACGGATTCCACCTCACGCGTGTCCTTATGGACGGTGGCAGTAGCCTGAATCTACTTTACCAGGACAAAGTGCGCAAAATGGGCATTGACCCTTCAAGGATCAAGCCCACTAAAACCACCTTTAATGGTGTAATTCCGGGAGTAGAGGCCCGCTGTACGGGCTCTATAACGCTGGAAGTGGTCTTCGGATCTCCGGATAACTTCCGAAGCGAAGAGTTAATCTTCGATATCGTCCCCTTCCATAGTGGTTACCATGCACTGCTCGGACGAACCGCATTCGCCAGATTCAATGCGGTACCACACTACGCATATCTCAAGCTCAAGATGCCAGGACCACGCGGGGTCATAACGGTAAACGGAAATATGGACCGCTCCCTACGAACAGAAGAACATAATACAGCCCTTGCGGCGGAAGTACAATGCGGCCTTCTCCAACAAACCAATCCGGCGACAACAACTTCGAGCACAGTCAAGCGAGTCCGGAGCACCCCGCAACACGATCGTCAGGCACGCCAAGAGCGCGACTAGCAATCCGCCTCCGCTAAGCCCCATCAAAGCAAAGATTCGTACACGTGCACACAATTATGCACTTAAAATACCATGGGCATAGGCGGAGACGCATCAACGACTCGGTCAATAGTGCGGGTAACCGCCAAATACTTTCATACTCTTTCCTCTTACCTTTCAGACACCGCTGGCGCAGCATCCTCAAAAGAGCCGAATTGCCGGACTTATAGGGAAGAGAAATCCAAGGAGGCAATAGACGCAGCACGTATGAAACACCTGGTGGATTCTATTTACGATCATTATACCTGCTTTATCTATCTGAACACAGCCTGCCCCTGGATAAGACATGTCAAATAGTCCATTTTATCTCTGCTTAACGCATCCATTGTAAATGTACGCTTAAACATATTTTTCGTCAATGGGAGATTATATATAGCGTCAGCTTATTTTCTTATTTGAGCATTTTTTCTCTTATAAATGTTTATTTGATATTGCATCCGTACACTTTGGTGCGGCCGGTTTGCCAGGGGCTTCTTATGGCGCCCCGCTATATGGCAACTAAAGTCCAAACACTTTCAACAGTGCGGCACCCCGAACTTATAGCACTATATGCATCAGCTCCGAATCATGTCTTGGGTCTACAGTTGGGATAGCTCGGCTCCCTTGTTTTGGTGCCTTACGCTCCTTTATATCGGCTAAGGTAGCGCAGGGAGAACTACTACGATTGTGTCCCGGTTCTTCCGGACGAGCACCTCAGTAGAGAATGCCGAAAACTGACCGGCATGATGTGGCGAGAGCTGGTCGCTGTTCTAGAGGTTTTAAAATCCTTAAAGATTTTCTGCTTTAGGCGATAAATCGGCTTCGTCCGATCTAGGCCTGTATAGCGCCTGTTCAGTCTTCGGATTCTAGGGCTTCACGAAATTTAAAATTGTAGACTTCTATGGCTAATGTGTTATAAAGCAGATAGTCCGATTGCCTTGTTCGCTGCGCGGACACCTCCTTAAGGGACCAAACATTTGGGTAAAGAGTGTCCGGTTTTCCACGAACACCCTAGTGCTAGTCACGCGGGGAAGCCGACAACCGCCTACTTTCAGGATTTTATAAACAGCCGCACGTAAGGTAATATTTTAATAACAAAAGCGCTACATAGCGCAAGTAACCGTCTTTAATTACAAACATGACTGAAGTGAATTCATTCAAATATGGAGTCCTTGGTACACTCATTGGCGACGAGACGAGCACCCTTCATCACGCCATCGTAGTACATTTCAGGATGGCGATGCGCCTTGCCCTCCGGTGGCCCGTCCTTGACCAGCTTCTCCGCATCCAGCTTGCCCCAATGTACCTTGACGTGGGAAAAAGCTCGGCGGGCACCTTCGATGCAAACAGATCGCTTGATCACTTTAAGCCGCGGGCAGGCATCCACCATCCGCTTGACCAGGCCAAAGCAGCTACTGGGAAGTAGCTCACCAGGCCACATCCTGACTATGAAGTCCTTCATAGCCAGTTCGCCGCCTGTGGAGTTCGACCAACTGCTTGGGCTTGGTCGCCAGAGGCATCAGATGTTCGCCCCAAAGATACCGGGACCAGAACTGCTTCTCCGCTGAGCTCCCTCCGGCACGGTAGAACTCCCACGCCCGAGGCGCTGCGTGGCAGATCTGCAAATGCCCCTAGAGAGCTCCGTATTCGAGTAAGTAAAAGAAACGCCTCCTCCACATGTTTGCTTTGCATAAAGAATTTCTTACCCGCTGCTATCTTTTTGGCCTCCTGGATCTCCTGCTGTGCTTTCTCGGCTTCG
Source organism: Aegilops longissima (assembly GCA_021605205.1). Lineage (NCBI taxonomy): Eukaryota > Viridiplantae > Streptophyta > Magnoliopsida > Poales > Poaceae > Aegilops > Aegilops longissima. The sequence goes on along the minus strand of CM038678.1, from coordinate 243,628,907 downwards.
GCCTTGGCATCTTCAAATTCACAAGGGCATTTGCAAGCTCAGCCTCCTTCGCCTTTAGATCATACTCCACGGACTCGCATTTCTTGACGAGGTCCTGGAGCTCCTTCTGTACCTCACCTACCCTAGCACTTTGCTTTTCGCGCTCCTTACACTCCGAGGCTGCCTTGTCTTCGGCCTCGGACAGCGCCTTCTTCAGGGACACCACCTCGGCGGCGGCCCCTGTTACATGGTCACGACACTTAGGTGTTAGACTCATCAATTTTGCCTATCCTTAAACGTATAAGAGCGGGGATTACTTACCCTTGTTCTCTTCGAGCTGCCTTTTCGTGAGGACGAGCTCTCCCTGCGCCTGCTCCAGTCCCGCTTTAGTTCGGCAACCTCGGCAGTACGGGCAGTAGCAGCAAGCAGCACAGCCTGCTTATTCACCACAATACTTATTGTTAGACTCCTGCGGATTATAATTGACCCTCCATTTGGCTTTTCTTTCCAAACACCAAACAGAGTATCAGGGGCTACTACCTATCGGGTGGTAATTTCATACATTTTTTACTCACCTCAAAGCCCGTCAGGAGGCTTGTGCAGGCTTCGGTCAGTCCGCTTCTGGCGGACAGAACCTTCTGAATCACTGCACTCATAAGAGTACGGTGCTCTTCTTCCATGGAGCGCTTCCACCAGGCTATCCGGCACCGTTGATGCGCCGGAAGTCCGCGGCACGGGCGGCTCGCCCTCCCTAACGGGGGGCTGCCCACCCAAGTCCGGAACCGTTGGGGGTTCTGGAGCAGTGTTCGGTCAAGAGTTCGCCCTGTTGCGGCTCTCATCGACGCGATCCGCGGGGATCTTGAACCCCCAATGCCCGACATCTGGAATCCCGCCGTGGGGCGTCTCCAGAGTCAGCTCCCCCTGCTCTGAGAGTCTTCGGGACAACACCTCCGTGTCATCCGCGTGTGGAGGGGTAGTGTCCATCGGAAGCGAATTTATCGCCGAATCGTCAGGACCCGGAGGAGGATTCCTCGGGTGAGCCCTGGCCGACTGCATATATGTTCGGCACTATAAGTATAAAAACTATGAAGTGAAACCATGATAGGATGCGGACACTTACGATCGCACCGGGGGCTTCCCCTGGGGCAGCCACCCCACCTTGCTGTAAGAGGCCGTGGCAGAATAGTCCGGAAGGGTTGCCTTCCTTCTTGACGCCCCACCCCCTCCGGGCGGCTTTTTCTTCTTCTCCCCTAGTGCGGGAGGTGGAATTTCTTCTGATTCCTCGCCGCTGGAGGAATGTGTCTCGTCGTCATCAGACGACAGAGGAATAACGGCCTTGAGCTGAGGGCCTTTTCCGGCCCCCTGGCCCGCTTCGCCGGGCCCCTCATCCTTCCCGGATGGGGCGTCTTCTTCTTCTTCTTCCTCCTCCCCTTCATGGGAGGAGTCCGCCTCGTTGTCTTCGGACGAGGCTTCGGACGCAACCTTACGCCGGAGACCCTTCCTGGTTTCCGGGGCCTTCTTTTCGGCCTTCTTCTCCGGCACCTTGTACGGTGCCGGGACTAGCATCTCCGTCAGGAGAGCATCCGCTGGATCTTCCGGCAACGGTGCCGGACAGTCAATCTGCTCTGCTGTCTTCACATAATCCTGAGGCAAATATATATAAATACTTAAAACTACCCCCATGAATGTATTGGGGAAAAACTAAACCCGGTGGTGGTCCCAAAACTCACCGGATTCGGGGGCCGCGCTGCATGAAGTCCGCGGTCCTCGAATGTGGGAGGAGGTACTTCGGAGGCCTTGAACAACACTTTCCATGTGCCTTTGTGCGTCATGCCGTAGAGCTTCCGAAGCGTCTGGTGTTCGGCCGGGACGAACTCCCACAGATTTACCGCCCGCCTCTAGCAGGGCGGGATCCGACGAACGAGTGAGGGAGTCCCGCACTAGGGGGTGTCCGGATAGCCGAACTATCATCACGGCCGGACTCCAAGACTATGAAGATACAAGATTGAAGACTTCGTCCCGTGTCCGGATGGGACTTTCCTTGGCGTGGAAGGCAAGCTTGGCGATACGATATGTAGATCTCCTACCATTGTAACCGACTGTAACCCTAACCTATCCGTGTCTATATAAACCGGAGGGTTTAAGTCCGTAGGATGAACAACAATCATACCATAGGCTAGCTTATAGGGTTTAGCCTCCTTGATCTCGTGGTAGATCTACTCGTACTACCCATATCATCAATATTAATCAAGTAGGAGTAGGGTATTACCTCCATCGAGAGGGCCCAACCTGGGTAAAAACATCGTGTCCCTTGTCTCCGTTACCATCCGCTTAGACGATAGTTCGGGACCCCTACCGAGATCCGCCGGTTTTGACACCGACATTGGTGCTTTCATTGAGAGTTCCTCTTGTCGCCACCGATAGGCCCGATGGCTCCTTCGATCATCAACAACGACGCGTCCAGGTGAGACTTTTCTCCCCGACAGATCTTCGCTTGGGCGGCTTTGCATCATGGGCCAATTCGCTGGCCATCCGGAGCAGATCGAAGCTACGCCCGCCATCGGTCAGATTTGAAGTTTGAACTATACGGCCGATATCCGCGGAGACTTGATCTTCGACGGATTCGAGCCCAATAAGCCAAGCGTGCCGCACTATCTCGATGGGCGGATCTAGCTCGCAGCCGAATAGTGCCTCGAGGTCGCATCAAAGATCTCGCCCGACCCTTAATCCGGAGCCGATTCCCCGATCGAGGACGAGTGGTTGGACACCGCCTCGGGGGCTACAATCTCTACGGCGATCGAGCCAAACTCCACCCCTGTCCTTTGCGAAGACCTCGACCTGTGGTGCGGACTCCTCTCCGAACTCCGAACCTCCGCTACCGCCAATCGAATCCGATTGGGCGCCCGTTATGGAGTTCACCGCCATGACATCTTTTAGCACTCGCCTTTGGCGACATTCTGAATTCACTAAAGTCTCTCTTTATCCGGAGAGCCCCGCCGGATCATGACAGGAAGGTTGGGATACGGACGACGAAATTCAACGCCCACCCACAACCAACTTTGTAGCCACTGTCGATGATTTAACCGACATGCTCGATTTGACTCCGAAGACGTCGACGGTATGGACGACGATGCCGGAGACGACCAAGACCCAGCGCCTACAGGGCACTGGAAGGCCACCTCGTCATATGACATATACATGGTGGACATCCCAAAAGATGGGAACGGCAATGAAACAACGGAGGATGACCCCTCCAAGAAACATCCGAAGCGCCGACGTCAGCGCCGCCGCTCTAAATCCCGCCACAATAAAAACGGCGATTCCGGCACGGGAGATAATAACACCCCGGACAAGGCGAAGAGAACCCCTCCAAGAGGACTCAGCGCAGAGGAGGGAGAAGCAAGTCCACACGACAAGGCTGGCAGAAAGAGAGGCCGAGGACGATAATTATGCGCCCTCCAAGATGAGGCAAGCCTCGACGACGCATTTAATTTGTCGTGCCCGAGGATCCCGCAGAACAGAGCGCTTTCAAACGCAGGCTTATAGCCACGGCAAGCATCCTCAAGAAAAAGCAACAACAACTTAGAGCTGATCAAGACCCGCTAGGCGGCAGATGGATCAAGTCCTTGCAGCCAAGAGTATGAACTCAACACCCTCCAAAAGCTACCCCAAACGCAGGCCGCTGCCTCGATTAGAGGAGGAAGCACCCAAGTCACCAGCAAGACGACATGGCAGATCGCCACCCTGCGGCCGTGACAGAGGCCTCTAGACCCTCCGCCAAGCCACCCCGACGCGCAAAAAGTACCAAGGCACGGAAAACGCGCCGGACTTGCGTAGATATATTGGAGGATAAGGCAAAACACACAAGATCGATCCACGGATCGCGGGCGCCCAACGACGCGGATGATTACCGTCGCACGGATACAACAAAACCGCCGGGTCGAACACAAGAGACAAAGCTCATATGAGCTACGCCGTGATATAGCCCAATACTGAGGCGCCAAGACACCCACTATGCTTCATGATGAAGTAATGGATCATCAAACTCGAGGGCTTCAAACCCGTAAACATCGAATCATACGATGGTACCACAGATCCTGCGGTCTGGATCGAGGACTATCTCCTCCATATCCACATGGCCCGCGGTGATGATCTACATGCCATCAAAATACCTCCCACTCAAGCTTAAAGGACCAGCTCGACATTGGCTCAACAGCTTGCCGCCAGAATCAATTGGTTGTTGGGAGGATCCGAAGCCGCATTCCTTGATAACTTCCAGGCACATATGTGCGACCACCGACGCCGATGACCTTAGCCACATAATCCAGCAGCGCATTTAATCAGCTAGACAATTCTGGACGCGGTTCCTAACAAAGAAAAATCAAATCGTTGACTGTCCGGATGCAGAGGCCCTTGCAGCCTTCAAACATAACATCCGCGACGAGCGGCTTGCCCGGCACCTAGGACAGGAAAAGCCAAAATCCATGGCAGCCCTCACAACACTCATGACCCGCTTTTGTGCGGGAGAGGACAGCTGGCTAGCTCAAAGCAACAACTTGGCCAAACATCCTGATAGTCCGGATACCAAGGACATCAATGGCAGGTCGCGTTGCAACAAGAACAAGCGCCACATTAACGGCGATAACATCAAGATACGCCGCCAATGCCGGATTCGTGAGGCTCTAAACCCGCCAGCAGAAGAAGCCATTCAAAAGAAATACCCAGGCCTGGCCCAACTTGGACCGAATACTCGATCGCAAAGCGATACATGGCACCCCGAAAAACCAGCCAATCACACCAACAGGGATTGTTGGGTGTTCAAGCAAGCGAGCAAGTTAATTGTCAACTCAATGACAAGGGGCTGCATAGCGATGACGAGGAAGAGCCCCGCCGCCGAACAATAGAGGATGTAGGGTTTTCCCACGCAAGTGCGGAAGTTGAACATGATATACGCAACCCATATACCCAAAAGGGAGCGGAAGCGTGCACTAAGGGACGATATGCGATGGAGCGATCGCCTCAAGTTCAAGCCATGGTCTTCCCGCCCGATCACCTTCGATCAAGGGACCACCCCACTAGCATTCGTCCGGCGGCTTCACCGCATTGGTTCTTGACCCAATTATCGATGGATTTCACCTCACCGTAGTCCTCGATGGACGGCGGTAGCAGCCTGAACCCGCTTTATCGGGATACAAGTCGCAAAATGGGCATAGACCCTCAAGGATTAAACCTACAAAGACGACCTTTAAAGGCGCCATACCGTGTAGAGGCCAGTTGTACGGGCTCAGTTACACTCAAGTAGTCTTCGGATCCCGGATAACTTCGAAGCAAAGAGTTAATCTTCGACATCGCCCCATTCCGCAGGCTATCATGCACCGCCGGACGAACTGCATTTGCAAAGTTCAATGCGGTGCCGCACTACGCATACCTCCTGCTCAAGATGCCATGCCCTCGAGGAGTAATCATGGTCAATGGAAACACCGAACGCTCTCTCCGAACGGAGGAGCACAAGGCGGCCCTCGTGGCGGAGGTACAAAGCAGCCTCTCATAGCAATTCTCGAGTCCGCCACTAAGCGTCCGGACAACGCAAGCGCTACCGAGTAACCTACAACAAGACCACCGCACGATTCAAGCACACATAGCAATCCGCCCCAACCCCGCCCTCGCTAAATTATGGTTAGAATTACGCGTACATAATTACGCCTAGAGATACCATGGGCATATGGGGAGGGCAAGACCACGGCACGCCAAGAATGCGGCTGGACCGCACTGTGGGGCCCTGCTTGTGTCATTTCTTTTTCTTTTCCTTTTTCTTCCTTTTTTACTTTCGTGACTCCGCCTTTGAGAAGTCCTATCCGACACTTGAATCGCCGAACTCACGATGCAACAGCCAGGGAAGCGGAAAGCCACATCGAATGTTCAGGTGGTCTCTATTACGAGCATTATACCTGTTTTACATACCATCCCGCAGCTTACCCCTCGAGGGGACATGTTAGATAGTCCCATCCCTTGCTTATAGCACTATTTGTATCGTTCTGCTTTCATTGCAGTACCTTTTTTGAATAAACAATACGTAGCTTTTGCTTATTATTGCACTACTTGATTTATCTATACATATGTTCATTTCATGACATGTTGCAACCGTACACTTTGGTAGGGCCAATACACCAGGGGCTTGAGTATCCCAAAATTATGGTGTGATAAGTCTGAACACTTTCACAAGTGCGGCACCCCAAACTTATAGCATTATATGAATCGGCTCCGAATCATGTCTTGGGTCAATAGTTGGGTTTGCCCGGCTCCGTGTTTTGGTACCTTACGCTCGCTATATCGCTAAGGTAGCACTGGAGAACCATCGCGATTGTGCCCAGCTTGAGCTGGGTCGAGCACCTCAATGGAGAAAGCTAAAACTGACCGTCATGATAGGGCGAGAGCCGGTCGCTGTTCGAGAGGTTTTTTCGGGTCCCTAAAGACTTATGCCTCTTAGAGCGAGGAACCGGAATTGTCCGGCCAAGGCGTGGATAGCGCCCCGAACTCGGTTTTCCGAATACTAGGGGCTTAGCCAAAATTTAAAATTATAGAATTCTATGGCTAAGTGAGAGTGTTCAAGCATTATAAGTCAGGTTGCCTTGTTCGTTGTGTTGAGCGCCTCCCTAGATGGACCCAAGAATGGGAACAAGAGTGCTCAAGTTTATCCCCAACACCCCAGCACTCGTGGCATGGGGGCTGAAGCCAACGACTTGCCATCTCTCAAATTTGATAAACGGCCGCACATAAGGTAATATTTTAAATTAACAAGCTTTGCTTAGCGCATATGAACAAGTTTTCAGCGTACAGGATAACAAATGCAAGCCTATTCATAAATTACATCTTTGGAGCACTCATCCGCTATTTGGCGGGCACCCTTCAGGAGGCCCTCATAGTACATTTCGGGCGTGCGATGCTCATGGCCCTTCGTGGCCCGTCCGTCACAAGCTTCTCCAAGATCCAGCTTGCCCAGCAGCACTTTAGCACGGGCAAGGGCCCGACGGACCCTTCAATGCAGACGGAGCGCTTGAAGACTTCAATCCGTGGACAGCATCCACCACCGCTGCACCAAGCCAAGTAGCTCCGGGCATGGCATCCAATGGCCACACCCGCTTATAAGGCCCTTCATGGCTTGTTCGGCGACCTTGTGGAGCTCGACCAGCTGCTTCACTGGTCGCTCAGGGCACGGATGGTCGGCCTCAAAGATACCGAGACCAGAACACCTTTTCCGCCGAGCTCCCTCCTTGGCGCGGTAGAATGCGGCAGCATCAGACACACTACGGGGCAAATCTGCGAATGCTCCTGGAGAGCTCCGAATCCGGGTAAGTAATAGGTAATTCACTTTCACATGCTTGCTTTGCATAAAGAATGCCTTACCCGCCACTATCTTCTTTAACGACTCAATTTCTTGGAGGGCTTTTGGGCCTCGGCCTTAGCAGCTTTGGCACTCTCAAGAGCCGAGGCGAGCTCTGACTCGAGTCTTGAGTCACGCCCAAACTCGTGTCTTTCCACGAGAGCTTGGAGCTCTTGCCGCATTCTTGGCCAGCTGCGCCCCCTTCTCTCGCTCGGTGCGCCCATGTCATGCTTTGTTTTGACCACGGACATCGCTTCCTTCAGGCCGTCACCTCGCTCGTGGCCCTGTGAGTACCCAAGTTATCCCTGTTATTTTTGCAACCAAAACCTTTCTATAAGGTATTTCTTTAATAAGGTATTACTTACCTTCCTTGTCCTCGAGCTGCTTCTTGGCTTGTCCGAGCTCGTTCTCGGACCGCCGAGGTTCTGCTTCAATGCATTGACCTCCGCATCAAGGCGGCAGAGGTCAGCAGCAAGAGCTCTGCATTCCCGTATTGACATACTTATGTTAGACTCCTCAGATATCTTTTTAGATCCTTAGTCCGCTTTTTTTCCGAACACCGAACTAAGCATCAGGGCTACTGTCTATGCGGTAATATTTTTACATATTCTAAACTTACCTCAAAGCCTGTTAGAAGGCTGGTACAGGCTTGGTCGATCCGCTCTTGGCGGACTGAACTTTCGGATCACCGCACTCATAATAAAGGCGGTGCTCCTCCTGATGGAGGCGCCGTTGAGCGCCCCAAGAGCTATCCGGTGCCTCCGGTTGGACGGAGGACACGGCGCCTTACCTTCTTATGAAGGACCGCACGGACTCGGAACCGCTGAAGGTTCCGCATGGAGTCCGGACAAGGGTCGGGCTTAGAGCCCCGGGGTCTTGCCTCGCGCCTCGAGTCCGGGAGGTTGCCTTCTGGCACCTCCTGCGCTACCTCCTCTTGACCAAGCCCCCCTTGGGGGCCCACCGCGGAGTCGTCCGCAGTGTGAGGTGAGGAGGCGGTCGGAAGCGAAGTACTCTCCATTTCCGACGAGCCCAGGGACCCGCTCGATGAATCGGCGAACTCGCCCTTAGGCGGGCTGCATGGTCGTTTGACGTTAGAGAACACTCTGCAATAATAAAAAGCCATGGGTATCCGGACACTTACGATCTCGCCAGGGGCTTGGCCCTTGTAGGCCAATCCTCCTCGCCGTCGCCGACGCTGGTGGAGAAGTCCGGAGGAAGGGTTCTTCCTTCTAGACCCTCCGGCCTCCCAGCTTGGGGCGGCCTTCCTTTTCTTCTCCCCACCGGGGAGGGAGCTTCTTATTCCTCCTCGTCCTCGTGGAGAAGATTCGCATCGTAATCGACAAGACTGGCGCGCCGGAGCTCCTTCGAGTTCCCGTGGCCTCCTTCTTGGCCTTGTTCTCCGGCACCACATGCGGCGCCAGAGCCAGCAGCCCCGTCAATCGGGCGTCCTCCGGGTCTTCCGGCAAAGGAGCCGGGCAGTTAATCTGTCCGGACGTCTTCAGCCAGTCCTGTCAAAGATTAGGGAGTTTTAGATCCCACATAGAGTCAATCTATGAAAAAAGAGTCCCGTAAAGGGTAAAATAACTTACCTCGCCGGCTGGACGCCACGAGCTGTATCCGCGATCCTTGTTAGCGGATGTTGGGGCTTCAGCGCCCTTGAACAACACCTTCCAGGCATCTTCGTACGTAGTGTCGAAGAGCCGGCTCAAGGTTCGATGCTGTGCCGGATCGAACTCCCACAAGTTAAAGGCCCGTTGTTGGCATGGGAGAATCCGGCGGATGAGCATCACCTGGATTACGTCGACAAGCCTGAGATTCTTGTCCACCAGGTTCCGGACGCATGTTTGGAGTCCGGATAGCTCTTCCGAATTCCCCCACGTAAGGCCCGTCTCCTTCCATGACGAGAGCCGTGTGGGGAAGCCAGATCTGAATTCGGGGGCCGCCGCCCATTCGTGGTCGCGTGGCTCGGTGATGTAGAACCACCCCGATTGCCACCCCTTTATTGTCTCCACAAAGGCACCCTCGAGCCATAGGACCTTGGCCATCTTGCCAACCATGGCGCCTCCGCACTCCGCTTGACGGCTGCCCACTACCTTCGGCCGGACGTTGAAGATCTTCAGCCATAAGCCGAAGTGGGGTTGGATGCAGAGGAAAGCCTCGCACACGACGATAAACGCCGAGATGTTGAGGATGAAATTCGGGGCCAGGTCGTGGAAGTCCAGGCCGTAGTAGAACATGAGTCCCGGAAAATGGGTGAAGTGGAAAACCTAGTCCGCGGAGGAAGTGGGGAGAAACACCACCTCTCATGGGGCACGGGATTGGAATGAGCTGCCCGCGAAGGCAGCCTATGCGCGATGTCGCCGGGACAAGTATCCGCCTCCCGCAGTCTTGTGATGTGCCCTCCGTGACGGAGGAGGCCATCCACCGCCTCCCGCCTCCCGACATGGTTGGAGAAGGTTGAGGTGGGATGTGCGGACTTGGGCGCCTGGAGCTCGAGTCTTGCGGAAATGGATAAGCAAAGGAGGAAGAAGGCGAGGTGAAAAGGTGGATCCTTATCCCTTATATGGACGGACGGCTATGCGCCCCCACCAGCCCGGGTAAAACTCGCTTATTTCCCAAGCATCGTAATCAATGGCGGATGGGTTACCCACGTCCGTATTGATGAGAATCCCAGAATAAGGGGCACGATCTATGCTTTGATAAGACGTGCAAGGAAACCGCCTCGCTAAACACATCGAGGTGGAACAAGAAAACGATTCATATAAAGGCCTGGCCGTGGTGTGATGTCACGCCGCTGAATACGCCAGCAGATCTGTGCAAAATTATTCTCTCTACGGTGTTATGTGGAACTTGTTTTGCAGAGCCGACACTATCCTTGTGTTCAAAACCTTGTATGAAGTATTCGAGGAGGAACCCGCCTTGCAATGCCGAAGACAATATGCGCGCCGGACTCGTCGTCATTGAAGCCTGGTTCAGGCTACCGAGGAGTCCGGACTAGGGGTGTCCGGATAGCGGACTATCGTCACGGCCGGACTCCAAGACTATGAAGATACAAGATTGAAGACTTCGTCTCGTGTCCGGATGGGACTTTCCTTGGCGTGGAAGGCAAGCTTGGCGATACAGATATGTAGATCTCCTACCATTGTAACCGACTATGTGTAACCCTAAGCTATCCGGTGTCTATATAAACCGGAGGGTTTTAGTCCGTAGGACGAACAACAATCATACCATAGGCTAGCTTCTAGGGTTTAGCCTCCTTGATCTCGTGGTAGATCTACTCTTGTACTACCCATATCATCAATATTAATCAAGCAGGAGTAGGGTATTACCTCCATCGAGAGGGCCCGAACCTGGGTAAAAACATTGTGTCCCTTGTCTCCTGTTACCATCCGCCTAGACACACAGTTCGGGACCCCCTACCCGAGATCCGCCGGTTTTGACACCGACAACGAGCATGACCTGGATCACATTGACAAGCTTGATGTTCTTGTCCTTCATGCTTTTGATGCATGTCTGGAGTCCGGCCAGCTCCGTGGAATCGCCCCAGGACATGCCCTTCTTTTCCCAGGAGGTGAGCCGCATGGGGATTCCGGATCGAATCTCGGGGGCCGCTGCCCAGTTGGCGCCGCGCGGCTCGGTGATGTAGAACCACCCCGATTTCCATCCTTTTACGGTCTCCGCAAAGGAGCCGTCCAGCCAGGTGACGTTAGGAATCTTTCCCACCATGGCCCCTCTGCACTCCGCTTGTTGGCCGCGTACAATCTTCGGCTTCACGCAGAAGATTTGCAGCCACAGGCCGAAGTGAGGCCGGATGCGGAGGAAAGCCTCGCAAACGATGATGAACGCCGAGGACGAAATTCGGGGCCAGATCATGGAAATCTAGCCCATAGTAGAACATGAGCCCGCAGACGAAGGGATGGAGTGGAAATCCCAGCCCACGAACAAAGTGGGCGACGAACACGACTCTCTCGTGGGGTCCTGGGGTCGGAATGACCCGCCCAGTCCGGTAGTCGGTGCGCTATGTCTCTGACCAAATATCCGCCGCCCAAGATCTGTGATGTGCTTCTCCTCGATGGTGGAAGCCACCCACTTGCCTCCTGCTCCGGACATGTCTAGCTGTGCGGAGGAGACTTGGGCTTGGGCGCTGGAGCTCGAGGGGGCAAGAGTAGGCAGAGAGGGAAGAAGGCGTGGGTAAAAATATGGAAATCTTATCCCTTTATAGAGGCGACGGAAGCGGTGCACCTCGCCACTTGCCCGTTGAGAAAGCTTGCTTCCCAAGCGCCACGACTAATGATGTGGTGGGACTACCCGTGCCCGTATTGATGAGAATCCCGCAATGAGGGGGCACGATCTCTGCTTTGACAAGACGTGTCAAGGAAACCGCCTCGCAATATGCGCTGTGGCTGGTTGTGGGAAGACGGTTCGAATGATGACCCGACTGTGGTGACACGTTGCGTTTCTTGAAAAGCTGTCAGCAAATTGCATTTGCGAAACATCATTCTACGGTGGCATACGAAGATCATCTTGTGGATCCGGACACGGTTTGAGTGTTCGATAATTATCTTGGAGTATTCGGAGGAGGAACCCACCCTGCAATGCCGAGGACAAGACTGCGCGCCGGACTCATCGTCATTGAAGCCTGGTTCAGGGGCTACTGAGGGAGTCCTGGATTAGGGGGTATCCGGACAGCCGGACTGTGTACAACGTCCGGACTATTGAAGCGTGAAGATACAAGACTCAAGACTTCGGCTCGTGTCCGGATGGGACTTTCCTTGGCGTGGAAGGCAAGCTTGGCGATCCGGATATTATATTCCGTTCCTTTTAACCGACTCCATGTAAACCCTAGCCCTCTCCGTTGTCTATATAAACCGTAGAGGTTGGTCCTTAGAAGGCCGATCACGATTACAATCATACCATCATAGGCTAGCTCTTAGGGTTTAGCCTCTACGATCTCGTGGTAGATCTACTCTTGTACTACCCATATCATCAATATTAATCAAGCAGGAAGTAGGGTTTTACCTCCATCGAGAGGACCCGAACCTGGGTAAACATCTGTGTCCCTTGCTTCCTGTTACCACCAGCCTTGACGCACAGATCGGGACCCCCTACCCGAGATCCGTCGGTTTTGACACCGACATTAGGTGCATCAACATTAGTTCTCTGAGAATCTTGCTCAATTCTCTTAGGGTGGCCTTCAGGATACAAAGGTTCCTGGGTCATTTTACCCCCTCTAGTCATAACTCTAACAACATTATCATTTTTCTTATTATTTAATTCATTGAGCAAATCATTCTGAGCTCTAAGCACTTGTTCTACTTGAGTGGTAACCATAGAGGCATGTTTAGTAATAAGTTTAAGTTCACCTTTAACTCTAGACATATAATCACTCAAGTGTTCAGTCATATAAGCATTACGTTTCAATTGTCTACCAACATAAGCATTGAAGTTTTATTGTTTAACAATAAAATTATCAAACTCATCTAAGCATTGGCTAGCAGACTTATAACAAGGGATATCACCTTCATCAAATCTATAGAGATAATTTACCTTTACTACCTGTGTTGGGTTATCAAGACCATGTATTTCTTCAATAGGTGGTAAATTCTTAACATCCTCGGCTTTAATACCTTTTTCTTTCATAGATTTCTTTGCCTCTTGCATATCTTCAGGACTGAGAAATAGAATACCCCTCTTCTTCGGGGTTGGCTTAGGAGTTGGTTCAGGAAGTGTCCAATTATTTTCATTAGTCAACATATTATTCAATAGCAATTCAGCTTGATCAACAATTCTCTCCCTGAAAACACAACCAGCACAACTATCCAGGTGGTTTCTGGAAGCATCGGTTAGTCCATTATAAAAGATATCAAGTATTTCATTTTTCTTGTGAGGATGATCAGACAAAGCATTAAGTAATTGGAGAAACCTCCCCCAAGCTTGTGGGAGACTCTCTTCTTCAATTTGCACAAAATTATATATTTTCCTTAAAGCAGCTTGTTTCTTATGAGCGAGGAAATATTTAGCAGAGAAGTAATAAATGATGTCCTGGGGACTACGCACACAACCAGGATCAAGAGAATTAAACCAAGTTTTAGCATCACCCTTTAATGAGAACAGGAATAATTTAAGGATATAGTAGTAACGAGTTTTCTCATCATTAGTGAATATTTAGCAGAGAAGTAATTATTTAGTAAGATGTGCCACAACAGTTTCAGATTCATAACCATAGAAAGGATCAGATTCAACCAAAGTAATTATCTCAGGATCAACAGAGAAATCATAATCCTTATCGGTAACAAAGATAGGTGAAGTAGTATAAGCAGGATCATATTTCATTCTCGCATTCAAGGATTTTTCTTTCAACTTAGCTAATAATTTCTTAAGATCATATCTATCATTGCAAGCAAGAAAATCTCTAGCAGTTTCTTCATCCATAACATAACCCTCGTGCACTGTGAGCATAATTCATATCTAGGGGAGAATCTTCATCATCACTTTCATCAATATTATCAGTTTCAATAATTTCATTCTCTCTAGCCCTAGCAAGTTGTTCATCAAGAAATTCACCTAGAGGCACAGTATTACCAAGCATGGAAGTAGTTTCATCATAAGTATCATGCATAGCCGAAGTGGCATCATCAATAACATGCGCATATCAGAACAAATAGCAGAAGCATGTTTAGGTGCCGCAAGTTTACTCAAAACAGAAGGCGAATGAAGTGTAGAGCTAGATGGCAGTTCCTTACCTCCCCTCCTAGTTGAGGAATAAATCTTGGTTTTTTCATCTTTCAAGTTCCTCATAGTGATTAGCAGATATAAATCCCAAGTGACTCAAATAATAGAGCTATGCTCCCCGGCAACGGCGCTAGAAAATAGTCTTGATAACCCACAATTATAGGGGATCGCAACATTTTTCGAGGGTAGAGTATTCAACCCAAATTTATTGATTCTACACAAGGGGAGCCAAAGAATATTCTCAAGTATTAGCAGTTGAGTTGTCAATTCAACCACACCTGGAAAACTTAATATCTGCAGCAAAGTATTTAGTAGCAAAGTAGTATGGAAGTAAAGGTAACGGTGGAAAATGTAACAGTAGCAGCTTTGTAGTAATTGTAACAGTGGCAACGATAAAGTAACTAAGCAAAGATCAATATGTGAAAAGCTCGTAGGCATTGGATCAGTGATGGATAATTATGTCGGATGTGATTCTTCATATGCAACATTTATAACATAGGGTGACACAGAACTAGCTCCAGTTCATCAATGTAATGTAGGCATGTATTCTGAATATAGTCATACGTGCTTATGGAAAAGAACTTGCATGACATCTTGATGTGGAGTGGAACTCCGTAGGCCGATCTTTCACGAAAGGAGCGGATCCCAACTAAGGACATGAAGAACACGAGGGGAAAACGAGGGGAAACACAAGGGGAATCACGAGAGAATCACTCAACCAACAAGAATAGATCACACATGCGCTAGATCGATGACACAAAGGTAAGATACAAGATCCAAATCTAACAAAGGACGATACAAAGGTAACCGGTTCTTCTCCTAGAAGGAGGTCTTGATGGGGGCCACTCAAGAGGGGGTCTTGAATCCAAGGTGATCTTCTCAGAAGAGGGGCCGTAGTCTCTCTCGAGGAGGAGATCCGTAATGGATGAGCAAAGCTCTATCTCAACTATGAGCTAAACCAATGCTAACCCTAACTAGGAGGAGGGGGAGTTCTATTTATAGTCTTAGTGCAAATGGGGCGAAGTGAAAGGGTACAAGGGCCTCGGGCCCGAACACTGTGCGCAGACAGGTACCGGACGTCCGCTGGGGACCGGTCGTCCGGTGGCTCACGGGGGACCGGACGTCCGTTGGCTTCCGGACTTCCGCTATTTCTGTTCTGTGATGGCGGTGCCGGACGTCCAGTGTCTTCATACTTCCGTTAATTTCCATTCTGTAGAGGTGGTGTCGGACGTCCGGTGGCTCTGGTCGTCCGCTCGCTTGAGAGCGTGGCCGGTCGTCCGGTCCGGCCGGACGTCCTCTCGCTGGAGCCTGCGCCGGCTGGGACTTGGGCAGGTTGGCCTTCAGGCGCCGGACGTCCGGTCCCGACCGGTCATCCGGTGGCTGGAGTTTTCTCCGGTAGCTCTTCTTCTTGTCCCTCGCGGTCGGTGACCTTGCCGTCTTGTCCATTGGATGTAGATGTACCATGGCTTTCCTCCAAGTATCTAAGCACACATAGTGTTTCTGTTTGAGGTAGTAGCCATGTCTCATGTGTCGAAAGTGGTAGTTCGTAAAGGAGCGAGTTCACCTTATCTTCGATAGCCTTAGCTCGGGCTCTTGTCATTGGTCCAAGTGGTGTCGTGGGAGGCGTAGGTAGGTCCATGGGGATGACCTTGGGATGCTCCGCATCATCTCCCCTCCCTTGGGAACGATCTGACCTCGGATCGAATTCTTCATCACTATGGTAGGGCGAAAGATCCTTGACGTTGAAGATGTCGCTCATGTTGTACTTGTCGCGTGGTAGGTCGATCTTGTAAGGGTTGTTGTTGTAGCGTGCTAACATATTGAAGGGTCCATCCGCTCGTGGTAGAATTTTTAGACTTGCGATCATTGGGGAAGCGGTCCTTGTGAAGGTGTATCCACACAAGATCGCCAATGTTGAAGATCATGGGGTGCTTGTTGACGTTGAGCTTGGTCGCGAGTCGTTGAACTTGACGTTTGATGGTGTTCCTAGTATCATCATGCATCTTCTTGAGATAGTTGACTCGGCCACTCGCGTCCATGTTGGTGCGCTCTTGTAGTGGTAGAGGAAGAATGTCCAATGGGGAAAACGGGTTGAAGCTGTAGATGACCTTGAAGGGGGACTTGCCGGTAGTCGAATGTCTTGCTCGGTTGTAGGCGTACTCGGCGATGGGTAGGCACTCTTCCCACTCCTTGATGTTCTTCTTGATTAGCACGCGAAGAAGGGTGGAGAGCGTACGGTTTGTCACCTCCGTTTGGCCGTCGGTTTGTGGATGATATGCCGTGGAGAATAGTAGCTTGATTCCGAACTTGGCGCATAAGGTCTTCCAAATGTAACTCAAGAACTTGACGTCACGGTCCGAGACAATCGTCTTGGGCACTCCATGAAGTCGCAATATTTCCCTACAAAAGAGATTGGCAACATGTGAAGCATCGTCTATCTTGTTGCAAGGAATGAAATGAGCCATTTTAGAGAATCGGTCCACAACAACAAACACGGAATCCTTTCCATTTCTAGTTCTAGGCAAACCAAGCACAAAATCCATGCTAATATCTTCCCATGGTTGATATGGAATTGGAAGTGGCATGTAAAGGCCATGAGATTGAGCTTTAGACTTAGCTTTGCGACATGTAGAGCATCGGTTGGTGTACCGGTTGACGTCGCGAAACATCTTGGGCCAAAAGTAGTTCTTGGAGAGCGTAGCAAATGTCTTGTTGCGTCCGAAGTGACCCATGAGTCCTCCTCCATGAGATTCTTACAAAAGTAACAAATGAAGAGAAGACTCGGGGATGCAAAGTTTGTTAGCTCTCATAAGGTATCCATCCTTGATGTAATAGCGTTCCCAAGATGTATGCGTCAAACATTTAGCATAAGGAATGGCAAAAGTAGGATCATGCTCATACAAGTCTTTTATGTGCTCAAACCCAATGACATTCAATTCAAGTTTGGTAACAAGCATGCATATACGAGAAAGCGCATCCGCCACTAAATTTTCCTTACCTTTAATATACTTGATGACATAAGGAAAAGACTCAATAAATTCACTCCACTTAGCATGACGCTTGTTCAACTTAGTTTGACCCTTAAAGTATTTAAGCGTTTCATGATCGGTATGGATGATAAATTCATGAGGGCGGAGGTAATGTTTCCATTCACGCAAAACTCGCCCTAAAGCATATAGCTCTTTGTCATAGATGGGATAATTGAGTTGCGCACCAGAAAGTTTCTCACTAAAGTATGCTATGGGGCGCTTCTCTTGCGTTAGCACACCGCCTATGCCATTACCACTAGCATCACAATGTATTTCAAAAGGTTTGTCAAAGTTGGGTAATGCAAGCACGGGAGCATGCGTAAGCAAATTCTTAAGCTCATTGAAAGCGATATCTTGGGATGTTCCCCAAACAAACAGTGCATTTTTCTTACTCAAAGCATGCAAAGGTGAAGCAATGGTGCTAAAATCCTTCACAAATCTACGGTAGAAACCGGCTAACCCAAGAAAACTACGCACTTGTTGCAAATTGGTTGGTTGGGGCCAAGTTTTAATAGCATTGATCTTAGATTCATCAACATGAACACCCTTAGAAGGTACTACAAAACCCAAGAAAACAAGCTTATCAACACCAAAGAGGCATTTTTCCATATTAGCATAAAGTTGTTCCTTTCGAAGAGTTTGTAGCACGGTTCGAAGGTGGGTGACATGCTCTTTGAGAGATTTGCTAAACACAAGGATATCGTCAAAGTAGACAACAACAAATTCACCAATGTAAGGGCGAAACCCATAATGCATAAGACGCATGAAAGTACCGGGTGCTTTCGATAAACCCATAGGCATGACTAACCACTCATATAGACCAAACTTTGTTTTGAAAGCGGTTTTCCATTCATCACCCTCTTGTATGCGGATTTGATAGTAACCACTTTTAAGATCAATTTTAGAGAAAATAGTGGCACCGCTAAGTTCATCAAGCATATCATCAAGGCGTGGAATAGGGTACCGATATCAAACGGTGATAGCATTGATAGGTCTACAATCGGAACACATGCGAAAGCTACCGTCTCTTTTAGGCACTAGAATGACCGGTACGGCACAAGGACTCAAACTTTCACGCACATGTCCATGCTCTATGAGATGCTTTACTTGCCTTTGTATTTCTTTGGTTTCTTCGGGGTTGACTCGGTAGGGAGCTTTGTTTGGAAGTGGCGCTCCGGGGATGAGGTCGATGCGGTGCTCGATGCCACGTAGTGGAGGTAGACCCGGAGGTAGCTCGTTGGGGAAAACATCTTGGAATTCCTGCAATAAAGAAGATAACACCAAGGGTAGATTGTGAGAGTTGTTAGTTTTTGGTGCCTCGTCCTTGCACAAGAGGACATAGTGTAGGACACTTGATGGGTTCTCACACACTTCTCTCATCTCACATTTGGTGGCAAATAGAACTAAGTTTTCCTTGTCGCTCATCGTGGAGGCACTCAATTTTGGCTTATGGCGCTCACTCTCTTTATGGTGGTTCGCTCTCTCACTATTCTCTCCATGATGGGCGGCTTGCTTGTCGGCGAGCACTTGGCTTGGAGACATAGGACGTAGCACATACTCCTTCCCTTTCATCTTGAAGCTATGGTGATTTGTACGCCCATTGTGGATGACACCTCGATCAAATTGCCATGGCCGTCCAAGAAGGAGGTGGCATACGGTCATCGGAAGGACATCACACTCCAAAGTGTCTTCATAGGCGCCGATCTTGAAAGAGACTTGTACCCTATGCTCTACTTGGATGGTGCCGGTGTCGCTTGGCCATTGAACCTTGTAGGGGTGCGGGTGCTTCATCTTGACCAATTGGAGTTTGGAGCATAGTTCTTCACTTGCTAAGTTATGGAAACTCCCTCCATCGATGATGACCTTGACGGACCGTCCATTGATGTCGGCCTTTGTGTGGAAGATATGGCATCTTTGATCTTCATCTTGTTGATGTTGAAGAGTCAAGACCTTGGAGACAACAAGAGCGGGACTTGAGTCTTCGTCGCAAAAGACTTGATCATCTTCATCGTCGTTGTTCACTTGTCGGTGCATGGCCACTTGCTCAAGGGCTTCCATTTCTCCTTCACTCATTGAGTCATATGTTCCGTCGTCGTTGAGGATCATGGTGCGCTTGTTTGTGCACTCGAAGGACTTGTGGCCTCGGCCTCTGCATGTGAAGCATTTGAAGGAACTTGTCTTGGTGGTCTCATCGGTTGGAGTAGATGACGATGAAGCTTTCGGCTTGAAGTTGCTTGTAGAAGGAGGACGACTTGAGCTTGTCGAAGCTTTGTTGTAATTTGACTTGTCGCCGTTGCTTGTAGATGGCTTGGTGGAGGTAGAAGGTGTTGGAGTCGTTGAAGCTTGGGTGTTGGAGAAGCCGTAGGACTTGGATGAGAAATTGGCATACTTGAAGTCGTCTTGTACTTGCCGTTCCGCTTTGGTAGCTTGATGCACTAACTCGATGAGGTTCGAGTATGGTTGGAAGTCAGCAATCTTCTTGATAGGGTGATTGAGTCCATTCAAGAAACGTGCCATAGTTTTCTCATCATCTTCTTTGACATTGGCTCGTATCATGGCAATCTCCATTTCCTTGTAGTACTCTTCAACGCTCTTGGTTCCTTGCTTGAGTTGTTGGAGTTTCTTGAAGAGGTCGCGGTTGTAGTAGTTTGGCACAAATCGTGCTCTCATGACATCCTTCATTTGTGCCCAAGTGGTGATGGGTGGTTCACCTCTTGCCGCTTGGCGCTCAATTACTTGTTCCCACCAAATGAGGACATAGTCTTGGAATTCAAGGGATGCCATTGCGATCTTCTTCTCTTCTTTGTAGTTGTGCAAGCGGAAGATTTTGTCAACCTTCAATGCCCATGATATGTACTCTTCGGGATCATTGCTTCCGATAAACTTGGGCATGGTGAACTTTAGCTTGCCATATCGTTGCTCTTCATTGTTTTGGGGTCGGGGATGATGACGCCCATGTTGTTGAGGATTGACAATCTTGTGTTGCTCTTGGCGAGGAGGGTTGTCTTCCTCAAGTTGTTCTTGGCGAGGAGGGTTGTCTTCCTCATGTTGATCTTGGCGAGGAGGGGGTCCATTGTCTTCTTGCTCTCGATGGACTTGACGTTCTTGTCTCGCTTGAGGAGGATCTGGTCGATCTTGACGAGGAGCTTGTCGATGCACACGTGCTTGGTAAATCCTTTCTTGAGCTTCGTCGCGAAGTGCTTCTTGATGTAGACGAGCTTGTCAGCCTCGGTTGGCTACGGCTCGACTTGAATCTCGAAGAGCACGTTGCGCCTCAAGTGCTTGAGCTTCACGAAGTTCTTGTTCTTGTCGTTGTGCCTCGGCGTCTTGTGCATCTTGATGTTGGCGCGCTCGCTCCTCTTGTTCTTGTTGTCGTAGGCGTTGCCGTTCTTGTGCTTGCGCGAATGTAGCTTGGTTTTGACGATGTCGAAACTCTTGAGAGTCGGTGTCGTGTAGAGGATTGCGGTTAGCTTGACGGTCTTGATGCGCAGCATGACAAAGAGTGTTCGATGTCGGTGTACTTGAACCGGAGATAGTGTCGTCGGAGTGTCGACTTGAGCGGCTCCGTCTTGAAGAGGACGAAGTTGTAGAAGAGCGGACCATCATGGTTTGGATATCTTCTTTGAGGGAACTCATGGATTTGTCAAAGTAGTCTCTTGTACGTTGCTCGGATTGTCGTAGATCGGTGGCGAGGTTGTCGATGCGATCGCCCAAAGCAAGTTGTTCTTGTTGCAAAGCTCGGTGTGCACCAAATAGTTGAGTCTTGCTGACGTAGGATGACATGTCGTCGTCTTGCTCCAAGAAGAGTGGGTTGGTAGAAGTACTTGGCCTATCCATCATTCCAAACAAAGGTATGTGAGTGGGAGAAAAAGAAGAACCAATACCAAATGTACCTTGACCGATGTTGAAAATGGATCAACGATCACTCAATGTGTAACAAGGAAATAGCACAATTGGTACCAATTCTTGTCGGTTTCTCACGCCTACACAAGTAAAAGCTTATGGTGGAGCTTGGTTAGGATTGTGGCACAAAATTTGATGCAATTGTAAGTGAGCTTCAATAATGTTGGAAAAGATTCACAAATTCGCAAATGCAACAAGTAGACCAATAGCAAGATATGGTACACGGAAATACACACACAAATAGATAAGGGGGGTCGTGCAAACAAGGGTGAGCCAAAATGTGGAATCCACTAAAATGCTCGTGTTGCACAACGCTAGAGAGACGCTAGCACGATTGCACAATAGGCGGATACGAAACTTGTGCACAACCTACTAAGCAAAAATGCAACGACTTCTATCCCAAGTATGATATATGTATGATGTTTCTATGCTTTGATCCAAGATGATCGAGTATGACAATCTTAATGTTGTATGATGATATGGTTCTTGCTTATAAGCTCTTTGCTTATCTTTCCCTTTTGCTTAAAAGCTTGTTTGGCTCTTTGTTGTTTGAGCTCTTTTCTCATGCAATGCTTCACGAACCAAGATAGCAATTGAGTATATGCAATGGCCACCTTGTGACACAAGAGATGATACCAAGATGTGCACCACGGTAATATGGTATGTATGCTATGGGAAATATGATCACTAATGTGCACAAGTCACATTGCCGGCAATACTCAAAGGCTAGTCTCGATGGGTAAGCGACGCAAAAGTAAGGCTATGGGGTAATCAATGCAATTGCGAGAATGTATGATGATATCACGATACCAAGATGATACCAAGGTGAGGTTGATACCACAATGGTGTAGTTGATCGTAGTAGTCCGTGGCGAAGATGAGCGGTAGTGATGTCGATGTCGAACCGTACCTAGATAGCCGAAACACAAAAGGACACGGTTACCACAACTCAAATTCTCCAAGACCAAAATGTGTCAAAATCGTCGAAGGTGGATAGCGGTCAAGCTATGGAGGTGGTATGCGGAAATGGATGTGGTGGCTAAAAAATTTCAGGAGAAATTCAGTTTTGTCAGGGATCAGCGGGCGTCCGGTGGTGGAGCGGTCGTCCGGTCGCCGGACGTCCTATAAGATTGGAAATCCGTAGATTCGAATCGGGTCAGGGGTTCCGGTCGTCCGGTAGACAACGGACGTCCGGTGGTAGGGGTCAACGCCGGATGTGAAATTGGGCGGAATTTTGGGATTTTGAGGATAAAATTCGAGGGAATTTGTGGATGGAAGGTGGAGAAAACTAGGGAGATGCTAGATCCACACGAGGCAAAGCAAATCAATGGATGAAATCCAACAAAACTTCATCACACCAACAAATCACAAAAAAAAATTGGGGCTATTTTTGGTGGGGATTTTCGAATTAGGGAAGAACACAACAAAATCAAGCTAGAAAACACAACGGGGAGGCTCCGAAATCGTGATCAACGTGGCTCATGATACCAAGATGATGTGGAATGGAACTCCGTAGGCCGATCTTTCACGAAAGGAGCGGATCCCAACTAAGAACACGAGGGGAAAACGAGGGGAAACACAAGGGGAATCACGAGAGAATCACTCAACCAACAAGAATAGATCACACATGCGCTAGATCGATGACACAAAGGTAAGATACAAGATCCAAATCCAACAAAGGACGATACAAAGGTAACCGGTTCTTCTCCTAGAAGGAGGTCTTTATGGGGGCCACCCAAGAGGGGGTCTTGAATCCAAGGTGATCTTCTCCGAAGAGGGGCCGCAGTCTCTCTCGAGGAGGAGATCCGTAATGGATGAGCAAATCTCTATCTCAACTATGAGCTAAACCAATGCTAACCCTAACTAGGAGGAGGGCGAGTTCTATTTATAGTCTTAGTGCAAATGGGGCGAAGTGAAAGGGTGCAAGGGCCTCGGGCCCGAACACTGTGCGCAGACAGGTACCGGACGTCCGCTGGGGACCGGTCGTCCGGTGGCTCACGGGGGACCGGACGTCCGTTGGCTTCCGGACTTCCGCTATTTCTGTTTCAGGATGGCGGTGCGGACGTCCCGTGTCTTCATACTTCCGCACTTCCGCTTCAGAGGTGGTGCCGGACGTCCGGTGGCTCCGGTCCTCCGCTCGCTGGAGAGTGTGGCCGGTCGTCCGGTCTGGCCGGACGTCCGCTGTCGGTGCGGGGACGACACCTATGGGATCACAAGAATCCCTACTACGGTTATGGTCGCGGGGTCGTGAGAAGAGCAGATCAAACAGATAGCACACGGGTTCTTTTATCCGTGTTCGCCACGAGATGCGTAAAACCCTACTCCTGCTTTGGTGGTTAGTTTATCTCGCATTCTTGAGCTAGCTATGGGGCGGAGGAGCTCCAAAGCGAATCCTCCTCCTGGTCGCCTTTGGGCCTCCTTTTATAGGGAAAGGGGTTGCCACAAGGGCACACAGGAGGTGGAAACGTATAGTCATACGAGTTTATCCAACGACACATGACAAGGCGCCATAAATGCATCTTGCTTAGGTGTCCTTGCTTTATCGGGATGGGGAGAGCCAGGTCTCGTCGTCGCCTCCCTTTCGTGTTGACACGCCGCTGGCCGCTGGTGCCTGTGGTGCCATGTAGGCAGCAGCAGCTGAGGTGGCGCAGGTGGGTCTCCATGAAGGTTTGCTTGCCGCCACGCAGGTGCCTGCCTAACTGGTTGGGTTGGCAGCTGCATGGTGGAGGCTTGATTGGCGCGGGCCTGATGGTGGCCCTACGGGTGTCCTTGGCAGGGGCCTTGCCGCAGCCCCGGCAAGGGTCTTGCCGAGGCGCCTGCTGTCATCCCCGGCAAGGATCTTGCCAGGGGCCTTGTGGTTCTCCTTGGCCGGGATCCCGCCAAGGGTCGTCATCTTCTATAGTATGTATCTGATCTTTGAATGTCTTCACAAAGATCTGCATGCCACCACGGGGATGTCCCCCGAATCCTTGCCCCATGGGGGCAGTGGACTCGAGGGTGATTCGCTCTGTAGGTGTGGGGCGAGCTGCTCCGGCAAGGGTCTTGTCGGGTTTGCTAAAACTGCCCCCCGGCAAGGATCTTGCCGGGGGAATCCGCTCCGTCCCCTTTGCTCTTTGTGGTCTTGGTCTTGGCGTTGTTCTGTTCCTCTTGAGCGTCGGCCTTACTTTGGCTCACCTTCCTTGCCTTGCTTAGTGTGGCGGCGCCCGTGGCTCAGACTGCCCATGCACAGTTAAAAGGTGTACCCCTATTTTTGTACACCGACAGAGCCCCGGCCCGGGCCACACGTAAGTTAATCGCTGCTGGGCTAGGCCAAAAAAATCTTGCGCAAGGCAGGCAGGTGGTTTTACCGTGGTAAGTCTTTTTTCGCCGCGCTTCCTGCCTCTCTCGCGTGGCTCGGCGTGGGGAGGCGCGTGACGGGCGGCATGCGTGGGGCTGAGCTCGCACGCATGCGCCTCGTCAGCGATTAATGTGAAAGGAGGCGGCCCGTGTTTTCCCCATAAGAAGGAATAACCGCGCGCGCTGCTCACTTTCACCTCTTCTCTCGCACCTTTTCCAATCTCGGGGCCGCCGCTTCTCTCTTCCTTCCCTTCTAAGTTGTTAGCCGTCATTGCCGCTGCTTCGCCACCCTCCTTCCTTACTCCTCTAGACTTCTTGGCCGCCATGGTGCCCAACCGCCAAGGGCAAGGGGGTGGCTAAGAGCTCCAGGACCGTGGAGCCGCCGGAGAGCGCGCTGTCGGGGGACCAGACGAAGTCTGCCTTCTTCATCCCTCGCCGATTGGTGTTCATGATATCCTGGCCTCCTTCAAGCCCTTATGGGGAGTGAAGACGGGAGAGAATTGGGCACCCGCGACGCAGATCATTCCTGCCGCCGCTACCGATCCTGCCCCAAACCGTATCCCTTTTCATCGACACCTTTCTTGCAGGTTATGCCCCCTTTTCTGATTTCTACCGCGACATCACGCACACCTTCGCTTTCGCTTTTGATTTCACTTAATGCGGTGGCATGCTTGGCTCTCTTCGCAAGATCTTTGCGAAGGCTTCACCGAGTGCAGCCCAACACGGCACTCTTTCGCCACTATTTCTCCCTCGAATCCAGCCCGAGGCGCCGCCTCTCGATGTATTGCCCGGATCTCAAGATCCAAGGGGGCATACCCGGAAGGTGCCATGAAGGAGAAGTGGGATGAATGGCGTGGCCGGTGGTGCTGGATCAATGTAGCGACCCGACCTCAGACGGTCAAGCCTCTGTGTTGCTGTGCCATCCCTGGATCACTATGCTGGCACACACAGTACATCAATGTATATATCCAAGTGCAATCACATGTATAATTAACGAAACTGATATATACCTCATAATACTCAGCGGAAACAATCAAACGGGTGTGGAGTCCCATCAACGCCATCGGCAGGTTGAGTGTAGACCGTAACCTCAGATCGTAACTCTTACTGTCGAGGAAATATCCGCAACATGATACGTTGCAGCCGTGTAGGTCAGTACATTGAATGTACCGCAAGATCACAATAAAAAGAACAGATGATAAAACTATACTATATGCAATATGGCTTTGTGGCTCAGGTTCGAAGTTTTGTTTTGCATAAAAGCTGGTTTTATTTTCCCTACATCAAAGGCATAAATGAAGTCTGCACTATGGAATTTTCTATCATGACATGGTTCCGCCAACCGATGTCTCATAGCCCAAAAATCATCATAAGTTGCCCACAATTAAGTTATCATCCGTGTTGAGAGTTCCGAGATAGATCCAAGTCCAGAGGCTCAAATTGTCCGTGAATCGGGACACGGCTAATCGATTAGGTTATAACCTCTCGCAGAGGTTTGTACACTTTACCCGCAAGATTCGATCCTCTCTTTACGCTCTCGCACTTCAGGTGTTTGAGAACAAGATGACCAAACATGGTCTTCCAAAGAGTTCCTCCGACCACCGTCCGTACTCAACCCATCCTACCGTAGTTCTACATCTGCTAGTACCGCCCCAGCCAGAGTCACAACTAAGGTCAACCAAGCCGAGCCCATAATGACTTGCGGTTGCACAGGTAAGCTTCCGGCATGAAGTATTCTTCCGCCTCTTTGAGTCTGGGTGAAGCTTTCCGCAAGATGTCATGGCGCTTCTCCATGCATCCCGCCAACCACTGGTTTCTCCAGGTGCCCACAACCGCCCTTCACCCAAAGAGTGTGTATTGAATTCTGTCTTGAGTCTTGAAGTCTTGAGGCCTTGAAGATGCAGTCCTTGCAGCTTTCCATCATGGAGTTGTCGCCATTGACGAGAACCTCCATTCTCACACCACTCCCGAGCACTCATACCAACCCCGCCTACTATAGCGTAGCATTAAAATAAATAACGCCCCGGCTTGGTAACAGGTGATGGGTTCCTACCTCATGCATACTACTCAACTACAAGGATTCAATAACACTACCGAGGGGTGGTGCAAAGGTGCCACTAAATGCAATAAACATAGGTATGAAAGCAATGGTCAAAGTGAACTTGCTCGGTGATGTTGACGAAGAAGAATTATCGTTCTCAAGAAATAACTTGATAGACTACTCGTCACTCTCCGATGAAATCTATATAACAAACATATCATTCACATAAGCACTCACACTAACAATCAAAACAAAAGAGAGAGCGAATAAGAACCAAGGAACTTCAAATAAAACTAGGGAGTCTTCTTCACAACATTCACAAAAATAGTTTTGTCTAACGGAAAATAAAACACTAAAATAACAGAGAATAAAATATAAATTTAGTTAAGACAAAAAAAAAGTATTTTTTCATAAAGCTATTTTGAAAGTATTTTCAATTGGGAGTTAAAAGTAGAGAAATCCATTGCAAGTTATTAGCTAACTTGAATTGATTTCACGATAACAAAATAAAAATAAATATAAAACTTGTTGAACACCTACTGTTTAACTAATAGAAACCAAACATAAACTTTCTGAAATATAAAATAAAATAATTTAAAACAACTATAGAAAAGAAGTAGCTATAATTCAATAGAACTAAAACAGAATTTATTTTACATGAAACAATAAGCTAAAATACTCAAACAATTTTGAAGTTTTTACCACTGGTAAATATGATCACTAGTGATCAGTAGAAAAAGAATCAAATAAAAATCTATTTTAAACTCCCGAATAAGCAAAACAAGCTTTAATTCAAATCTGATCTAACTCAATTTTATAAATCCAAACATAGACAAATTATATATTTTTGGAAACTACAAGAAAATTGAGATCTAACGCAAAAAGAATCAGCATCATTGGACTTCTAAATCAAAAGTTATAAGCTAAACAAGAACGGGACTAAATCTGTTACGGGAATAAATCTGAAAACGAAAACGGAGTTACCTGTACGTGAGGCAGAGATGGCAGGAAGGAGACGGCGATGTGGAGGGCTGCTCGGCGAGGGGGCGAGGTCGCCAAGCGAGGGTAGGGGTGGCGGAGGAGGGGTCGGCGCTGGGGAGGTGGCGCTGGGCGATGGGAGGTTCCAAGAGCTCCTGGTGAGCGCTTCTAGGCAGGAAAAGGAGGACGGTGGCAGAAGGCTACGGGCAGGAGGGCGTGGTGATGGGAAAATGGAACGAGGAGAGGAGGGGTTTTATAGGCGGTCTCGGGAGGCGCTGGGATGGAAAGACGAGGAGATCGGGAAGGTGGAGATTTCTGTCTCCATGGACATGGAAAGCTTCAGAACGTGAGAGGAAACAGAGGAAGGAGATGATCTCTTGTTGGGCTAGAATAGGAAAGTGCTTAATGGGCCAGCAGGTTTTTCCTAATAAAACGATTCCATTCCTATTTTTAAAATTAGGAAACTAAAACAATAAAAAGGAAATCAAATCAATTCGAATAAAGAGTTTTTATATACTAAAATTATCAGAAAAATAAAATGTAGATGATGAGCATTATTCCACGGCCAAAATAAAACTTGAAAAAATGTTTTCAGAAAATCCCTAAAGGCTTTATTTCTTTTTGCAAATAATTTTAAATAAAACTTTGGTTTTTCTTGGCTCAAATATTTTCAAAATGCCCCTGATTTTGGAGGGTCATTTTCTCCACTCTTTCTTGCTTGCAAGAATTTATTTTCGGGTATTTCGGGAAGAAAAATAGAGAAGCAAGTGCAAATATTTGAAAGAATTAAATTGCAAAACTCCGCTCAAATTCTTTATAGTTGAAGAAGTCATGTCATCTTCTCTCATTGATTTTAATAGGATGAATTTGAATTTACCGGAGAAGGGGAAAGTCATTTTATTCCCTCTCATTCAAAAGTTTTTGAAAAGGTTCAAATTTCACTCAAGTTTAATTCACTCAAGCAAACAAACAAACAATTCAATTAATTATATTAACATTCCAAAATTTGGGATGTTACAAACCTACCACACTTAAAATGAATCTCTTCCTCGAGATTCGAAGAGGCTAGCAAGAAAAGGTTAGGGGTTGGGGGTCTGCTAGCAATTGTTTGGTCGGAAGATCAGGGGTGCTACCACACTTAAAAACAAGGTCATGGTTCCAATAAACTCAGATACTTCCTCCGAGGGCTGAAATGTATGTCTCTTCACATATCTTACAATAGCTCCTTCATTAAAGCTCTTTCTTCGTCAAGCATAGAGTGTTCCTCAAAATCTTGGGTCGGTTCGTCAAAGTTGAAGTTCGTCCGAGACCGGATCTTCTTAGCTGATGGGTCTGTGTCCATTCTAAACAACTATCAAACACTCATGGTGGTCCACCATTATGGTTTCTCCTGCAGGAATAATGGGTTGGGTTGGGTTTCACCAGATGACCTACGCTTGGCAACGGTTGCCGTACATGGATCAATCGTCCTACCATTCTAAGGTTTTATGGCTTATCGCGTCGACACTCTTCTAAGGTTTTCAAGGCTCTCGATTTTCCATCACCATATGATAGTTCATGATAGAAGTCTCCGTATGGGGCCAATCCATCCCGCATTTGAATCATTACCACATATGTAATATCGAATCACGATTTTAACACTTGGGCATACTCACAAGCATTGCAAAATTTCTCTTGTTCTCGAACTGAGTTCAGATAAATCCATGGTTTCTCGCATGCCAAACAAAACATCTATCGTTACTTCACCACTCTCAGGTTTTTGCGTAACCTCCTACGAAACGTAGGCTGATTGGATCACAGATTCTTCCAAATATATTCCTTTATCAAGGTTACAACGGTTCCTTCTCAAAATCCTGGGCCTGTGGGTTATGGCCCACTTCAACACTAGTGCAGCTTTAACTCATCCTTGGAGTAACTCTCTTGTTACACCTCCTTAAATCCAGTAGTACTTCTTCCTTCATACCCTTGTGGTGATGATCATACAAAACTCCAACTTATTTTGTCCAGCTTCCTTCTATGGACCGTCATGAATAACACATTTCTTTCTTCATTGATCTCGTGGCTTCACAGAGTACTATGACCAAAAGAATGCACAAGTTTATCCATAAAATCTCATTATTCTCATATAAATCTTTCATTACATCCTTAACCATTTTCGTAAATCCAAATTCCCAAAAAGTACTTTGTTACAAATGCTGCCACCCACATGATTTGGTATGGTCAGACATTACTTCCACTTTATTTATTTATCCTCCTCGAGGATTCTTCATCCCATCGAATTGTGCGACATGAGCCTTGAAATCTTCAATCTTCTGTTTCATCATGGTGGTCTTGAGCTTCACCTTCATCATCTCTCGCATGCACTTCGCTTAGGTATTCCCGAGTATAACGGAGTCTTGCTTCAAGTATTTCTCGATCTGGCGATGGCTTCCATGGCTGCTTCACGAACGGCATCGAAGAAAGTTGCTTGTGGCACACATGAGATGAAAAAGTACTGTCCCATCATCTTTGGGCAAACTCCTTTCGAACGGTGGAGGTGTACCTCCACATACCAAAGTTCTACTCCCTTTTGCATGAAAGGGTAGCCTTTGTAGACTGCATCTCCTTCAAGGTGAATATGCTTCATCATGTCCTTCAAGATCTTCGGGTAATCATGATCACTTGTCAGGGTCATGATCGTTCTAGGGCCCTTAAGGAAAGACTCATAAAGGGTTGTCATCTGCATGTGTAGGATAGGAGGGGTGCTCAGAACAAGGAATGTATCTCCATGGGGAAATTGAAATTGTCTCCAGAAAGGTTTGGTGTTCAGTTGTCCATGGGTTCAAGATTTCGGGGTCTGGTTGAGATAGAAAGAGAAAGCAATTACCCACTCATCACAAAAAAAATCCTAGTTCAAAAGTACCGTCTGTAATGGGCCGTTCTACTATGGTTTCGTTTCTAAGTCCCCATTTCTTCAGGTCTTCAATGCTCGGGAGTTTCCAATTCCTGATGCTTTTCCCATATGAAGGCCTTCTACCATTCTTACGTAACTTACGTCTCTCATGGTTGAAATAAGTACAAGCCTACGAATATCGCATCTATCCAACCATTCAATAAACATACAAAAATAATAGCAACCAAGCATTCACTTATTCACTCAATACTACAGTATCGCCACCCACATAGGTTGGTATGGTCAGATACTTAAATCGAGGAAGCGTTCATCTTTATTTCTCTCATGGTGGGATACTACTAAGCTAATTTATTAGGAACTTGGTCATTGTCCCCACCGGGCTTCTTCTGTGGACTTGATCTCCTCCAGCTTCTTCCGCTAGATTTTCCCTGTCGACGCGGAGTTTCTTGTGACGACTTCGTATGTCCCGAAGTTGTTCCTTGAGCTCGGATTTCAACGCCCTTTGCATGAGACATGGTCCTGCTGTTCTTCGTTCTCGACGATTCTCGAGATTTCGAGGTTCTCCTCCTCCAGCTTTATTTACCTTCACCGAGTCTTGACCTCTTCTCGTAGTGCTTCATTGTCGAACAGGCTTCCAGGAGGTCCATCCAAGATTCTTGACGATTGTTCCAGATCCTGATTTTACACTAAAAGTGGAGAGAACTTCATCTTTTGCGCTTCCGTCAAGGCAATAGTTGCTCCATCAAACTTCTGCCATCCAATCCTTCCAAAGAAGTGTGGGTTTAGTGCAGCACGATGACGATAGCATAAACGTGCAATAGCATCATGGACGGCAGTGTTGGTGCCCATATCGCAGTCACCATTTGTAGTTACGAAGATGATGTCTGCAGTCTTGGGGGCTTCTTTACGACCAAAAACTTGGGTCTTGACTCCCCACGATCTGGACGTCCTCTTAGTTGCCTTGATCTCAGGTATCGGTAACTTTAGCAGCCTGACTAGCTCCACAAGGAAAGGGCTTCCAAGAACCTTCTCGTAGTGTTCTCTTTGTTCGTAATGTAGCTCTCCATCTATAGTTTGGAATAAGGAAGGTTCAAGAATAGGAATCAGGTGTTACGAGAGTAGTACAAAACAAAGGTCATTCCTATTGGGGTCTTCATATTACTAAGTCATTTTCTAGGGTCACGTTCTACAGCCAACATGTGCTCGATACCATTTCAGAGCGACCGACCTCGACGGTCAAGCCTCGTGTTGTTGTGCCATCCTCGGATCAAGTATGTCGGCACACACAAGACATCAATGTATATATCCAAGTGCAATCACATGTATAATTAATGTAAAACTGATATATACCTCATAATACTCAGCGGAAACAATCAAACGGGTGTGGAGTCCCATCAACGCCATCGGCAGGTTGAGTGTAGACCGTAACCTCAGATCGTAACTCTTACTGTCGAGGAAATATCTGCAACATGATACGTTGCAGCCGTGTAGGTCAAGACATTGAATGTACCGCAAGATCACAATAAAAAAAGAACAGATGATAAAACTATACTATATGCAATATGGCTTTGTGGCTCAGTGTATCGAGTTTTGTTTTGCATAAAAGCTGGTTTTATTTTCCCTACATCAAAGGCATAAATGAAGTCTGCACTATGGAATTTTCTATCATGACATGGTTCCGCCAACCGATGTCTCATAGCCCAAAATCATCATAAGTTGCCCACAATTAAGTTATCATCCGTGTTGAGAGTTCCGAGATAGATCCAAGTCCGAGGCTCAAATTGTCCGTAATCGGGACACGGCTAATCGATTAGGTTATAACCTCTCGCAGAGGTTTGTACACTTTACCCGCAAGATTCGATCCTCTCTTTACGTTCTCGCACTTCGTGGTGTTTGAGAACAAGATGACCAAACATGGTCTTCCAAAGAGTTCCTCCGACCACCGTCCGCACTCAACCCATCCTACCGTAGTTCTACATCTGCTAGTACCGCCCCAGCCAGAGTCACAACTAAGGTCAACCAAGCCAGAGCCCATAATGACTTGCGGTTGCACAGGTAAGCTTCCGGCATGAAGTATTCTTCCGCTCTTTGAGTCTGGGTGAAGCTTTCCGCAAGATGTCATGGCGCTTCTCCATGCATCCCGCCAACCACTGGTTTCTCCAGGTGCCCACAACCGTCCTTCACCCAAGAGTGTGTATTGAATTCTGTCTTGAGTCTTGAAGTCTTGAGGCCTTGAAGATGCAGTCCTTGCAGCTTTCCATCATGGAGTTGTCGCCATTGACGAGAACCTCCATTCTCACACCACCTCGAAGCACTCATACCAACCCCGCCTACTATAGCGTAGCATTAAAATAAATAACGCCCCGGCTTGGTAACAGGTGATGGGTTCCTACCTCATGCATACTACTCAACTACAAGGATTCAATAACACTATCGAGGGGTGGTTGCAAAGGTGCCACTAAATGCAATAAACATAGGTATGAAAGCAATGGTCAAAGTGAACTTGCTCGGTGATGTTGACGAAGAAGAATTATCGTTCTCAAGAAATAACTTGATAGACTACTCGTCACTCTCCGATGAAATCTATATAACAAACATATCATTCACATAAGCACTCACACTAACAATCAAAACAAAAGAGAGAGCTTAATAAGAATCAAGGAACTTCAAATAAAACTAGGGAGTCTTCTTCACAACATTCACAAAAATAGTTTTGTCTAACGGAAAATAAAACACTAAAATAACAGAGAATAAAATATAAATTTAGTTAAGACAAAAAAAAGTATTTTTTCATAAAGCTATTTTGAAAGTATTTTCAATTGGGAGTTAAATAATAGAGAAATCCATTGCAAGTTATTAGCTTAACTTGAATTGATTTCACGATAACAGAATAAAAATAAATATAAAAACTTGTTGAACACCTACTGTTTAACTAATAGAAACCAAACATAAACTTTCTGAAATATAAAATAAAATAATTTAAAACAACTATAGAAAAGAAGTAGCTATAATTCAATAGAACTAAAACAGAATTTGTTTTACATGAAACAATAAGCTAAAATACTCAAACAATTTTGAAGTTTTTACCACTGGTAAATATGATCACTAGTGATCAGTAGAAAAAGAATCAAATAAAAATCTATTTTAAACTCCCGAATAAGCAAAACAAGCTTTAATTCAAATCTGATCTAACTCAATTTTATAAATCCAAACATAGACAAATTATATATTTTTGAAACTACAAGAAAATTGTGATCTAACGCAAAAAGAATCAGCATCATTGGACTTCTAGATCAAAAGTTATAAGCTAAACAAGAACGGAACTAAATCTGTTACGGGAATAAATCTGAAAACGAAAACGGAGTTACCTGTACGTGAGGCAGAGATGGCAGGAAGGAGAAGGCGATGTGGAGGGCTGCTCCGGCGAGGGGGCGAGGTCGCCAAGCAGGGTGGGGGTGGCGGAGGAGGGGTCGGCGCTTGGGGAGGTGGCGCTGGGCGATGGGGAGGTTCCAAGAGCTCCCGTGAGCGTTTAGGCAGGAAAAGGAGGACGGTGGCAGAAGGCTACGGGCAGGAGGGGCGTGGTGATGGGAAAATGGAATGAGGAGAGGAGGGGTTTTATAGGCGGTCTCGGGAGGCGCTGGGATGGAAAGACGAGGAGATCGGGAAGGTGGAGATTTCTGTCTCCATGGACATGGAAAGCTTCTGTAACGTGAGAGAAAACAGAGGAAGGAGATGATCTCTTGTTGGGCTAGAATAGGAAAGTGCTTAATGGGCCAGCAGGTTTTTCCTAATAAAAACGATTCCATTCCTATTTTTAAAATTAGGAAACTAAAACAATAAAAAGGAAATCAAATCAATTCGGAATAAAGAGTTTTATATACTAAAATTATCAGAAAAATAAAATGTAGATGATGAGCATTATTCCACGGCCAAAATAAAACTTAAAAAATGTTTTTCAGAAAATCCCTAAAGGCTTTATTTCTTTTGCAAATAATTTTAAATAAAAACTTTGGTTTTCTTGGCTCAAATATTTTCAAAATGCCCTGATTTTGGAGGGTCATTTTCTCCACTCTTTCTTGCTTGCAAGAATTTATTTTTCGGGTATTTCTCGGGAAGAAAAATAGAGAAGCAAGTGCAAATATTTGAAAGAATTAAATTGCAAAACTCCGCTCAAATTCTTTATAGTTGAAGAAGTCATGTCATCTTCTCTCATTGATTTTAATAGGATGAATTTGAATTTACCGGAGAAGGGGAAAGTCATTTTATTCCCTCTCATTCAAAAGTTTTTGAAAAGGTTCAAATTTCACTCAAGTTTAATTCACTCAAGCAAACAAACAAACAATTCAATTAATTATATTAACATTCCAAAATTTGGGATGTTACAATCAAAGACGAAGACCCGCCGGAATTCTGCAAGGTCCGTCGAACGCCGCCGTCCGCATGGCAATGATCGGGTGGTGTCGATGTTGCCGACGGAGGCTCACCTGTCGCCACCACCAGATCCTCCGGCTAACCCAAAGCGGGCTCACCTCGAGATGATCGGGCGGACTTCATTCACCGCCGGATCGCCTGCTGCATAACAAGGAGGCCTGGACTAGGGGTCCCGAACTATG
The DNA here is from genome assembly GCA_021605205.1 of Aegilops longissima. NCBI lineage: Eukaryota > Viridiplantae > Streptophyta > Magnoliopsida > Poales > Poaceae > Aegilops > Aegilops longissima. The sequence continues at coordinate 243,594,023 of CM038678.1, read as the reverse complement.
CGCCTAGGCGGATGGTAACAGAGACAAGGGACACGATGTTTTACCTGTGTTCGGCCCTCTCGATGGAGGTAATACCCTACCCCGCTTGATTAATATTGATGATATGGGTAGTACAAGAGTAGATCTACCATGAGATCAGAGTGGCTAAACCCTAGAAGCTAGCCTATGGTATGATTGTTGTTCGCCCCACGGACTAAAACCCTCCGGTTTATATAGACACCGGATAGGGTTAGGGTTACACAGTAGTCGGTTACAATGGTAGGAGATCTACATATCCAGACGCCAAGCTTGCCTTCCACGCCAAGGAAAGTCCCATCCGACACGGACGAAGTCTTCAATCTTGTATCTTCATAGTCTAGGAGTCCGCCAAAGATGATAGTTCGCTATCCGGACACCCCTAGTCCAGACTCCTCAAGAGTCCCTCGAACCAGGCTTCAATGACGACGAGTCCGACGCGATATTGTCTTCGCATTGCAAGGCGGTTCCTCCTCCAAATACTCCATAGAAGGTTTTGAACACCAGGATAGTGTCCGCTCGCAAAACAAGTTACACATATCACCGTAGAGAGAATAACTTTTGCACAGATCTGCTGACGTATTCCGCGGCGTGACATCACACCACGGCCAGCCTTTATATGAATCGCTTTTTACTGTTCCACCTCAGCGCTTAGCGAGGCAGTTTCTTGGCATGTCTTATCAAAGCATAGATCGTGCCCCTTATTCCGGGATTCTCATCAAGACGGACATGGTAACCCATCCGCGCCATTGATTACGGCGCTTGGGAGATAAGCGAAGTTTTACCAGCTGGCGGGGACGATAGCTTCGTCTCATCCATATAAGGGATAAGGATCTACCTTTTCACCTATGCCTTCTTCCTCCTTTGCTCATCCATTTCAAGACTCGAGCTCCAGCGCCTAAGTCCGCACATCCCACCTCAACCTTCTCCAACCATGTCGAGCGGAGGCAGGTGGATGGCCTCCTCCGCCACACGAGGGGCACATCACAAGACTGCGGAGGTCGGATACTTGTCCGGCGACATCGCAAGACAGGCTGCCCGACGCTGGGCAGCTCATTCCAACCCCTGTGCCCCATGAGAGGGTGGTGTTTCTCCCCACTTCCTCCGCAGACTAGGTTTTCCACTTCACCCATTTGTCCGGGGCTCATGTTCTACTACGGCCCGGACTTCCACGATCTGGCCCCAATTTCATCTCAATATCTCGACGCTTATCGTCGTGGTGCGAGGCTTTCTCCGCATCCAACCCCACTTCGGTTTATGGTTGAAGACCTTAGCGCTGTCAAGATAGTGGGCGGCCGACAAAGCGGAGTGCGGAGGCGCCATGGCAGGCAGGATGCCCAATGTTCTTTGGCTCGAGGGCTCTTTCGTGGAGACAAGGGTGGCAATCGGGGCGGTTCTACATCACCGAGCCTGACCCCAAATGGGCGGCGGCCCCGATTCAGATCTGGCTCCCCACACGGCTCACATCATGGAAAGAGACGGCTCGACATGGGGTGATTCGGAAGAGCCGACAGACTCCAAACCTGTGTCCAAACCTCGTGGACAAGAAGCTCAAGCTTGTCAACGAGTCCGTGTTATGCTCATCCGCCGGATTCTCCAATGCCAGCAACGGACTTTAATTTGTGGAGTTTGATCCGCACAAAGACCGACCTTGAGCCGACTCTTCGACACTACGTACGAAGATGCCTGAAAGGTGCTGTTCAAGGGCGCCGAAGCCCCCACATCTGCTAACAAAGATCGCGAATTCAACTCGCTGCATCAAGCCAGCGAGGCAAGTTATTTTATCCTTTATGGGACTCTTTTTTCATAGTTTGACTCTATGCGGGATCTAAACTCCCTAACCTTTGACAGGATTGGCTGAAGAAGTCCGGACAGATTAACTGTCCGGCCCCTTTGCCAGAAGACCCAGGACGCCCGATTGATTGGGGCTGCTGGCTCCGGCACCTCACGTGGTGACGGAGAAGAAGTCCAAGAAGGAGGCCATGGGAACTCGAAGGAGCTCCCGGCGCCAGGGGCTGTCGGACTCATCGCCTGACAACCCTGAGGCGGAATCCTCCTCTGAGGAAGAGGAGGAAGAAAAAGAAGCCTCTCCCCTAGCGGGGGAAGAGAAGAAGAGGAAAGCCGCCCCAACTGGGGAGGCCGGAGGGTCCAAGAAGGGAAGGACCCTCCCTCCGGACTTCTCCACCAACGCCGACAGCGACGAGGAGGAGTGTCCAACAAGGGCCAAGCCCCTGGCGAGATCGTAAGTGTCCGGATACCCATGGCTTTTTTTTTATCATTGCATAGTGTTCTCTAATGCCGAACAATCATGCAGCCCGCCCAAGGGCGAGCTCGCCGCTTCGTCGAGCGGGTCCCTGAGTTCGTCGGAAATGGAGAGTACCTCACTTCCGACCACCTCCTCACCTCACGCTGGGGATGACGCTGAGGTGGGGCCCCAAGAGGGGCCTGGTCGAGAGGAGGTGGTGCAGGAGGCGCCGCAAGGCAGCCTCCCGGACCCCAGGCGCGGGGGGAGCGAGACCCCCAGGGGCTCTAAGCCCGACCCTTGTCCGGACTCCATAACGGAACCTACAAAGGGTTCCGAGTTCTGCAAGCGGCCCTTCGCAGAAGGGTAAGACGCCGTGTCCTCTCGCCCAACCGGAGGCACCAGATAGCTTATTGGAGGTGCTTAAGCAGCCCATCAAGGAGGAGCACCGATCTGTTATGAGTGTGGTGATCAGAAGTTCACCGCCAAGAGCGGGCTGACTGAAGCCTCGCAACAGCCTTCTAACAAAGCTTTGAGGTAAGTTTAGAATATGTAAAAATATTACCAGATAGACAGAGCCCTCGATGCTTAGTTCGGTGTTCGGAAAGAAAAGCCGACTAAGGATCTAAAAAGATATACGCAGGAGTCTAACATAAGTATGTCAATATGGGAATGCAGCTGCGCTGCTTGACCTCTCGCCAAGACTAATCATGGAGGTCAATGCATTGAAGCATAGCCTCGAGCGGTCCGAGAACGAGCTCGGCCTTGCCAAGAAGCAGCTCGAGGACAAGGAAGGTAAGTAATACCTTATTAAAGAAATACCTTATAGAAAGGATTCAGTTGCAAAAATGACAGAATAACGTGGGTATTGTAGGGGCCACGAACGAGGTGGCGACCTGAAGGAAGCGTGTCCGCGTCGAAAACAAAGCGCCGCCAAGCGCACCGAGCGAGAGAAGGGGAGGCGAGCTGGCGGAGGTAGGGCAAGAGCTCCGTGCCTCGTGAAAAACACGAGGGTTTGGAGCGTGACTCAAGACCCGGAGTCCGAGCTTGCCTCCGCCTTGAGAGCGCCTAAAGTTGCTAAGGCCGAGGCCCAAAAAGCCTCCAATAAATTGAAGCATTAAAGAACATAACGGCGGTAAGGCATTCTTTATGCAAAGCAAGCATGTGAAAGTGAATTACCTATTACTTACCCGGATTCGAGCTCTCCAGAGCATTCGCAGAACTGCCCCTGTAGTGTAAAACCGATGCTGCCGCTTCTACCGCGCCAAGGAGGGGAGTGTATCACTCGATGCGGCTATATCTCCCACGTGTCGGGCACGACTTAGAGGCATAACCGCATTGAAAGCAATGTCACAAGTGAGGTAATCTTCACACAACCCATGTAATACATAAGGGAAAGAGATACATAGTTGGCTTACAATCGCCACTTCACACAATACATGAGTAAAGCATTACATCATACAGATACAATCAAGGTCCGACTACGGAACCAAAATAAAAGAAGACTACCCTAAATGCTACACAGATCCCCGATCGTCCCAACTGGCTCCACTATCGATCAACTCAAACGAAACAACACAATGAACAAGATCTTCATTGAGCTCCTCCCTGAGCTCGAAGCGCCACCTGCACGGTTTTATCGGCACCGCAAACTGGTTTTGAAGTATCTGTGAGTCACGGGACTCAGCAATCTCACACCCGCGAGATCAAGACTATTTAAGCTTAAAGGTAGGACAGGGTAGTGAGGTGGAGCTGCAGCAAGTTTACTAGCATATCTGGTGTCTAACATACGCAAAAGAGAGCGAGAAGAGGAGGCAAAAGCACGGTCGAACAACTATGATCAAGAAGTGATCCTAGAACAACCTACGCCAAACATAACTCCAACATCAGTTCACTTCCCTGACTCACGAGAAGAGACCATCACGTTACACACGCCGTTGATGTATTTTAATTAAGGTCAACTTCGGTTTTCTACAACCGACATTAACAAATTCCCATCTGCCTCATAACCGCGGGCACGGCTTTCAAAGATAATACCTGCAGGGTGTCCCAACTTAGCCCATGATAAGCTCTCACGGTCAACTAAGGATATTCCTTCTACCGGAAGACCCGATCGACTCGAATCCCGGACTACAAGACATCTCGACAATGGTAAAACAAGACCAGAAGACCACCCACAGCCGACAAATCCCGATAGGAGCTGCACATATCTTGTTCTCGTGGCACACCGGATAAGCTAAGCGATAGGTACCGACGTAATCCAAGTTGCCAAGGAATGGTCCCAAGACGGTGTTTCTATTTTGGACCAACACTGTGAGGAGCACCGCCCGGGGTAAATAAAGATGACCCTTGAGTCTGCAGAACCCAAGGGAAAAAGGCTTAGGTGGCAAATGGTAAAACCAATGTTGGGCCTTGCCGGAGGAGTCTTATTCAAAGCAAACTGTCAAGGGGGTCCCATAAATCACCCAACCGTAAGGAACGCAAAATCCGGGAACATAACACCGGTATGACGGAAACTAGGGGCAAGAGGAACAAAACACTGCATAAGGCCGAGCCTTCCACCCTTTACCAAATATATAGATGCATTAATTAAAGAAGATAATTGTGATATCCCAACAAGTAAACATGTTCCAACAAGGAACAACATCTCCATGTTCCAACAAGGAACAAACTTCATCTTCACCTGCAACTAACAACGCTATAAGAGGGGCTGAGCAAAGCGGTAACATAGCCAAACAACGGTTTGCTAGGAAAGGATGGTTAGAGGCTTGACATGGCAATATGGGAGGCATGATATAGCAAGTGGTAGGCATCGTAGCATAGGCATAGCAAAAGAGCGAGCATCTAGCAAGCAAAGATAGAAGTGATTTCGAGGGTATGGTCATCTTGCGTGAAATCCCGCAAGGAAGAAGAACGAGTCCATGAAGAAGACAAAAGGACGTAGTCGAACGAATCCTCACAACTCCGGAAGGAAACCGAAGCTAACGAGAGAAGCAACCCGGAAAGAAACAAACAACATAGTAAACAACCATCACATACACATGACATGATGCACAATCAATTATGATGCATGTCCGTTTAAAGAGGCATGGCATGGCAATATGCACAAACAAAACTACAAGTTAAGTGGAGCTCAATATGCAACGAGTTGCATATTGACGAAACACCACATCAATTATTTAGTTCACTCCCGATTAGGTACTCAACAATATTAAATGTTGTTAAACATGGCAAGAGGTGAAGCATAATTAAACTACCTAGCTAGGCAATTTTAAATGAGGCCGGAAACAACAAACAACAATTCCGGAAAGTCCCCATGTCATTTAGTAGTTTAATGCAAACACCATTTTAAACATTTTAAATGTTGTTATCATGATGCGGATGACATATGCAAGTTATATGCAATTTTTATGAAGATGTTGACATGAGCATGTTATGAAGCATTTGGTCACCATGGCGGAACGAAAAGGGTGCCACGGCGGCGAAACAAAAATGGTGCCACGACAACATATCCGAAAATGATGCCACGGCAACATATCGGTTCCGGTAGCTCATGGAGATACCAGTGCAAAAGGAAGTGTGACGTGAGCGAGTCATGCAAGATGGTGGGGTGATCCAGGTTACCGGGTTCCCACGGGTCGACGGCATGGCAAACGAGGAGGAACTTGCAATGACAATTCGGACACAGTGCAAACATATGGTACATCTCGTACAACACACAAGCATTCGGTCCACGGCGGTCGCCTCGGGTTATACCTTCAAACGCAGCATTTTCGAGCGAACGCGTTTTCAGAGGGAAGTAGACGCTCGCGATGTAGAGAAAGTAGTTGTACACGACGATGGTAGTTTTACATTTTCAGAGATGAACTTGACGAACCGAAGGGGTACTTGGTGAATCCAAGTCGAGGTACTTATTGGTCCGGTCTTGGCGGTGTAGATGTACACGCTGTCGGGTACTTGTCACATCACCGGTGTAGTCGACACGCTCAAGCAGAACTTGGCATATCCATGCACTTGGCGCCCGGTCCTGTAATCGTCAAGGCCGTGGAAGAACTTGACGCTCGTGGGGTCTCGGTCTTGGCCATGGTACAGTGGCTCCATGAACACAACAGGCAGATGGATGCAAGGCCATGGCAGCAACGGGTCGAGCGCTGATGAAACCGAAGTCAACAGTGCTCGAGGACAGGGCGCCGAGGCAGCGTGTGCAGGACATGTGGAGGGGTTGATGGCGACGGGCGGCGCAGGTCGGCTGCTTGCTGGTGGTGGGGAGCTCCGCAACGATTTAACTGCAGGAGGCCGCCTTGGAGCGCCGGTGCTCGAGGCGAGGAGCAGGAGACGACGCAGACGAAGTCGGGGGCGGGACCTGCCTTTGAGGCAGGAGGGGGGCCGGGTGCACGGAGCGGCGACGGTCGCCGGAGGCGAGGACGCGGGGTCGAGGCAGAGGCGACCGGCGGGGCAGTCGGTGAGGGTGTGCAACTGCTGCTGCTGGCGGCGAGGTCGAGGCGGGTTGGTGGCGAGGAGAATCAGGAGGAAGGCCATGGCAGAGGAGGAGCGGCGCTGGGGTCACGCGCGGGGTGGCCCTCCTGGTGGTCGCCGACGGCGGCGGGTGGCGATGGGTCACCGGAGCGGGCGGTTGCCGAACGGGTCACAGCGGAGATGGCCTGGAGGTGCGGAGGCGACGGTTCTGGCCATGGTGCGGCCAAGACAGGACGGGCGCGTTCAACGGCGACGGGTGGAGGAGGCCGAGGGGTCGAGCGAGGGAGATGGCGGCGCCAAGGAGGAGATGGGGATCGGGCGCTGGTCGGCGCGAGGGAGGAGACGAGGGAGAGAGATGCGGGTGTGCGTGAGGGAGGAGAGGGAGGCGAGTGAACGAGGGAAGGGAGAGGGGATCGAGCGCTGGGCTCTCCCTGTCGATGCGGGGTGTGGCGGCGAGCAGGGACCGAGAGGGAGAGAGATGGATCGAGGGGAGGCTGGGCTAGGGGCCTAGGGTTTAGGCGCTGCTGGGCCTTGGGCCGGCTTAGATGGTCGGGCCTAAGAGGCCTGGCTGGGCTCTCTCTCTCTCTCACTAAAGAATAATAAAACAGAAAAGAGAAAAGAAAGAAAAGAAAGAGAGGTTAGGGAAAGATTTATGCGTAGATAATTTTCCCGACTCACAAAAATATGCTTGTTCCGAGAAAATAGAAAAACCAGGATTGAAAGATGAAAATTCAAACTCATTTGAATTTAAATTCAAATGATTTGAATGTAAGTGAGGGTTTGGGAAGGTCCAAAAATGTTCGGATTTTTGGTGGAGCTCCGGAAAAAGAACAAAAGAATTATCGACAAAGTTTGAGAGTCGGAAATCGGAGGAAGGAAAGGTCAAAGATTTAACATGCAAGTGGGTTGCAGATAATTCCAAATTAATGGGATACTTTATAATAGCTCCCTAAATATTGGGAGGATATGTTTTAAAGAGAAACCACCATGTGGGTTCCCTCGATTTAAATAGATCAACGATCTATGCAATTTATTTAGAGAGTTTTTAAAACGGGTTGCATAATGACATGATGCAATGCACAAGAACCAAAGATGAATGCAAAGAACCAAACAAAACACACGATTTAAACCCGAAACCCCGAAGGCAATCAATCTCCGGTCTTGGGGCGTTACAACACTCCACCACTACAAGAGGATCTCGCCCCGAGATCTAGGATGGCACCGGATAGAAAACGGAAGAAGAAAGAGGTAAAACTAAGTTGCTTCTTTGACAAAAGAGTGAAACCAACGAACCTTGAGAGGTTGACAAAACTGAAAGAAAAAATACAATGAAGATGACGAGATTGCAAACACTCAGAAGATAAGAAGAACATGGGATACAATGAGAACCAAGAGGTTTAGTGATAAGATAGATATTGACACCACTCCGGTTAAAACAAGACAGAGAAGGAGTAAGAATGATATAATTTGGGCAGCACTCCGACTAAAAGAAGAAGGAAAACTTGATAAGATGAAAAGAACTTGAAGAGATTACACAACACTCCGGTTAAATGGATAATGCAAGAAAAAAAACATGATCTTTACAAAATGAGGTGATGGGTGAAGAGAGCAACATCACAATGCCTCCGGAAACAATGCATGATAGTTAGAAAGTTGGAATGAATAGAACGAAGAATGAAACCAACATCTCCCACCATAAATGAATTTGAAAGAGCATCCTTACGAAGTAGGATTGAACGGAGTTGTTTGAAAAACAACAACGGTAAGGATAAGCTTGTAGTGGGCTTATGAAAACATCTCAAAATTATGAGGTGAGCTTCTGCCACCAACGGAAATAAACGATTGGATTGATATCAACAAGGAGACGAGAAACTTATTTCACCGAGAGGACAAATGAAGAACTTGGGGCATTTATAAGCACCATAAATAGCAACAATCCTTAGGGAAAGCTTTAGGTGAAATATAACCCAAGATAACTCCAATGAAGAGATTGATGGATTTAAATATCTCATTCTTGACAACATGTGAATCATGAAGCACGAAGGGAAGTTGTCAAGAATGACATAACACCACCTCAAATGATAAGGTAGAACGAATTGCACTTTGGAATGCAAGATGAAGAATGCTTGAACTCCTCAAAACAAAACATGTGTTGAGCACCATGTTTATTTTTGAGTATAGCTTGGCGGGTCATAACTTCGAGAAAAATCTTGAAGAACAATTGAAGAATGAAAAGAATCCTTGATGAACCACTATGTAGAGCCTCCATGAAGAACTCCGGTAATGGAAGGATGATAAAAAGAAAGAGAAGTTGAAAACACAAGGTGAAACCTTGCAGTGATAAGATGAAGCTTTGAAATGATATAACCGAGAAAACTTTGAACTCCGGAAAGAAAAGATGAAGCATCTCGGACCGAGAATGTGATATGATGAACAAACTCCGGAAAGAAGAGATGAACAACTTAGAACTGAGAAATTGATACCATTACGAACTCCGGAAGAATGAATCAATCACTTGGATGAAACAAGAACAAAAATTATGTTATGCGTATCCTTCACCAATTTAGATTGATGACAAGCAACGGATTAGGCATACTACTTATTCTCGTTGAAAAAGGACTGAAGAGAGAGATTGCTCAACTTGGGAAGGTCTTCAACGATCCGCCGGTAGGATTTGGGAAGAATGAATGAATCTATATAATAACGAAGGAAGAGAACTCTTGAACGAACCACCGTAAGAATTGAAAATGAAAGTAGCAAAGGCACAATTCACCGTGAAGAATTGCAAAACGAATGAAGATACTTGAGGAAATTTAGATACAAGAGAATGAAGAGATCATGAACTGATTAGAGGATATTTGAACAATTCACCGATAAGATTTGGAGAACGAGAGCTGAAAGCTGGAATGAATAATTATGACATGATGGCCTTCGGAGGAAAGAAATGGAAACAACTCATGAAATGCTCCGGATGGTAAGAAAAGGATTCTCACAATCGAAAACAATTATGAGAGGATGGCATCAAGCTAGAACCCTAAATCTTGAAGAGAATGGAGCAAGATTAAGGAGAAACTCTTCTTCGGTCTTCAAAATCCGAGAATGACGACGAGAAACACCACCAAATTGTTGAGAAACTCCGGAACAGTGAAGAATAGAAAGGTTGAACCAACGGCGAAAAGAATTTGAAAGATCTTGGAGAAAGACAAGTGACTGATGAAAATTCATTCTTACGCCAAACCTTGAAAAGAATTTTAGAAGCTCCGGAAAATTAGAAGAGTCGTAAGATCCTCGAAAAGACCTATGGGTTAGGGCCCACTCAAAAGAACCACCGCTGAACAATTGTTTGAAAAGAGAGATTGCACCGTTGAATTAAATGGCTCAAAAGGATAACAACTTCGAGAAATCTTGCACGGATTAGGAATGAAAACACGAATCTTCTGAGATAATCTTTAGCACTCCAGATAACATGGATAGCAAGAGGTGGATGATTAAGAGATGCACCGACATGAGAAAACATTAGAAATGAGGCAAAGGGATAAGATCAACACCGAAATCTTGAACTAAATCCACCGGAGAAGAAAATTAGGATGGAACAATGATAAGGTTGAAACTTCCTTAGCGCCTTCATGAGAAATCACCGGATAAAACATTGAAAGAAAAGAATGAAGAGAATTCACATGAATAAATGGATACTTCATTAAAAAAAATCTGAGTCCTTGAAGAAAAAGGTGGAGGGCGGAAAACAAAACAACTTGGGTCGGATGAAACAAACACCGTTGAGAAAAAAAACTTAGAATTGATCTTGCGAATGTTGGAATGATCGGATTTACTTGGAGAGAAGCACACGGTTGGAAAGGATTGAAAAGACGACCTTGATGAACAAGAAGGATTAGCATCCACATAGAAATATGAGAACACCGTTTAGAATAAGGTATGGAATCAACACATGACATTGAAGCAACTCGAATACCACAAAACAAAACAAAAACAAAGGATTTGGCTTGCGGAATAAGCCGGAAACAAATACATATGATTGAGATTTACCCAATCTCATATCATGCATCTGTTGGAAAGATATTCTAGGAGCTACTTGAATTCCCACCTATAAACTCCCGAAACTTTCTGGTTATGCAATCAGGTGTTGGGGATACAGGGGACACAAAATATATCACCCAAACTAACAATACCTAGATCCAGCTATATCCATCCTTCAACACATAACCAAGAAAACTCCGAAATCGCTTATTCTCAACCTTCAAAAGCATCCATTATACGAAGTTATGGCAATACTCGAGCTCACCCCAAGATCGGGTTATCGAGGTTATCTCACCAACAACTGCATAAAAGAGATTTTCATGTCGGCAAAACTCGTATTCCGAATCGCAACGATAAAATTGTGACGACAACACCTCGGAGCTCAACTCCCCGGACACCGCCACAACCCCTAAATGTCGAGGCACCAAGAACAATGTTCTCGTGAATAAAACCATCGGAATGATTCCAAGATACCCCGTGATCCTAAAAAAATTTAGTCAAATTTGAGGAGAGAAAGAGTCAAAACTCTACGCCAGATGCCTCACCAGAGCGATTTAAGGACTGAGGAGTAAAAAGAATCCTACTCCGATATATATAATCCTAGGACTCAAAACATTTTTTCTAGACTCAACAAAGTCAGCGATTCAATCAAGCAGGGGCCTTAAGTCGGGATGGCTCGACACTAACTTAGACGCCTCAATGCGGCTATATCTCCCACGGTCAAGCACGACTTAGAGGCATAACCGCATTGAAAGCAATGTCGCAAGTGAGGTAATCTTCACACAACCCATGTAATACATAAGGAAAGAGATACATAGTTGGCTTACAATCGCCACTTCACACAATACATGAGTAAAGCATTACATCATACAGATACAATCAAGGTCCGACTACGGAACCAAAATAAAAGAAGACTACCCCAAATGCTACATAGATCCCCGATCGTCCCAACTGGCTCCACTACGATCAATCAAACGAAACAACACAATGAACAAGATCTTCATTGAGCTCCTCCTTGAGCTCGGAAGCGCCACCGCACGGTTTTATCGACACCGCAAACTGGTTTTGAAGTATCGTGAGTCACGGGACTCAGCAATCTCACACCCGAGATCAAGACTATTTAAGCTTAAAGGTAGGACAGGTAGTGAGGTGGAGCTGCAGCAAGCGACTAGCATATCCGGTGTCTAACATACGCAAAAGAGAGCGAGAAGAGGAGGCAAAAGCACGGTCGAACAACTATGATCAAGAAGTGATCCTAGAACAACCCACGCCAAACATAACTCCAACACCGTGTTCACTTCCTGACTCCACCGAGAAGAGACCATCACGGTTACACACGCGTTGATGTATTTTAATTAAGGTCAACTTCGGTTTTCTACAACCGACATTAACAAATTCCCATCTGCCTCATAATCAAGGGCACGACTTTCGAAAGATAATACCGCAGGGTGTCCCAACTTAGCCCATGATAAGCTCTCACGGTCCATGAAGGATATTCTTCTACCGGAAGACCCGATCGACTCGAATCCCGGACTACAAGACATCTCGACAATGGTAAAACAAGACCAGCAAGACCACCCACGTGCCGACAAACCCGATAGGAGCTGCACATATCTCGCTCTAGGGCACACCGGATAAGCTAAGCGACAGGTACCGACGTAATCCAAGTTGCCAAGGAATGGTCCCAAGACGGTGTTTAGTTTGGACCAACACTCGTGAGGAGCACCGCCCGGGGTAAATAAAGATGACCCTTGAGTCTGCAGAACCCAAGGGAAAAAGGCTTAGGTGGCAAATGGTAAAACCAATGTTGGGCCTTGCTGGAGGAGTCTTATTCAAAGCGAATCGTCAAGGGGGTCCCATAAATCACCCAACCGTAAGGAACGCAAAATCCGGGAACATAACACCGATATGACGGAAACTAGGGCGGCAAGAGGAACAAAACACTGCATAAGGCCAAGCCTTCCACCCTTTACCAAATATATAGATGCATTAATTAAAGAAGATATATTGTGATATCCCAACAAGTAAACATGTTCCAACAAGGAACAACATCTCCATGTTCCAACAAGGAACAAACGCTATCTTCACCGCAACTAACAACGCTATAAGAGGGCTGAGCAAAGCGGTAACATAGCCAAACAACGGTTTGCTAGGAAAGGATGGTTAGAGGCTTGACATGGCAATATGGGAGGCATGATATAGCAAGTCGTAGGCATCGTAGCATAGGCATAGCAAAAGAGCGAGCATCTAGCAAGCAAAGATAGAAGTGATTTCGAGGGTATGGTCATCTTGCCTGAAATCCCGCAAGGAAGAAGAACGAGTCCATGAAGAAGACAAAAGGACGTAGTCAAACGAATCCTCACAACTCCGGAAGGAAACAGAAGCTAACGAGAGAAGCAACCCGGAAAGAAACAAACAACATAGTAAACAACCATCACATACACATGACATGATGCACAATCAATTATGATGCATGTCCGATTTAAAGAGGCATGGCATGGCAATATGCACAAACAAAACTACAAGTTAAGTGGAGCTCAATATGCAACGAGTTGCATATTGACGAAACACCACATCAATTATTTAGTTCACTCCCGATTAGGTACTCAACAATATTAAATGTTGTTAAACATGGCAAGAGGTGAAGCATAATTAAACTACCTAGCTAGGAAATTTTAAATGAGGCCGGAAACAACAAACAACAATTCCGGAAAGTCCCCATGTCATTTAGTAGTTTAATGCAAACACCATTTTAAACATTTTAAATGTTGTTATCATGATGCGGATGACATATGCAAGTTATATGCAATTTTTATGAAGATGTTGACATGAGCATGTTATGAAGCATTTGGTCACCATGGCGGAACGAAAAGGGTGCCACGGCGGCGAAACAAAAATGGTGCCACGGCAACATATCCGAAAATGATGCCACGGCAACATATCGGTTCCGGTAGCTCATGGAGATACCAGTGCAAAAGGAAGTGTGACGTGAGCGAGTCATGCAAGATGGTGGGGTGATCCCGGTTACCGGGTTCCCACGGGTCGACGGCATGGCAAACGAGGAGGAACTTGCAATGACAATTCGGACACAGTGCAAACATATGGTACATCTCGTACAACACACAAGCATTCGGTCCACAGCGGTCGTCTCGGGGTTATACCTTCGAAACGTGCATTTTCGGAGCGGAACGCGTTTCGTAGAGGGAAGTAGACGTTCTCGCGATGTAGAGAAAGTAGTTGTACACGACGATGGTAGTTTTACACATTTTCGTAGATGAACTTGACGTAACCGAAGGGGTACTTGGTGAATCCGAAGTCGAGGTACTTATTGGTCCGGTCTTGGCGGTGTAGATGTACACGTTGTCGGGGTACTTGTCACATCACCGGGTGTAGTCGTACACGCTCAAGCGTAACTTGGCATATCCATGCACTTGGCGCCCGGTCCTGTAATCGTCAAGGCCGTGGAAGAACTTGACGCTCAAGGGGTCTCGGTCTTGGCCATGGTACAGTGGCTCCATGAACACAACAGGCAGATGGATGCAAGGCCATGGCAGCAACGGGTCGAGCGCTGATGTAAACCGAAGTCAACAGTGCTCGAGGACAGGGGCGCCGGGCAGCGTGTGCAGGACGCAGTGGAGGGGTTGATGGCGACGGCGGCGCAGGTCGGCTGCTTGCTGGTGGTGGGGAGCTCCGCAACGATTTAACTGCAGGAGGCCGGCCTTGAGCGCCGGTGCTCGAGGCGAGGAGCAGGAGACGGCGCAGACGAAGTCGTGGGGCGCTGGGACCTGCTCCTTTGAGGCAGGAGGGGGGGGCCGGGGTGCACGGAGCAGCGACGGTCGCCGGAGGCGAGGACGCGGGGTCGAGGCAGAGGCGACCGGCGGGGCAGTCGGTGAGGGTGTGCAGCTGCTGCTGCTGGCGGCGAGGTCGAGGCGGGTTGGTGGCGAGGAGAATCAGGAGGAAGGCCATGGCAGAGGAGGAGCGGCGCCGGGGTCACGCGCGGGGTGGCCCTCCTGGTGGTCGCCGACGGCGGCGGGTGGCGATGGGTCACCGGAGCAGGCGGTTGCCGGACGGGTCACAGCGGAGATGGCCTGGAGGTGCGGAGGCGACGGTGCTGGCCATGGTGCCAGCGCACAGGGACGGGCGCGGCTCCGAACGGCGACGGGGTGGAGGAGGCCGAGGGGGTCGAGCGAGGGAGATGGCGGCGCGAAGGAGGAGATGGGGATCGGGCGCTGGTCGGCGCGAGGGAGGAGACGAGGGAGAGAGATGTGGGTGTGCGTGAGGGAGGAGAGGGAGGCGAGTGAACGAGGGAAGGGAGAGGGGATCGAGCACTGGGCTCTCCCTGTCGATGCGGGGTGTGGCGGCGGGCAGGGACCGAGAGGGAGAGAGATGGATCGAGGGGAGGCTGGGCTAGGGGCCTAGGGTTTAGGCGCTGCTGGGCCTTGGGCCGGCTTAGATGGTCGGGCCTAAGAGGCCTGGCTGGGCTCTCTCTCTCACTAAAGAATAATAAAACAGAAAAGAGAAAAGAAAGAAAAGAAAGAGAGGTTAGGGAAAGATTTATGCATGGGGATACTTTTCCGACTCACAAAAATATGCTTGTTCCGAGAAAATAGAAAACCAGGATTGAAGATGAAAATTCAAACTCATTTGAATTTAAATTCAAATGATTTGAATGGAAGTGAGGGTTTGGGAAGGTCCAAAAATGTTCGGATTTTTGGTGGAGCTCCGGAAAAAGAACAAAAGAATTATCGACAAAGTTTGAGAGTCAGAAATCGGAGGAAGGAAAGGTCAAAGATTTAACATGCAAGTGGGTTGAAGATAATTCCAAATTAATGGGATACTTTATAATAGCTCCCTAAATATTGGGAGGATATGTTTTAAAGAGAAACCACCATGTGGGTTCCCTCGATTTAAATAGATCAACGATCTATGCAATTTAT
The DNA here is from genome assembly GCA_021605205.1 of Aegilops longissima. Lineage (NCBI taxonomy): Eukaryota > Viridiplantae > Streptophyta > Magnoliopsida > Poales > Poaceae > Aegilops > Aegilops longissima. The sequence continues at coordinate 243,578,318 of CM038678.1, read as the reverse complement.
TTAGAGAGTTTTTAAAACGGGTTGCATAATGACATGATGCAATGCACAAGAACCAAAGATGAATGCAAAGAACCAAACAAAACACACGATTTAAACCCGAAACCCCGGAAGGCAATCAAGCTCCGGTCTTGGGGTGTTACAGGAGCTCGACGGAGAAGGTGTTCTCGTCTCAAGATGTCGAGGCCGGACATCCGTGCCCCTAAGCGACCAGCTGAAGCAGCTGGTCGAGCTCCACAAGGTCGCCGAATAGGCCATGAAGGGCCTTATAGTTCAGCCGTGGCTATTGGAAGCCATGCTCGGGAGCTACTTTGGGCTAGTGCGGCGGCCGGTGGACGCTCGTCCATGGATTGAAGTCATCAAGCGCCCGCCTGCATTGAAGGTGCCTGTTGGCCCTTGCCCGTGCTAAAGTGCACCGGGCAAGCTAGATGCGGAGAAGCTTGTGACGGACGGCCACCAAGGGCAAGGATCATCGCAAGCCCGAAATGTACTATGAGGGCGCCCTCAAGGGTGCCCGCCAGATAGCGGATTTAGTGCTCCAAAGATGTAATATTTGAATAGACTCGCATTTGTTATCATGTACGCTGAAAACTTGTTCATATGCGCTAAGCAACGCTTGTTAATTTAAAATATTACCTTCGTGGTGGCCGCTTATCAAATCTGAGAGATGGCAAGTCGTTATTTCAGCCCCATGCCACGAAAGTGCCGGGTGTTCGGATAAACTTGAGCGCCTTGTTCCCATTCTTGGGTCCTACCGAGGAGGCGCCAACGAACGTAACAAGGCAACCGGACTTATAATGCTTGAACACTCTCACTTAGACATAGAATTCTATAATTTTAAATTTCGGCGAACCCCTAGTATTCAGAAGATAGAGTTCGAGGCGCTATCCACGCCTTGGCCGGACTATTCCGATTCCTCGCTCTAAGCGGCATAAGTCTTTAGGGACCCGAAAAAACCTCTCGAACAGCGACCGGCTCTCACCCCATCATGACGGTCAGTTTTAGCTTTCTCCACTGAGGTGCTCAACCCAGCTCAACCGGGGCACAATCGCAATGGTTCTCCCGGTGCTACCTTAGCCGATATATAACAGAACGTAAGGTACCAAAACACGGGAGCCGGGCAAACGCAACTATTGACCCAAGACATGATTCGGAGCCGATGCATATAATGCTATAAGTTCGGGTGCCGACTTGTGAAAGTGTTCGGACTTATCACACCATAATTTTGGGGTACTTAAGCCCTCGGTGTATTGGCCGCACTAAAGTGTACGGTGCAACATGTCATGAAATTAACATATATATAGATAAAGAAAGGAGTGCAATAATAGGCAAAAGCTATGTATTTGAAAGTGCTAGTTATCGACTAGAGGGGGGGGTGAATAGGCGATTTTTAGGAAAGTCTTCAAAACACGGATGTTTTGAAGACAAACAATAGAAATGACCTAATTGATATGCAGCGGAAGATAAACTACAACAAGCAAACCATAGTCTAGTATGCAATAACGTGAAAGTACAAGACTAATAGCAGCTTGGTAGAAGGATCAGGATGGAAGATAGTGAGAAGTCAATCAACAAAAGTAGTCAAGCAATGAAGTCAAACAGGTATGACATATAGGCAATGACTTGACGAAGACAAACTCTAAGTAAAGGAGGGAAGGGATAGAACCAGTCACTTGTTGAAGACACAGGATTTGTTGGACCAGTTCCAGCTTGTCGTGACAACTGTGACATCCGGGTTAGGGAGGCTGAGATTCAACTCAAGACCGCTGTTTTCACCTTATTCCGCTTGAGCTAAGGACACAGTCCTCGCCTAATCACTCGTAAGTCTTCAAGGTAGACTTCCAACCTTTCACAGACGACGCTCACCGCAATCCACAATGACTCTTGGATGCTCGAACGTGACGCCTAACCGGCCGGAGGATTCACATCCTCAAGTGTAATAAGTCTTCGTGTCACATGCATGTAAAGACTTCAGTGATGCCTAATGCTCTTGGCTCGGGTGTTTGGGCTTTGTCTCGCAAGGATTTCTCTCTCAAAGGCTTCGAGGTGGGTTGCTCTCAAACGATAAAAGCCGCACTAACTCGAGCAGCCACCAATTTATGGTGTAGGGGTGGGCTATTTATAGCCACTAGGCAACCCGACCTGATATGTCCGAAATGACCTCGGTCACTAAGGAACCGACACGTGTTCCAACGGTCGATTTCAAACAAACACGGCAACTTTACTTGGCTACAAGCAAAGCCGACTCATCCAGCTCGATAAGTTTTGCTCTCATTGTCTTCGTCAAGACATAGGATTTGGGTTGAGCATCACTACCATTCCGACTATGATCACTTGGACCCCACTTAACAAAGACGGTGGTTCCTATGACTCAACAAAGGAGAAAAGGAAACAACGAAATGACACAGCCTTTCGCCTCCATAGTCTTCATTCAATGTCTTCTCATGTCATAGTCTTCAATGTGAATATCTTCACATACCACCATTGTCGCCAATGTCTTCATACATTTTAGGGTCATCTCCGTAGGTAAACCGAATCAATGAGGGACACTACCAAGTTATCCTCATTTTTATAAACGCATTAGTCCTCAACCACATTTGTCGTCAATACTCCAAAACCAACTAGGTGGCACTAGATGCGCTTACAATCTCCCCTTTTGGTGATTGATGACAAACTGGTTGAAGTTTTGTAAGTGCATCTAGTGCCCCTTAGTGATTTTGGTGTATTGAAGACTTATAGGTTAAGTAACTAATGCGCTTGTGAGTGTACACAGGTCTATAAGTCTATGAGGAGTTTGATATTTACAGAGAAAGTCGAATTCCTAAAAATGAAGTTCTTCAATCAAGACTTTGATATTCAAGACTTTTCAAGACTTTGAAAGTGAAGAAATTGGTGTGACCTTGAAGACTTGGTATTCATTTGAGGAACATGAAGCGTGAAGACTTTTGTTTTCGTAGTTTCATTTTCTTTCTTGAGTCATAGGAAACACCGTATTGTTAAAGGGGTCGAGGAAATACTAAGGAAAAATTTCCATTTGATGCTCAACTCAAAATCCTACACCTACCAATCCTTCGAGTGAAGCTTTTGAAATCTCATACAGTTCACCAATTTCTTCAAAGGATGTAGACAAAGCTCTTCCGGTCGCCGAGGAATTTGTTCTCGACTAAGGAATTCGCCAGGCGGATTGCCTACACAAAGGAGGAACATGATAGCCCCGAGGAATTTGATGTTCAAATTTCCGATCGCTGTCGTGGTCAAGCGCCACCTGTCCCCAAAATATCTTATCCACCTAACGGTCATATCATTGAAGGGCATTTATGTCTTATCATGTCGGGCTGCTCCCTAGGCTATAAATAGTCGCCTCTACAACCACTAGTTGGTTGGCTGCTCCGAGAGAACTTGACACTTGTCATTTGAGAGCAACCCATCCTCCGAGGACTTTGAGCTGAAAATCATCAAGTGAGGAAAACCCAAAACCATACCCCAACAAACCCAAAGTGATTGAGCATCATCAAGAAATTGATCCTGCGTGGATCCGACACTTTTTACCTTTGAAGACTGTGCTTCTTCCAGACGGTTAGGGCCAAGGTCTAGAGCATCCAAGAGGAATTGTGGATCGCCGAGTGACCAAGTATGTGAAGGTTTGGAAGTCGCTCAAGACTTACCACGAGTGATTGGACGAGGTCTCATGTGACCTTAGTTCAAGGAGAATACGGTGAGGATCGGTGTCCTGAGCTGCGTGCTCAAGGATCGCTGTCCGGACTGTGTGTCCTCGAAGTTTAAATACTCAACCGCCCAACCAGACGCATAACCGAGACAGCAGCTTGGAACTGGTCTACCAAATCATTGTCTTCACCAACCTAATCGGTTCTATTTCCTCAACCCTTTCATTTCCTCATTATCGTGTTGAGTGTTTGTTCATATCTCGTGTTTGAAGACTTTGATCAAGACTTTCTCAATTTCCTCGCCCAATTTCTTCACCGCTTTGTCTTCATCTTGTGTTATCCTCGTGATTACGCTTTCAGATTCGTGATTGTCTTCATTTCATCATGATGACAATGCTTGTAATCTGTTATGCTTACTTCGAGTACTTATTCCGCAGTAAGTATTTCTTCGCTAAGGAATTTCTCACCGCAAATTCCTCAAGAAGAATTCATAAAATCGCTTATTCACCCCCTCTAGTCGATATAACGACTTTCAATTGGTATCGAGCAAGGTACCCTTGTTCTCGGTGATTTTGGTTTAACCACCGAGTTTTAGTTATGTCGACACAGGTATGATCAAGGTCTCAGCAGGTGTCCTACCTTCGATGGGACGGACTACCCTCATCGAAGAACAAAATGCTAATGCATCTTGAAGCAATTGACAACGATCTCGGTATGTTGTGACAAAAGGTGTTTCCTCACCACACCCACTCAATGATGCTGATGTGAAGAGATTCAAGCAACTCGATTCTCAAGCTTAAGAATATCAATGTGGCCATCCGAGCAAAGGTCAATATGGAAGAGTGAGTGCTTTGAATCGCTAAACTCATCCGGGACAGACTGTCCAAAGTAATGAAGGCGTTTCAACTCAGCGTGACTCTCGAGTTGATGTTCTTCGAATCTCTTCAACCGCTTCAAAAGACTCGACAACTAAAATGTTCAACAAACCTTCGATCGCTTCACCGACATCTCAAATGAGCTTCAAGCACTGGTGCCACCGACATCACCGACCATGAGGTAGTGAAGAAATTGCTAAGATCGCTTGATTCCTCATTTGATACTCCGCATCGATGATACAAGAACGAGCTGACTACAAGTCTCTTGATCCCGCCGATATCCTCGAAAGGCTAAATACTCACGAAGTTCCAGCTTGTCGAAAAGAGAGATCTCTATGGTTTCGCTATGGAAAACACGTGCCTCAAGGCCAAGGCTGTGTCCGAATCGAGAGTGAAGACTCGTAGTAGCCTAGAGATCCTCAAGAATTTGGCCAGAGCTAGCATCGCCGTGAAGAAATTCCAGAAATTCTCAAGACGTGGTCGCTGGAAAATCCTCAAGAAGCAAGTGATTCCTCATCTAATGACTATAAGAGAAGACTTTGTCACAAATGCAAGAAACCTGGTCACTATATCCAAGATTGTCCTCGGGAAAAGGAATTGAAGAAGAAGAAACACAAGGATTACAGCCTGATGATGCGAAGAAAAAGAAGAAATCATCAAAATCTTCATCATCAAAATCCTCAAAACCCTCTTCTCACAAGAGGAGCAGCTCCAAAAGGCTCTGCATTCATTGGCAAGGAAATGGACTCAAGCTGAATCGAGGAAAATGAGGAAGAGGAGGGTCTCAAGAATCAATCTGTGTGGCTAGTCCGGCTCTTGCTATCGCTTATGTTAGCAAGTCCATCTTCAACATCAAGAAACTGACCACCGACAAGCCCGATGAGGAAAATGATGACTACGCCCCACCTATTGCTTCATGGCAAAGGTGCCAAGGTACTCAATTTCACCTCCTCCAATCTAGTGAAAATGAATCGATGAGGATCTCAAGCCTAGCTACTCTAAACTTGCTAAGATTGCTATAAACAACAAAGGGCTTTTGAAAAGGTTCAAAACATGCTAGATAAGAGTGATGATATGTTAGGTGAAGAATGGATCGCACTCAAGCCCCGATCGAAAATCTTCAGAGACTTCGCCTAGGCTTGACAACCTTCAAGGTCATCATAACACTCTCCTAATCGATCATGAGAAACTTTCTTATGAATTTCTTCAAAGAAAGCAAGATCTTAAGAAGCTAAGAGCGAAGTTATGAAGATCTTCGTAAGGAGCGCGATTCATTACTTGCTCAACAAATCAGCGCTTCTCAAGAAGAATTTGTTCCTCCATGCTTAAAGTGCATTGAACGTGAATCGCTAATTCTTCACCAATGTTCAAATGCTTCAACTGTTATAAATTCTTCACCGCCTCGCTATCACTAATTCTCACCGAAGACATTGCTAGTATCACCGACGATGCAGATCGAAGGAATTGTACATGACAGTATGTACAAAAGCCTCAAAGGGCATCGACTTTTGTGATGTGCTTAAAAGCAAATCCTCAACAGAACCCTAGGAAAGAGGGTATTGCCTTTGAGAGGAAACTCAATGTCGATGGAACGATCGAAGCCCGAGCAAGATCCCAAAACATCATGGGTTGCTGCAAAGGGACCTCCAGCTGATCCATCTACCTTATCCGCTTTACATGTAATTTCTCATTCGCTGATGAGTCATTTGACTCAACTATAAACTGTTCAAAATCAGAATGGTGAAGTATTTGCTAGATATGTTGGCACTAATCGCAGAACGGTTCCCCTATGAAGAAAATCTGGGTTCCCAAGAAGTGCCTTGAAAATCTTCAGTGAATGTCCTCATGACACCACCGTGAAGAATAGGAACCCCAGATCAAATTCTTCATATGGACCAAACTCTTCATATGGATCCAAGTCCTCATACGGACCAAATTCTCACGTGGATCAAATTCTCAAAAGGATCAAAGTCCTCATATGATTATCATCGTGCTAACAACTCTGCTTTCGCAGGTAGAGCTAAGGGCTATGAATATGTGCATTATTCTTCAAACCAATATGTTCATAAGTCCTCAAGAATTTCTTCTTATTCATATGCTTACCCTAACCCTCTTATGTGAAACGAAATGGTTTGGCCTCTATGCCACCATTCTCATATGGTGCTCGCAGAATGATGAACTCTTTGCCACCCCTTCAGATGTGGGTGGTGAAGAAAAGAACTAATCTCTTCTCGCAGGTCAGTCTCCAGACGTGCCTCAACGCTCAAGAATTTGTCGGGGCCCGACAATTTGCTCGAAGGACGCAGCTAATCATGATGAAATGAACTTTCATTTCACACGCCCTCATACCGCTTATCGTAATATCGATCGATGAAATTCATCTCGATGAACTTGATATCATATTCTTCACCGATGAAGTATATGAGATCGTAAGTTGTACTAATTCATCCGCAGGATGATCAACCCAAAGCCACCGAGTGGGTTCTTGATAGTGGATGTACAAATCACATGACCGGTGACAAGAATCTATTGATGGATGCTCCTTATCACCGCCACATCTCAAGCATATCATCTTTGCTAACAAAGGCAAAAGTCGTATTGGGTCTTGGTAAGGTTGCTATCTCTAAGGACATGCACATGGACAAAGTCATGCTTGTTGAGTCTTTAGGATATAACCTCATGTCAGCCTCAATGCTTTGTGATCTTGATATGGTTGTTATCTTTGGCAAGTATCGCTGTGTTGTGATTATGGAAGCTGACAATTCCAAAGTCTTCAAGGCTTTAGGAGAGGAGACTTGTATATTGTTGACTTTTCCACAGACCACAACCAGCCATGTGCCTACTTGCAAAAGCTTCAAGGCTGGCTATGGCATCGGCGACTTGGTCACGCAGGCATGAGGAATTTGCACACGCCATGGAAGAAGAAGCATGTCATTGGCATTGAGAATGTCAAATTCCTCAAGGATCACTTATGCGGAGCTTGTGAAGCTGGAAAATGACCAAGGCCAAGCATCCAAATAAGACTATCATGACCACTACTCGCCCCTTCGAATTGCTTCACATGGACCTCTTTGGTCCCAATCATTATTCAGCTGTCGTTAATGAAGCATCACTATATGGCTTTGTTATTGTTGATGATTACTCTCTACACATGGGTACACATTGTTACTTACAAAAATCAAGTGCAGGAAATCTTCAAACGATTTTCCTCGAGGGCTTCAACCAACTTTGGTGTGAAGATCAAGCACATCAGAGTGACAATGGAACTGAGTTCAAGAATTCGGTCTTGATGATTATCTTGATGAACTTGGTATTACTCATGAGTTATCTCGCCCCTATACTCCTCAGCAAAATGGCGCCGTGGAGCGCAAGAATGTAACTCTTGTTGAGATGGCTCGACTATGCTTGATGAATACAAAACGCCTAGTCGCTTCGGATTGAAGCAATTGATACCGCGTGCCACATCATCAACAGAGTATATCTTCACAAATTCTTCAAAAGACTGCCTATGAACTCCTCACGACAAGAAACCTAATGTGTTATTTCAAAGTCTTCGTGCTAAATGCTGGATTAGAGATCCTCACCACAACTCTAAATTTGCACCAAAGCACATGAAGGTTTTATGCTTGGTTACGGAAAGGACTCGACACCTACAGTAGTCTTCAACATCGACTTCACAAGATTGTTGACATCAGATGTGCGGTTCGATGAAACTAATGGCTCGCAAAGAGAGCACCTACCTTCGTGTTAGACTTAACCAGCACCGAGGATTCTATCAGTTCAAGGCAACCGAGGATGTCATTCCCATCAAGAAACTGCCAAGAATTCATTCCTATACGCCAAGAACGCCGAGCTGATGCACCAAGATAATGTTGAAGAAAATGGTGCCGAGGAAAATGATCAAATTCCTCAAGACAACCAGCTCATCCTCGCTGCAAAAGAAGTGCAAGTGGAGAAGATCATCGATGACATTAAAGCGCCAGTCCTCTCACACGCCAAAAGCTTCACATTTATCTAACTTTTGTGGGCACTATGCTTTTGTCTCTATCACAGAGCCCACTAAGGTAGATGAAGCATTTCGAGCCGGAGTGGATTCAGGCCATGCAAGAAGAATTACATCACCGAGCTCAACAACGCCCTGGGAACTGGTCAAACGCCCAGATCCTCGCAAGCATAATATCATTGGCACAAAGTGGATCTATCGCAACAAGCAAGATGAAAATGGTCTTGTGGTGAGGAATAAGGCACCACTAGTAGCTCAAGGCTACACGCAGTTGAAGGAATTGATTTCGATGAAACTTTTGCACCTGTCGCTAGACTTGAGTCTATTCAGATATTACTCGCCTATGCTAACCATCACAATATCACTTTATATCAAATGGATGTGAAAAGTGCATTCCTCAATGGTAAGCTTGAGGAAGAAGTATATGTTGCTCAACCCCTGTGTTTTGAAGATCCAAAGAATCCTCGACAAAGTCTTCAGACTCAATAAGGCCCTCTATGGCCTCAAGCAAGCCCCTCGGCGTGGTATGATACATTGAAGGAATTCTTCGTGAAGAATGGCTTCACACCCGTTCACTCGATCCTACTCTTTTACTAAATCTTATGATGGTGAACTGTTTGTGTGCCAAATATATGTTGATGATATTATCTTTGGCTGTATCGACCAACGTTATAGTGATGAATTTGCCTATATGATGAGTGAAGAATATCAAATGTCTATGATGGGAGAGTTGAAATTCTTCTTAGGTCTTCAAATTCACAACAACACAATGGCATATTCATATCTCAGAGAAATACCTCAAAGATGTCCTCAAGAAATTCGCATGCAAGATTGCAAAGGTGTCAAAATTCCTATGCCCACAAATGGCCATCTATGCAATCGATGAAAATGGTATTGACTTCGATCACAAGGTATACCGCCCATGATTGGTTCTTTATTGTACTTATGTGCATCTAGGCCAGATATAATGCTTAGTGTTTGCATGTGTGCCCGATTTCAAGCTACACCAAGGAATCACACCATAAGGCTGTGAAGCATATTCTTCGATATCTAGCTCACACACCAACACTAGGATTATGGTACCCCAAGGGCTCTACTTTTGATCTCATTGATATTCTCGACTGACTATGCCGGTGATCGTGGACCGCAAGTCAACATCCGGTACTTGTCATTTCTCGACGATCTTTGGTCTATTGGTCCTCAAGAAACAGAATCACAGATCACCGTCCATCGCGAAGCTGAATACATCGCTGCTGGCTCGTGGTTGTGCTCAATTACTATGGATGAAGCAAACCTCAAGGACTACGGCATCAACGTGAAGAATGTGCCTCTATTGTGACAATGAGAGTGCCATCAAGATTGCTCACAACCCAGTTCAGCACTCAAGACAAAGCACATTCAAATTCATCATCATTTTCTTCGTGATCATGTGTTGAAGGGCTTACATCTCCATCGAAAGCACGTGAAGATCAAGAACAGCTAGCTGATATCTTCACTAAGCCCTTGGATGAGAAGAGATTTAGCAAGTTGCGGTGTGAGCTAAATATCTTAGAATCTTCGAATGTTCTTTGAAAAGGACACACATCCTAACACTTATGCAAAATTGATGACTTAGATGTGCAACACATGAAGAAACGTTTTTCTTCAATCAATGAAGAATAACACTCTAAGTGTGAAGAAATTAATGAAGAATTTGATTCTCAGAACCCTACGACAATTGTACGCGGTGTCTGAAATCATCATTCTTATACGGTGGGTCACGCCACCACCAAAGTTGAAAATCTTCAATTTGAGTTTTTTTTGTTTTGAAATTCTTCAGTTTTTCAAATTCTTCAACTTTGCAAAATCTTCACTGTTTCCGTCGTCTTTCTTCATTGGCTATATATATATATGGGTTTATGTCCTCTACAGTATTCACTTATGGCTATTTCTTCAAGTCATTTTTTCTGCAAAGTGAATGTGATCGGACCCTTCCGCCTATGCTATACTCAACCCAATCCATTCACAAATTCTTCATGTGCGTTTACTTTGAAACTCGCTGAAATTCTTCACCGTGTCCTTGATACCTGAAGAAATTGCAACGGAACTTTAAAACTAATCTTATTCAAACCTTCATTTTACCATTAAACCGCTCCGCATCCCACGATGCATTACTTTATTCACCCACGATCAGACACGATCTCCACTACACAAGACGGGTGACACATGTCGTGAGAAGGGAAACAGTCAGGCATGTTCGCCCTAAATCTTCGGCGATCCGCTTTTCACCGTGTCTATAAATACCCTCTCCCTTCCTCACTTTATTCGCCGACCTCTCTCTCCCGCCGAGCTCCTCAAAACCCTAGCGCCGCCGCTACTCCATCATCGCCGTGAGGAAAAGCTTCACCGCTTTGACCTCTTCGCCGACGATTGCTACCGACCGTGGAAAATCTTCACTCCGCCGCCGTAGCTGATTTCTCTCGCCAAGTTAGGGCGTGAAGATCTGAACGATTTAACTTCCCAACTGTTCTTCTCAGTTCATCGTGTTCTTCACTTCGTAAATTAAAAGTTACTTTTATTACTCGCTTTGATTCTCAAATCTTCTTCAAATTCTTCAAAGGTGTTTATTCTTCAAATCTTCACACATATGAACACCTCAAATCTCTTGATTCGTTTTTCTAAGCAATGATTTTCTTCAAGATTCCTCAATTGTGTGGATCCTAGATCTATACAACTCGAACCTAAGACAAAGAACGCTTAGTGAAATTCTTCAAGGCTCATCCGTCAAAATCCTCAAAACTTGTTCTTTTGAAAACCTTCGAGAACGATATGACCTCTCCAAATTCCTCGCACCTATACTCTGTTCACAGGTACAAATGTCCGCCGCTGAATCCCTAGGTTCTCATCAACTTAACTCATTTGCAGCGCTCTCGAAGAAAACTGCATACTTCTTCGAGAACTCAATTGTTCAATTTCTCAATCAAGAACATGGCGACGGTAAGAAGCCACGAAGGGAGGAAAGAAACCCGAGGTTATGACTGCGCTTGAAATCCCCGAGGAAATATATGCCGACTATCGCACATCGGATGAAGAAAGCAAAAATCAACGCAAGGTGCGATTCGTAAGATTGAACGGAGATGGGCACGGAATGGAGGAATACAGATATGTAACTCCTAAGTACATGAAGAAATTCGCTTAAATCCTCCATGCCCAAGAGCCCTTTGGCACTGCCAAGTAGCTGATCCCACAAGCATCAAACGAGGTGAGGACTTTCCGATGAATGGGCTAAACGCTGCAAGCAAAGTTGGCAAAGCAAGCAAAGGAAGCAAAGAAGAAATTCAATGAGGATTCTGCGCTGCATCGCCATCGAGGTCTCGGTCAAACCGAGGAAATCAATGCAAAAGAAGCCTGCTAATAAGCCAAGTGTTTCATCATCTCATACTCACGGCCAAGTTCCTCAAGAGCACCTTCCAAGCAATTTCTCACACCGCTGCTGCTCCACCAAAGTCCTCAACAGCTGGCTAAAACCTTCAGCCTCGTGTGCACTGCTACTTGTCAAAGGACCACTGGTTTCTCAATTGCCTGCATTTCGCAAGTTCCTCACCTGCTCCATTTCTCATCCGCCCGCTCACCAAGACCAAGGCAACAAATGGACAAGGGCCACGCCTAGTCCAAGGAAGAAACAAGTTGTATTTCATGTACCATCTCGACGATGAGGCATCCGATGAAGAACTCATGGAAATCATCGAGACCGCCAAGTAAGGGCCGCTAGAGCCAAAGGTACATCTGTGCCATCGCTATTGATCCAAGAAAGTCCTCGACTTTATTGATCTCCGCACAATGATCCCAATACCCTCGCTCGATCTTCATTTGACACTGGTCAAAGTCATGCGCTGACTCACTTCATCGCCAAGAAAATGGAAGTTTGAGAAGGCGAGGGAAATCAAAAGGCTCAATATAGGAAAGAGAAGTTCTCAAGAAAACGTTGTCAAGATGACACCGAGGAGCTTCTTCAAGTTCAAACTGAAATTCAAGACCTCAAAGAAAAACTTCGATATCCACTATGCTGATTGGCAAGGAGCTAAGACCAGATTCGCCAACCCGACGAAGAAATTCACAAGTGTTGCTGCCCCAAAGGCAACATGAATTCCTCAGTGGAGCCTCACCAGCCCATCAAGAAAATGCCAAGACTGGCCGATGACATTCAGCCTGCTGAAGAAAATGTTGATTCTAGGGCTGATGATCCCATCCCACCACCGAAGAAACTGCCAGGCACCCACTAGTGGTGCGCTCAAGAAATTGCTCAAGACAGGGAACCGCATCGCTTGTTCTCAAGAAAATGCACCAAATTCCTCACCTCCCCGCGCCTAACTCCAACTCCAATTCTTCCATCCGCTTCGATGTGAAGAAACCAAGGCTGCGAACGAGCTGCTGTGGAAGAAAAGGAAAGCATCACCGCGCCGATTCTTCGCCGCGAAGAAAATGAAGCCAATGACCAGCTCATTTGAAAACCCAATTGATGCTGTTCCAATTTCCTCCATACCATCAAAGGAAGTTGTTCCTTTGGAGAAGACTATGAGATCCCAATCGGATCTCGATGAAGAACATCAATCTGCTGCTTCGCCGAGAAAATTGATGAAGAAATTGAAGTGGAAGCAATCCTTCAACCCCGCTTATTTCCTCATCGACCATGAAATTCCTCAAGTCGGTGCCGAGGAAATTGAAAATGAAGATGTGGATATTGATGCACCACTCCAGTGATAAATGATGACTTTGGGAAAGTCAAGATCCCAATACTCCTCTCTTCACCCCACTCCAACAAGTTCCTCACTCTCCCGCACAAAAAGTCTAAATGGACTCAAGAAAATCAACCCATCGGTTCTCGGCATGAAGAAATTCCAGCCACTAGTGCCGATGAAACTGCTGTCGCCGCTAATCCTCGATCGCACTGTTGAGGAACAAGAAATTCCTCAGTCAAGAACCTGAACTTGTGATTCCCGAGGTGGTGATGAAACTCATCGACACCCTCTCGCCCAAGCAAAAGAATCCGCTCTCAACCAAGAAAAGTTCAAGGCTGAAGATTTCTTTGCCGAGCACGTGTTCTTCATCGAATATAATCCTTATGATTCTGCTCAGATTAGGAAGAGGCGCTCGACTGCCACCAAGCCAACTTCTATTCCTCGCTTTTCAACAAGGACAAAATCTTCGATCATGCTCATATTCCTCATGTGGATATGGAGTCGCTGCCAGCTTTGAGCCAGTCCTTAGTGTTCTTCACGACGCAGACTTCTAAACTTCTGACCGATATTTGTGACTGGAATGAAGAGCTAATTCTTCAGTTCTATGCAACCTCGCACATCACCGGAGACGCTCAAGACGTGAATTCATGGGTCTTAGATTGATGACCGAAAACACTCACTACAAGGCACCAAAGAAGTGAATTGCTTCGCGTTCTACCACTCAGTCCTCCGCTTGATGGTGCACGCCGATCTATGAAGAAAAGAACTTTCAAATCACTATATGCAAGTGCCGATGAAGCCTTTGAAGCCAAGGCAGGCCCTAAGAACCAAATTCCTCGTCAAGGAATTATTATATGTGCCTCGGATACCATCGGATTCGACGAAGACTATGAGTCCTATCAAAGGCCACGACTTAACGATGAAGAAGTCGCTGGCATCATGAAGAATATGCTTTTCAACATCATCCATGGCGCTCCCTGGCCAATTTCCATGATTTCTTCATGAGGACTCGCTAACATTGCCATGTCACCTTTTGAGTCAAGCCTTATGCGCCTTTGGATTATGAGATTCATCAGTCAAGATCTTCACTAAATTACAAGGCTGATACTTTGAACCACCGCAGCTACTTGCCTCGATTGAAGTCCTCAAACGGACAATTACCTTAGCCGATGACAAGGGCAAGGCCACTGCTGGATCGATGAAGGCATTCGCCCATTGATGGACAGCCAGCAGCAAAGATCCTACTCCACCAATGATGACTCGCCACACATGACTCAAAGAAGAATACCTCACCAAGCAAAGTCCTCAAGCTATCAGACCTGTGGTGATGACCGATCGTGAGTTACTCCTCGCCTTCATCAAGGTTGATCGCAATCATAAGTGGGTCAAACGCCGCTTGGTACTCTTCTTACAACATGACCTCAACACACAATGCAAAGAAGAAAACCACTACTATCTTCATGAAACCTTCAAGCGCACTGGCTGTTCTTTCACATGTATACAAGTGAAGAAGAATCGACTTCAATGGGACTCAAGGAAGAATTTGACTGGTCTGCACCTCCTCCAAGAAATTCAAGAAGGTCAAAGTTCCTTCCTTGGTGGCTAGCTCCTATTCTTCATCTCGCGACATCGATGAAAATGAAGATTTGGAAGACACCGCTCTGGTCCTACTTCAACAAACAACCCCAATAATGTCAAGGCCCGCCTTCAACTTGAAATTCTTCAAGAGCGTTAGTCCTCGCCGATCCTTTTGGTCATTTGATGACAAAGGGGAGAAATTTGAGTTAGTCTTCAAGCCGGTCTAGTTTTTGTCTATATACAGATTTTATTAAGTTACAACTCGCTCTTCCAAACCTTTATTGATCGAGTTGTAATCTTAAACCCGATGGTGCTTTGATACTTTTGATGCATTATGCTCTTGCTCTATGCTCGATTACGTGAGTTATGCTCGATTCTCGTGAGCTCCTTGAAAATCTTCATAGCAAATCAATTTGGCCTTTGGGCTCGTACTTTTGATGCTACATTGCATAACATCAAGCACCATATTTCATCATGCATTTCAAATTCTTCATACTATATGTTAAATGCGTATGAATTACAAGATATAGGGGAGATCTCCATGATTCATTTCTTCAAATGTGCATTGCCTCAAAAGCAAATTCCTCACTATGCACATCTTCGTGGGGAGTTCTTCTATATCTTGCAATCAAATTCCTCATTATCAGTATTTACACTTCATATGTTTATCCTCGTTGAAAACTTAACCTATATTGTCATCAATCACCAAAAGGGGAGATTGTAAGTGCATCTAGTGCCCTTAGTGATTTTGGTGTATTGAAGACTTATAGGTTAAGTAACTAATGCGCTTGTGAGTGTACAGTGTCTATAAGTCTATGAGGAGTTTGATATTTACAGAGAAAGTCAATTCTAAAAATGAAGTTCTTCAATCAAGACTTTGATATTCTCAAGACTTTGAAAGTGAAGAAATTGGTGTGACCTTGAAGACTTGGTATTCATTTGAGGAACATGAAGCGTGAAGACTTTTGTTTTCGAGTTTCATTTTCTTTCTTGAGTCATAGGAAACACCGCATCGTTAAAGGGGGTCGAGGAAATACTAAGGAAAAATTTCCATTTGATGCTCAACTCAAAATCCTACACCTACCAATCCCTTCGAGTGAAGCTTTTGAAATCTCATACAGTTCACCAATTTCTTCAAGGATGTAGACAAAGCTCTTCCGGTCGCCGAGGAATTTGTTTCGACTAAGGAATTCGCCAAAGGCGGATTGCCTACACAAAGGAGGAACATGATAGCCCCGAGGAATTTGATGTTCAAATTTCCGATCTGCTGTCTGTGCAAGCGCCACCTGTCCCAAAATATCTTATCCACCTAACGGTCATATCATTGAAGGGCATTTATGTCTTATCATGTCGGGCTGCTCCCTAGGCTATAAATAGCCGCCTCACAACCACTAGTTGGTTGGCTGCTCCGAGAGAACTTGACACTTGTCATTTGAGAGCAACCCATCCTCCGAGGACTTTGAGCTGAAAATCATCAAGTGAGGAAAACCCAAAACCAAACCCCAATAAACCCAAAGTGATTGAGCATCATCAAGAAATTGATCCGTGGATCCGACGCTTTTTACCTTTGAAGACTGTGCTTCTTCCAGACGGTTAGGCGCCAAGGTCTAGAGCATCCAAGAGGAATTGTGGATCGCCGAGTGACCAAGTATGTGAAGGTTTGGAAGTCGCTCAAGACTTACCACGAGTGATTGGACGAGGTCTGCGTGACCTTAGTTCAAGGAGAATACGGTGAGGACTGGTGTCCCGAGCTGCGTGCTCAGCGATCGGGTGTCCGGACTGTGTGTCCTCGAGTTTAAATACTCAACCGCCCAACCAGACGCATAACCGAGACAGCAGCTTGAACTGGTCTACCAAATCATTGTCTTCACCAACCTAATCGGTTCTATTTCCTCAACCCTTTCATTTCCTCATTACCGTGTTGAGTGTTTGTTCATATCTGTGTTTGAAGACTTTGATCAAGACTTTCTCAATTTCCTCGCCCAATTTCTTCACCGCTTTGTCTTCATCTTGTGTTATCCTCGTGATTACGCTTTCAGACTCGTGATTGTCTTCATTTCATCATGATGACAATGCTTGTAATCTGTTATGCTTACTCTCGAGTACTTATTCCGCAGTAAGTATTTTTCGCTAAGGAATTTCCTCACCGCAAATTCCATAGTGAAGAATTCATAAAATCGCCTATTCACCCCCTCTAGTCGATATAACGACTTTCAAGTTTTCAACGGGATAAAATATGTGAAATTGTAAAGGATAGGAATTGTCTTCATAAGTGGCAAAGGCCCCTCAAGATGTGCATATAAGTAGTTTGCTTTTGGAATGCAAATGCACATGGCAGGTTGTACTTGTGGAGATCCTCTTCAACTTATGAAGATAATTCATCATGCATGAAATGATATAGCTAAGAGAATGACATGCATAATGAAAATGGACATCTCGCAGAATGATCTAAGTGCGGAAGTTATCATCGCACATGTGGAATTTATCATCGCACCACAAGAAAGCAAATAAGTAGCAGACGAAAGATCGAGTTTAAGTGTTACAACTCAAAGAACCAAATGTATCAAAAGCGTAGAGTTGTAAACACTAGGCAAAATATAATGCAACCGCCTTATGAACCCGCTTGAAGACTATCAAACTCATATGCTTCTCCCCTTTGTCAAGAAGGACCAAAAGGTTTGAAGACATAGAGCATCTACTCGCCCTCTTCGTAAGTAGATGATGCAGCAGGTTGTCGTTGTTGGTTGGCGTGCAGACGAACTTGGTGCAAAGGTCGATGCATGCGAAGTAGGGGGCGTGAAGTAGCATCGCCTTCATCATCGATCACTCCGCATTGATGATGCCGTGGAGGAAGAATAGTAAGAGTCTTCAAGTGATGGAGTTCGTCAGAGGACTGCATTCCGTGGAGGAGTGGACTCAAACTTGAAGCGCTCAAAGGAAGCCATCGCCTTGAAGATCTCGCTTCAAAGACTTAGCAGGGTCAAACTTTTCCATGATCGCCGACAGGTCTCATGAGTGACAAAGGCATTCTTGGTGGCAAGGTTTCGAATGATTGACGTCCACCAAGAGGCTTTGCATTTGTCGCTTGAGCCAGGAGTGATGCTTATCTTGTTTCTGATGCAGCGCCACAAGAAGTTCTCGATCATTGAGGACTCGAGAGCACTTCCGAGGCCTTTGGCCAATTCTGCTCTCAGTGTCTTCAGTCTACGCACGGTGAGGCAGATGTGTGTTCCCAGCCAGGGGATAGACACGAGATACCGCTTGGATGCCTTCCATGGGTTGAGAGAAGCTATGGTGATCTGCATTCTGAAGACAAAGTGGCGTTTTGGCTGGCTCAGGGAATATGGCTTCAATTGACATATCAACCTCTGGTAGAAAGATCAGATGATTGCGAGCAGAGGGTTGATAGTTGATAGCAGAGTGCATCTTGATGAGGCGCATGACCCATGCAGCATAAAATTTCAGACCAAACAGATCAGATCCAGACGCAGCCAATTGTCGGATGAAGAATTCTTGCGTGTTGAAGCTGATGCCATTGAGGATGTAAAAGACCAATGTCTTCATTGCTCCTTCAAGCTTGGCAGACGATGAATGCCCTTTGATAGGCCATAGAGTTTGCCTAATGATGTGATATATTGTACGAGGCAGATACTCAAGGTCATCAACAAAGAAGTGCTGAGGGTATTCAGCGTCATGTGGCAAAGGGCTTCATGATGCTCAACATCCGACTCATGTCGGGTTCTCGCTTATGAAATATGCTCTCCAAAGGTGTCATGTGGAGTTGACATCCGTGTTCAAACAGCTATCCGGAGTGGGTAGGCCTGTGAGCTCAATGATGTCAAGAGCTTTGGCTTCATGATGAACATTTCCGTCATTCACTCGAGAACCCATGTCTTCGTGATTCTCGTTGTAGCCATGATGTGGAGGGTAGCATAGAATTGAAGCACAAGTTCTTCATTCCAAAGGTTTTGTCTGTTATTTAAACCAAGCAGACTGCATCACGAAAGCAATCAAGTGCTTCTTCTAAGCACGGTAGTCCCGCAATGGCTTCAGACGAGGCGCATATGAGGGAAAATGCACCCTTGATCATACTGTAACGCAGGAGTAATAGCTTCGCTATGGATAGCTCCGTAAACAATCGATGATATCCTTGGCCTTGTGTAGGGTTCTTGCTCACAAAGAAAGTGTTGTGGGCTTTGAGGCCATTTGCATTGAAAGAACATGTTGAGGTGGCGCGTTCGGAAACCTTGGCGCCTTGGCTTTGGCTTCGGACCGAGGCCTATGCGCAATATGATAGTCTAACCGAGGACTAGAGGCATGAGGCGGAG
The DNA here is from genome assembly GCA_021605205.1 of Aegilops longissima. NCBI lineage: Eukaryota > Viridiplantae > Streptophyta > Magnoliopsida > Poales > Poaceae > Aegilops > Aegilops longissima. The sequence continues at coordinate 243,559,154 of CM038678.1, read as the reverse complement.
GGACCAAACGGGCCATCTTATCGTGACTAGCTCGCCATAGTTGTATGCTTGCTCAATTGTGTAGGGCCTTGGTGGCGGAATCGAGCAAGGGCAAGAATCGAGGCTTGTGCTGCTCGCCAGATGCTTCGGGAGCAGCTTGCCTCATTGGCTTCGTGCACGCTTCCTTCATTGGCTTCGTGGAGCTGTTGGTGCAGGTTCACATTTGCTTCAGCCATGACCACGCCATTGGCTTCATTGGTGTTGGAGGTGGCAGCCTCGATGTTTTCAACCTCCACTTGAGGAGCCGGAGGGTCGGGCATCGCACGCTGATATCGGGATAACTTCTTCGCCATGTGGGGTGTAGGGACACGTTTGTTCTTCTTGGTGTCTTCGCTGATGTAGCCGGATTGTCTTCAAAGAGCTTTTGGCTTCGCACTCGAGACATTCACAGCTGGAGTGGCTTCAAAACACTTGACGGGCAACAGGTTGGTGGTGCACTTCTCCTTCCGAACGCCGAAGAGGGACTTGAGGTCTTTGACTCATGGCTCGCAAAACGTCTGGCGACGCCTTTGGAGATGGGGTTGCTCGGCCTCAAAGTCTTCCTCTTCTTCTTGCTGTTGTTGTTGGGGAGTGACTTGTTGTTGGGGAGTACTAGGGGAGTCGCTTGTTGTGGGCGATCAGCCCATGAAGCATCCCGAGCAATTGGCGCCAGAGACGCACTAATGCCGATGAGGTCGCTATTCGCATTTAACAAAGCGATGATACGACATTGTACTTGATTTGAGGAAGAACTTCATCGCCTTCAACATTGTCATGGTGACTAATGTCTTCAGCAGTGATGGGATCAATCGCTGAATCTCTTCACCTTCGTGAGCCTCTCGTGGAAGCAGTGCTCATGAACAATCATGCGAAGTTCTTGGGTTGCAGACGCGACTAACCACGTAAATGGGTTCAACAACCAAGGGCCTGTGGGAGCAGCCCGATTCTTCTTGGTCTTAAGCTTCTTCTTGGAGGAGCAGCAACAGAGGCGCCTGGATTTTTCCTTTTTTCGCTTCAGCCTCGCAGCCCTCGCCTTCTTCTCGCTCGTAAGCGGTTGACCGGACCTTTGGCTTCGAGATAGTCATCCTGCTTGGGAATACTATGCGGGGTTCTTCCTGCCTTGACGGTGCAGCTTGGTTAGTTGAAGACTTCTTCTTCTTTGCAGCCATTCTGGGGTCAATGCCAGGTCGGCCAAGAGCCTTGCGCTTCTCAAATTTCATTGTAGGCAAGCACACATTTGTCACCAGACTTCATGCGCCACGAGAGCCTCCGCTTCTTCACGCTTCTTGACAAAGGCTTCCTTGAGGTCGCAGCATGACCTTGAAGTTTTTGACGCCTTGCACGCTGAGTGCAGCCATATGCTTCTTGAACCGAGCCTTCTCATAGTCAATCTTGTGCTTCGCTCAACAATGCGCCGAGCTAGAGCTAGCTCAAGCAATGGCGCCATTGAAGGAGACGCCGAGGCCAATAGGAAGTTGCAGATCTTCAAAGTTGATGTTTGTGTGTCAAACCACTCATCAATGAAGTAATGGATGATTGCCACATCAAAGAGAGGCAAGTTGTTGAAGATTTCTGATCTTCTTTGCTTTTGATAAGTTGCTCAAGAGCATCATCTGCAAGATCGCTATCACCGGATGATCAATGTGCTCTTCACGCAGAATGGCAGCATGAGTCGTGTCGCTCAGATTCTTGACAATTTTCTTTCTTCTCCGCCTTCTTGGAGATACGGATTGATCTTCGACCGCACATCGCTTCGTGGAGGTGCAAGAGCAAGTGGCTTCACACGTGAAGCTTTTGGAGGTGCAAATGACTTTGAAGCCTTGACTTTCTTTAGCTTCGCGCTTTGGAGCAGGAGCAGGAGCTAGAGCTGGGGCTTCATCGTAATCAGCATCGCCATCGAGTGATCCACTTTGGCACCTTGGACCAAGATGTAAGTGATGAGGCCATCAAGGTTTGAAAAGGACCGATGACATTGGGTTCAACACACGGAGTCAGCCAAGACGGGGAGCAGAGGGACCAGGTTGAAGTCTAATCCCAATGTCTTCTTGTTTTCCTTGGCAGAAGCCTTTGCATGCTGGAAGTTGCACTTGAAGAGATTATCGTCACGACACCAGAGCAAAGACGTTGGGTCGGCATTCTCATGCTGAGGTCCACGGACCATACAAGGATAGAAGCCTTGTGCAATAGCTTCAGTCATGTTCTTGGGTGGAAGGCCTCGAAAGATAATATCACCCCAAGGGCATCTGATAGCATTCTTCTCGGCGTATTCCTGGGTGACGAAATTGTACTTGAACCACTGTTCAGCCCAATATCGACGAATCCATTGAATTCGCGCCTTGCGCCGATTGTAATTCTTCGATCTGCTTTGTACAGCTCGCGAGGTCATCAGCAGATCTTTTGAGGTTCCTCACGACGCTGTTCCGCCGCCTTCCCGACTGATTTATCTCGCAGCCATGAGCTTCAAACTGAATGGCTTCACGCTCAAAGGCTTCAAAGGCTTGCGCTTATCGGATAGACAGTGAACCGCTTCGGAGAGTTAGTTTGATGTCAAGAATTCTGCAAACTAATGCGACTATGAGAACCAAGGGATTCTCCCACGGACATGTACCTTGATAGCATTAGAGATGCGAGGGAAGGGAAGAGGTCATATGCATTCTCGTAAGATTTTGAAGATAAATCAGTTTGAAGACATTGACTCATGATGCTAAGACATTCACTTATACGCCGAGAGTTGGTTCCAGATTTGTACTTAACCGTGAATAAGTACAAGTGAGGAATCTAACTAGTTGTGAAGCTTAATGAATATACTAGGCAGATGAGATGCATGTAATAGATCTAACATAGTATGGGCGTAAACCAATTTTGGTAAGTAGGATGAATCTTGAAGATCAAAAGATGATAAAATAGAGTTATATTTACCACTCAAGAACTGCTAGACGGAAGAAAAGGAGGCCGAGTAGTTCAATCCACCGTGCCCTAACTTGGCGACGGAGGACACCCACGGTGGCGGCGGAGATGAGGATGTTCGCGTCGGCGTGAGGACGACGCCGGAGAAGTCGCGCAGCTAAGCGCTTCGTCGCTGGCGTTGTTTAGAGCTAGCGGTGGCGCTTAGGGTTTTGACGAGGTGGAGAGGTGGAAGAAGGTCTTTACCGCAGGGACAAGTATTTACAAGGAGGTGTGCACAATGCACTTACGCAGGTGTTCTCGGGCGGTTCACATCTCGAGGGGCACGTGGCACACATGCAACATACTCTGAGTTATCCCATGTTCCCACGCCCGCCGGGTTTGTTTGATGGTCGCTCCAAGCTCCGAATTCAACAAGAAGGATGAATCATTTAAAACAGACTTAAAGTTTGTCTCTGTGTCTTATGCTGACAAGGACGCAGAGAAGACATTCGACAGTTTCAATAGAATGCATATGATTTGGACAGATGGAGTTTGAGATAGAAAGCATAGAGAGATTAGGGTCCGATCACATTCACTTAGTTCAAAAGATTCAACTTGAAGGCATAGCTATAAGTGAATGCTATAGAGGACAGAACAATATATATATATATATACATATTAGAAAGCAACCAAATCAACATAGTGAAGAAAATCATGAAGATAGGTTGAAGTTGAAGACAAATCAAATGCGAAGATATTGAGAAATAACGCCATGAGTGAAACACTTCAAACAGAGAAATTTGGTGGTATGCTTCCCATCAGATAGGAAGTATTAGACCTGCATACGACGACAATTATCGTGGCGCCCAAGTCAAATTCCACGTTAATGTATTCCCACTCGTAATGTAAGTCTTCATTGATTGAAGATATACGTTATTTCGTGTTGCACATCTAAGTCATCAACATGCATAAGTGTTAGGATGTGTGCTTGATCACGTGACATTTGAGGATTCCAAGATATTTAGCTCACACCGTAACTTGCAAAACCTTTTCTCATCCAAGGGCTTTGTGAAGATATCCGCCATTGCTCTTCGTTGTTGACGGAATGATGTCAATATCTTTCTTCATGACATGATCCCCGAGAAAATGATGACGAATTTCAATGTGCTTTGTCTTCGAAAGTGCTGGACTGGATTGTTGGCAATCTTGATGGCGCTTCGCTGTCGCAGAAGAGAGGTACTTGTGTCGATTGATGCCATAATCCTTGAGAGTTTGCTTCATCCATAGAAGCTGAGCATAGCAAGATCCAAAGCAGAATGTATTCAGATTCAGCAGCTTGAGAGTGATACACGCTCGCTTCTTTGAAGACCAACAGACAAGTGATCGCCCCGTAAAGTGACATGTGCCTGATGTAGACTTGCATCCACCTTGTCACCAGATAATCAGATCCAAAATCCAACCAAATCAAATTTTGAGCCCTTGGATACCATAATCCGAGTGTTGGGGTGTGAGCCAAATATCAAGGATTCGCTTCACGCCTAAGTGATGCGATTCCTTTGGTGCCGCTTGGAATCGAGCACACATGCAAACACTAAGCATAATATCCGCCTAGATGCACATAGGTAAAGTAAGGAACCAATCATGGAGCGGTATACCTTTTGATCGAACTCTTTACCATTGTCGCGGGACCCAAGTGGTGTTTATCGGCATTGGCGCTGTATCCTTTGCACTCTTGCATTCCAAACTTCTTCGCATAATCTTGGAGGTATTTTTCTTGAGATATAAAGATGCCATTCTTTGTCGATTTAATTTGAAGACCAAGGAAGAACTTGAGCTCTCCCATCATGGACATCTGATATTGTTCTTGCATCATGTATCCAAACTCATCACTATACTTCGTTGGTGCACCAAGATAATGTCATCCACATATATTTGGCATACAAACAGCTTCACCATCATATGTCTTCGTGAAGAGTGTGGGATCAAGGATCCAGTGTTTGAAGCCTTTGCTCTTCGTGAAGTCTTTGATCAGATCATACAAAGCGCGAGGAGCTTGTTTGAGGCCATACAAAGTGCTTTTATTTAGCTTGTACACCATATCGTGATGTTTTGGATCTTCAAAGCCGTGGTTGAGCGATATATACTTCTTCTTCAATTTTGCCGCTGAGAAATGCACTCTTCACATCCATTTGATATAGCAAGATGTTGTGGTGGTTAGCATAGGCTAGTAGTATGCTAATAGCTTCAAGCCTAGCTACAGGAGCAAATGTTTCATCAAGTCAATTCCTTCAACTTGAGTATATCCTTGAGCCACAAGCCGTGCTTTGTTTCCGGACGACTTGACCATGCTCATCTTGCTTGTTTCGATATATCCATTTGGTGCCAATAATGTTATGCTTATGTAGGGTTAGGACGCTTGACAAGTTCCCAAACATTGTTTAGCTTGAACTGCTGAAGTTCTTCTTACATAGCTTGTATCCATTCTGGTTCCTTAAAGGCTTCACCAACTTTCTTGGGTTCTGATATTGACACAAAAGAAAAGTGCCCACAGAAATTTGCTAGCTGTGTTGCTCTTGAGCGAGTAAGCGGACCAGGTGCATTGATGCTATCGATTATCTTCTCAATCTGTACTTCATTTGCAACCCGAGGATGAACTAGACGAAGACTTTGTTCATGCTGATCATTGTCATCATTGGGAGGATTGTCTTCAGGCTGAGCATTGTCTTCAGGTTGGTTAGGTGCAGAAATGATAAGTTCCTCTTCAGGCTGTGCTTCAGAAGGCATGATTTCACCAGTTCCCATTAGCTTGCTAGATTCGCTGGGTGTAGCTTCATCCAGTGTACTTGGAAGGAACTCTCTTTGTGAACCATTGGTTTCATCAAATCGCACATCCACAGTTTCGACGATTTTGTAGAGATAGAGGTTGAAGACTCAGAGGAGTGCGAGTCCTTTCCAGAATCGAGCATGAAGCCTTCGTGAGCTTTGGGTTCAAATTTTGACTTGTGATGGGGATCTTTGATCCAAAGACTTAGCCCCAAATACTCAAGTAGCCGACATTTGGCTTCTTGCCAAGAAGGAGCTCATAGGATGTTTTGTTCAAGCTTATGGATATAAACACGGTTGATGACGTGACAAGTCAGTATCAATAGCTTCGTGCCGTAACTTTCTTGGTGTCTTGTACTGCCGAGCATTGTTCGAGCCATCTCAATGAGGGTTCTGTTTCTTGCGCCCACGATGCCATTTTGCCGAGGTGTGTATGGAGCAGAGAACTCATGAGTGATTCCTATGGTATCCAGATAAAGATCAAGTCCGTGTTCTTGAATTCAGGTCATATCACTTCGATATGCTTGATCTTGATGCCATAATTGTTCATTGCTCGATTGGCTAAGTTGCCCAAGACATCTTGCACTTCAGCCTTGTAGAGAATTATGTGCACCCATGTGTATCTTGAGTAGTCATCAACAATGACGGCTTATAGAGACAAGCAGTTGTTGTGAGGGTAGAGTAATGAGTAGGGCCAAACAAATCCATGTGTAGCAGCTCAAGGGTTGAGATGTCGCCATGATTGTCTTCGAGGGTGCTTTGCCCTAGTCATCTTTCCAGCTTCACAGTGCACCACACAAATGATCCTTCTTGAACTTGACACCTTTGATGCCTATGACATGCTTCTTCTTGGCGAGTGTGTGTAAGTTCCTCATGCCAAGATGCCCCACCTCCGATGCCGTGAGCCAAAGATTCTAAAGCTTTTGCAAGAAGACATACGGCAAGTCGTGGACCTGCCGAGAAATCTACCATGTATAGATCATCTTTCCTATACCCTTCAAAGACTAGAGACTTGTCGATTCCATTAGTACAAGGCAACGATATTTTCCGAATATCACAATCATGTTCAAGTCACAAAGCATTGAGATGTACATTGTTGAAACCAAGGATTCAACAAGCATCACTTTATCCATGTGTTGATCCTTTGAGATTGCAACTCTACCTAGACCCAATACCTTGCTTTTACCAAAGGTCAAGAATGTGATATGACTCTTGTCTTATGGACGAAGGTTGAGTCCATGAGAAGACTTCGATCACCAAATATATGATTAGTGCATCCACTGTCCATAATCCATTCTGAAGCATGAGGTGTCATACCCTACAGTAGTTAGGGGGATAGGCTTCACCAAGAGCATTGTGAAGCATAAACATTTGACAGGCAAGTGGATTATTGAAGCTTAAATCAAGATTAGGACTGATAGGATGAATGGCAAACGATTCAGAACAAAATACATAGTGAGACCATTTGGGCATTTGATCTTGTGCCCTACAAGATGTTTTAGGTCCCCAAAGAATAGCATCGACGCCTTTGATTTTCGGTCGAGACCCTTTCCCGCAAAAGAGAGTTAATTCTTCTTAACCACCCACATCTTCGGGGTGGTTTAGAAGCAATGAGTCTAAGTGCAGATCTCGAGAATTTCGCTTTGGAGCCCTAGAAATAGCCTTGGTGAGATGAATGATACTCATATGAATAAGGTAAAAGTTCTTAGTTCTATGAACATAGCGGTTTGAAGACACACGCCATATTCATAAATTTGAGTACGGTTTCCCGCAAAACATTGGCGTTAGGGTGACTCTGTGAGTCCTCCGTCAGATGAAGCCTTTGGACCATATGACGCCTTTAGGTCCTGGGTTTGTCTTCTTCCTGTGGTGTCATGATGACATTCATCGGAAGATTCTCAAGACAGCTTTTGGGAACCCAGATCTTCTTCATAGGCGGTCCATTCCCGCAGCTTAGTACCAATATACCGCAAACACTTCACCGCTCGATTCTTGAACAGCTTATAGTTTGCATCAAAGGATTCATCAATGATAATAGGGTTAGCATGTAAAGCCAGATAAGGTGGATGGATCCAATGAAGGTCCCTTTGCAAAGAACCCATGTGGTTTTGGGATACCGCTCAGCTTCTAGTGGGAACCATCAACATTCATTTTCCTCTCGAACCCAACACCCTCTTTCCTAGGGTTTCGTTCGAATCCGCTTTTGAGGACATCGCAGTGTCTCGATGCCCTTTCGCACTTTTATACATCCCTGCTTCAAGCAATGTCTTCAACCTAGCATTTTCATCAAGAATAGCAAGTGGTATCCTCCGCAGAGGGGTTAGTTACCACATTAGTAGTTGAAGACAATGCAAGCAGTAGCAGCAGCTGAACATTCAAGCAACAGAGGTAGCGATATCACGCCAAGACATTTTAGACATGGTGGTTCAAATCCATCCCGAGCGGAACTGATCCGTTGAGCCGGTGACTCATTCTCTTTTGAAGATCTTCATGAGCCGCCTCAATGTCTCAAGCTCTTGCTTCCTTTGAAGATAATCATAGGAGAGCTTTTCATGAGTAGTTGAGAGCGCTTCATGACGACTTTCAAGTTCTTGGTACTTAGCATGAAGATTTTAATGTCTTCAACTAAGGACCGTGAACGTGTCATTTCCGCATCCAACAGGTCATCGCTTTTGTCTAACAGTTTTTGAGTATGTTCCATAGCTCTTGTTGTTCGTTGCAATTTTAGCAAGTGTTTTGTAGCTGGGTTTGATTCACAATCAGAGTCATCTTCACTTGATGTTTGAAAGTAAGCATCACGTGATTTTACCTTGGCACCGTGCCATGAAGCAAGAGGTGGGAGCAGGGTCGCCCTTGTCATCAGCCTTCAGCCTGGTGTAGAAGTCATTGTCTTCAGTGTTGAAGATGGACTTGGCAACATAGGCTGTGGCTAAAGCCGACTTGCAACGCCTGTGGTCGGACCTCTTCGACTCCACCTCCACCTCCTCGTATGCACTCTCCTCCTAATCCATTTCCTTGCCAACAAAAGCACGAGCCTTGCCAGATGAGCTCTTCTTATGTGATGAAGACTTAGATGAGGACTTGGAAGAAGACTTTGAAGATTTCTTCTTCTTCTTGTCATCGTAATCATATTCCTTGCTCTTCTTCTTCTTCTTCTCATTGTCCCACCGTGGACACTCGTAGATATAGTGTCCAGCTTTTCTTGCACTTGTGATGTGTTCTCTTCGTAGTCTTGAGTGGAAGCTTCATCATTTCTTGAGCTGGATCGTGAAGACTTTCACGCCTTTCTTCCTAGTGAACTCGAACTTCTTCACAAGCATAGCAAGTTCTTTCCAATGTCTTCGTGGATCATCGTAACCGCAATGATTCTTCTTCGATGAGGAAACAACTTTGCCTTCAAAGCGCGAGGTTGGCCATAGTTGGGACCATAGATATCTCTTTCTCGTAAAGTCGAACTCATGTGTGTTGAGCTCTCAAGTATATCGACGGATCGAGTGTCTTGAAGTCGGACGTTTGTATCATGAGGGCAAGGGTGTCAAAAGAGCTGTCAAGTGATCTCAGAGTGTCTTGACGATTTCATGCTTGGTGATCTCAAGGCGCCGAGAGCATGAAGCTCATTTGTGATGTCAAGGAGGCGATCAAACATGAGCTGGACATTTTCATTGTCATTTCTCTTGAAGCGTTGAAGAGATTATGAAGAACACCGATCCTTTGATCTCTCTCGGGTTGAGACGCTTCGCTGACCTTGGATAGCCAGTCCTGCACTAGCTTCGACGCTTCCAGAGCACTCACATGGCCATACCGTCCTTTGGTCGATGACCACAAATGATGTTCTTTGCAAAGGAGTCCAGCTTGAATGAACTTTGACATCAGCAGGGTGACACCTTCACCAGATTTGGGAACGCCGTCTTGACGACATACCGTAGGTCGACATCATCGGCTTCAAGATGCATGCGCATCTTATTCTTCCAAGAGGGATAGTCGCCCATCGAACACGGGCAAGCAGCAGAGACTTTGATTATCCCCGCAATGATATAGCTAAAACTCCTGTGGTAAAATCAATCACACGTAACAAGGAGTACCTTGCTCGATACCAATTGAAAGTGCTAGTTATCGATTAGAGGGGGTGAATAGGCTTATTTTAGGAAGTCTTCAAAACACGGATGTTTCAAGACAAACAATAGAAATGACCTAATTGATATGCAATGAAGATAAACTACAACAAGCAAACCATAGTCTAGTATGCAATAACGTGAAAGTACAAGACTAATAGCAGCTTGGTAGAAGGATCAGATGGAAGATAGTGAGAAGCCAATCAACAAAAGTAGTCAAGCAATGAAGTCAAACAGTATGACATATAGGCAATGACTTGACGAAGACAAACTCTAAGTAAAGGAGGGAAGGGATAGAACCAGCCACTTGTTGAAGACACAGATTTGTTGACCAGCCCAGCTTGTCGTGACAACTGCACATCCTGGTTAGGGAGGCTAAGATTCAACTCAAGACCGCTTCACCTTATTCCCTTGAGCTAAGGACACACAGCCTCGCCCAATCACTTTGGCAAGTCTTCAAGGTAGACTTCAACCTTCATGCACGACGCTCACCGCAATCCACAATGACTCTTGGATGCTCGTAACGCGACGCCTAACCGGGTCAAGGATTCACAGCCCTCAAGTGTAATAAGTCTTCGTGTCACACGCATGTAAAGACTTCAGTGATGCCTAACACTCTTTGGCTCGGGTGTTTGGGCTTTGTCTCGCAAGGATTTTCTCTCTCAAAGACTTCGAGGTGGGTTGCTCTCAAACGACAAAAGCCGCACTAACTCTCGAGCAGCCACCAATTTATGGTGTAGGGGTGGGCTATTTATAGCCACTAGGCAACCCGACCTGATATGTCCGAAATGACCCTGGTCACTAAGGAACCGACACGTGTTCCAACGGTCGATTTCAAACACACACGGCAACTTTACTTGGGCTATAAGCAAAGCTGACTCATCCAGCTCGATAAGTTTTGTTCTCATTGTCTTCGCCAAGACATAGGATTTGGGTTGAGCATCACTCACCATTCCGACTATGATCACTTGGACCCCACTTAACAAAGACGGTGGTTCCTATGACTCAACAAAGGAGAAAAGGAAACAACGAAACGACACGTCTTCAAGGCCCATAGTCGCCATTCAATGTCTTCTCATGTCATAGTCTTCAATGTGAATATCTTCACATACCACCATTGTCGCCAATGTCTTCATACATCGTGCCAGCGGTCTTGTTGTAGGTTACTCCAGCGCGCTTGATGTTGTCCGGACGCTTAGTGGCCGGACTCTGAATTGCCGTGAGAGGCTGCTTTGCACCTCCGCCATGAGGGTCAGCCAGATGCTCCTCCGCTCGAGAGAGCGCTCGTGTTTCCATTGACCGTGATTACCTCGAGGGCCTCGCATCTTGAGCTTGAGGTATGCTTAGTGCGGCACCACATTGAATTTTGTAAATGCGGTTCGTCTGAAAGCAAAGGTGTGATAGCCGCCATGAACGGGACTATGTCAAGATTAACTCTTCGCTTCGAAGTTATCCGGGATCCAAGACCACTTCGAGTTTAATCGAGCCTATACAATTGGCCTCTACACCTGGTATGACGCCTTTAAAGGTCGCCTTTGTGGGTTTAACTTTGAGGGTCTATGCCCATTTTGCATAATCGATCCCGATAAAGCAGGTTCAAAGTTGCTACCGCCATCCATCGTGACTCTAGTGAGGTGAACGCCAATAATTGGGTCAAGAACCAATGCAGCAAAACCGCTGTGGACGGATGCTAGTGGGTGGTCCTTCGATCAAGGTGATCGAGCAGGAAACCATGGGTTGAACTGGGCGACTGCTCCATCGCATATACGCCCTTTAGCGCACGCTCCGCCTCCCTTTGGGTATATGGGTTGCGATATCATGTTCACCGTCCGCACTTGTGGGGGAAACCTTCGTCCTCTATTGTTCGGGGCCGGGCTCTTCCTCGTCATCGCTATGCAGCCCCTTGTCATTCAGTTCGACACTTAGCTTGCCTACTTGCTTGAACACCCAACAACTCTGCTGGTGTGATTGGCTGGTTTTCGGGGTGCCATGTATCCGCACAAGCGATCGAAAGTATTCGTCCCGTTGACGGGCATCGGGTATTTTTTTGAATGGCTTCTTACGATGACCGGTTTAGAGCCTCGAATCCAAGATTGATCGCCAGATCTTCAACATTATCGCCAAGCACGCGGCGCTTGTTCTTGTTGCAACGCGACCGCCATTGCTATCCTTGGTATCCGAACTACCATGGTGTTTGGCCGTTGTTGCTTCGAGCTAGCTAGCTGTCCTCTCCGCGCAAAAGCGGTCATGAGTGTTGTGAGGGCTGCCATGGATTTCGCTTTTCCTGCCCTAGGTGCCGCAAGCCACTCGTCATGATGTTATGTTTGAAGGCTGCAAGGGCCTCTCGCATCCGGACAAATAACGATTTGATTTTTCTTGGTTAGGAACCGTGTCAAGAATTGTCCGCCGATTCTTCCGCTGCTGAATTATATGGCTAAGGTCATCGCGCTCGGTGGTCGCATATATGTGCCCCGGAAGTTATCAAGGAATGCGGCTTCCGTGTCTTCCCAACAACCAATTGATTCTCGCCGCAAGCTGTTAAGCCAATGCCGAGCTGGTCCTTAAGCTTGAGGGAGGTATTTGATGGCGTAGATCATCACCAAGGGCCATGTGGATATGGAGGAGGTAGTCCCCATCCAAACCGCAGGATCTGTTGTGCCATCGTGATGATTCGATGTTTACGGGTTTAAAACCCTCGTGGATTTGATGATCCATTACTTCATCTGTGGAGCATAGTGGGTGTGCGGCGCTCAGATAATATATCACGACGTAGCTCATATGAGCTTTGTTCATCGTGGTTCGCCCGCCGGGTTTGCTTTATCCGCGCGGATCTGTAATCATCCCGAGTCGTTACGCCCACGCCGATCCGTAGATCGATCTTGTATGTTTTGCTTTATCCTCCAATATCTCTCGCAAGTCCGCCGCTTTCCCGCGCCTTGGTACTTTTTGAGCAGCGCCGGGTGCGGCTTGAACGGAGGGTCTAGAGGCCTTCTTCGTCGCTGCCACGGGTGGCCGGTCTGCCATGTCGCAATCGGTGACTTGGGTGCTTCCTCTCCGACGAGGCAACGCCCGCGCTTGGGGTAGCTTTTGAGGGCGCTCGAGTTCATACTCTTCGCCGCAAGGACTTCAGTCCATCCGCCGCCCAGCGTGTCTTGGTCAGCTCTAAGTCGCTATCGCTTTTCTTGAGGCTGCTTGTCGGGCTATAAGCCCGCGCTTGAAACGCCCTATTCGGGCGGGATCCTCAGCACGCATAAATTTGCCGCCGTCCGAGGCTTGCCTCATCTTCCGAGGGAGGCGATAGTTATCGGCCTCTACCTTTTTCGCCAAGACCGTCATGCGGACTTCCTTCTCCTCCTCCCCGCGCCGAGTCCCGCCGGAGGGGGTTGTCTTCGACACCGTCCGGAGTGTTATTATCTCCCATGCCGGAATCACCGCTTTTGCTGTGGCGGATTTAGAGCGGCGCCACCGACGCCGGGCGCTGGGCTGTTTCTTGAGGGGTCATCCTCCGCTGTTCCATCGCTGCTCCCATCTTTTGGGATGTCCACCATGTATATGTCGATGACGAGGTGGCCTTCCAGCCCTCGTAGGCGCTGGTCTTGGTCGCCTCCGCATCGCCGCCCATACCGCCGATGTCTTCGGAGTCAAAGTCGAGCATGTTGGTTAAATCATCGACAAGGCTACAAAGTGGTGGTGGTGGGCATTGAATTTCTTCGCCGTCCGCATCCCAACCTTCTTGACCGTAGTCCGCCAGGCTCTCCGGATAAAGAGAGAGACTTTAGTGAATTCAGGATGTCGCCAAAGGGCGAAAAGTGCCGAAGATGTCCGCGCAGTGAACTCCATAACCGCACCCAATCGGATTCGACAAGGTGGGCACGGAGGGTTCGAGTCCGGAGAGGAGTTCGCCACCTTGGAGTCACGGCTTCACAAAGGATGTGGATGGTGTTCGCCCAATCGTCAGAGAGATTTCAGCCCGAGGTGGTGTCCAACCAACCATCCTCGATCGGCGAGATTGGTTCAATCAATGGTCGCAGCTGACACTAGTGCGCCTCCAAGACACCGCTCGGCGGCAGAGTTAGATCATGCCCATCGAGATAGTGCGCGCGCTTTGTTCATGCTCGAACTGGCCAAAGATCAAGTCTCCGGATGTCGGACGGTAGTTTAAACTTCCAAATCTGACCTGATGGCTGTGGGCATAGCTTTCAATCTGCTCCAGATGGCCTAGCTTAATTGGCCCGCAAAGGCAAAGCCGCCAACACGTAAGATCTGTCCGGGAGGAAAGTCTCACCCGATCGCGCTGTTGTTCGATGATTGAAGGAGCCATCGGCCTATAGGTGACGGCATACGTAGGAACTCTCAATGAAAGCACCAATGTCGGTGTCAAACCGGGCGGATCTCGGTAGGGGGTCCCGAATCGCAAGCGCCTAGGCGGATGGTAACAGGAGACAAGGGACACGATGTTTTTACCTGTGTTCGCCCTCTCGATGGAGGTAATACCTTACCCCGCTTGATTAATATTGATGAAATGGGTAGTACAAGAGTAGATCTACCACGAGATCGAGAGGCTAAACCCTAGAAGCTAGCCTATGGTATGATTGTTGTTCGCCCCACGGACTAAAACCCTCGTGTTTATATAGACACCGATAGGTTAGGGTTACATAAAGTCGGTTACAATGGTAGGAGATCTACATATCCAGACGCCAAGCTTGCCTTCCACGCCAAGGAAAGTCCCATCCGGACACGGACTAAGTCTTCAATCTTGTATCTTCATAGTCCAGAGTCCGCCAACGGTGATAGTTCGCTATCCGCACCCCTAATCCGGACTCCTCAAGAGTCCCCTAACCAGGCTTCAATGGCGATGAGTCCGCGCCAGAAGTTGGTCTTCGCATTGCGAGGCGGGTTCTTCTCCAAATTCCATATACTTGGCTTAATAGTGTCCGCTTCGATAAATGCGCGCCCTTGGCTTTCTACGCCTAATAATGGCCATCTTCCACGTGTTTGAATGAATGCGCAGCCGTGGTATTTTTACACTTATCCCCTAGCAGCGCAAATGAGCTGTCTATAAAAGGGCGAGGATCTAGATATGAGTTACACCATCCTCCCTCCGCAAGCCTTCATCGAGCGCCTTCAAAAAACCCATTCCATCATGGATACGACGCTGCTCCTCCTCTCAAGGCCCCAACCCTCACCGAAATTGGGAGAGATGCTCACCCCGCATAGCGAGCTAGTTATACTCCAAACCAAGGGATTTCTTCCACCGCCTTCATGGTTCCGGTTCGAGCTGGACTTGCCACCTACAAGGGCGGAAAGAAAGGAGAGTGTCCCCGATCCTCTAAAGGAGAGCGGTGTGCTTTATCTCTTATCTAGTAAGAGGACCTGGATTTCCAATCCATCCATTTCTCGGGGCTCTTGGAGTTCTACGGCCTCCAGCTTGCACCACCCACGCCTGCCTCCATTTTGCATATCGCGGGCTTCGTGGGCCCTTTGCTAACTGTTCTTGGCATCGAGGCTCATTTTATGTGTGGAAGAGATTATTCTGCCTAGTACCCCGCTCTCATGAGGGGTCAATATATCAAGTGGGCGGAGCTCAACTATGGCGATCGCCGACCGGATATCTATCCGAACCCAAAGAAGGCGTCCAAGACTAGCCTTCGAATGGTTTTACATGGAGGACGCCCCACCGCCGGATCCTGCTCGGATCGGACTTCCGAGTTTAGCAATGCTCCTATGAAGAAGCGCCTAAGCCGGCACCATGAGCTCCTGTGAGGGAAAATGACCGACGCCTTTACTTGATGAGCCGAATAAGATTATCGGTTCATGCCGGATTGACCATGACCGAGTCATGGCAATCAGACATGAGGGGAGTGCAGCCGCTCCAATATAGGGGCCACCCCATGTGGGACTTCAACGGGGAGGACGATGCCACCCGCCATGGCCTCAAAGGGCCGGGATCGGTCACCGAACTGGTGAAGACCTTGTCCGCCATGTACAAAGGGGAAGAGGAGGATTTTCTCCGCATCAACCCACTGAACGGGTTTTCTTCGAATAATCCTCGAAGTTGGGTAAGCAAATACCTTGGTGGCCTGTCCGATCCATGTTCCCATGGTTAAATATCTCATTTCACGGTTTCTACGCAAGAACTGCGCCGGGCCGTGGAGAAGATACACAGCCCGCCCCCACAACCCGAGGATCCGAACGTCCTCGATCCGGCCTCCGAAGAGGATCCGGATATAAAGGTGGAGTTGATCGACGGGGTGTTCCACCAGCTTAGCATCGACAATGCTTTGGTTTCCATTACGGCCGATTACCCCGGAATACTTAAAGCCTCACAGGTAATGAGACCGAGGTCCCAATACTCTGATAATGACCCATCCGTGCTTATTTTTTATCACCGTATACCAATGGTGTTTCGCAGGGGTGCCTTCGAGGCAGGAGGCCGAGCCCGCGGCGGCTGGCCCACAAGGGGCAGTACGGCCCCGCAGGCTAAAAAGGAGTGCGGTCCGGATCGAAACTCCGCCACAATGGTATGGCGCGTCACCATATTCCCGGGATTGATTCCTGGAAGGTGTACTAACGCTGGTGCTCTTTTCAGGAAAAAGAGCGCCGCCGGACCGAGTCCCGAGAGGTTGCTAATCGAACCTCCCCGCCGTGCTCCAAAGCCGGGTCCAAGCGGAGGCGAGCACGAGGCGCAAGGCCGGATGCTCCTCCGACAAAGGATGCCGACAGATTGTCCGCCACCAACTCCGAGGTGGAGAGTGCCATGAATCACAGCGCCACGACAGTTCTTCGTGACGATGTTTCTCCCAAGAGGCCTTGAATGCCTTTAATTCAGGAGATGCGCACTGCGCCGCCAAGATGGTCTAGCCAGAGCCACGGAGCAAGATGTAAAGGACATACGGTGAGGAAATTTGATGCTTATATATGCCAAGAGTCTCCCGAGACTTAAAATAGTTAGAATAACTGATTTAAGGATCATTTGTTATGCAGGATCTTACAAAAAGAATAGCCGATCGTCCCAGAGCTTGAAGAATGCAAGGCCCAACTTGAGGTCAAGATTAGCCGCCATGGGGGAGCCACAGAGACCCCTCTAGTAATATATGCTTCAAAAGATAAATAATTAATGAAGTGCGGCGGTGTGTAACCGACAATAATATTGCAGATGGCGCCGGACTAGATCCGACAAGCAACAGCTCTTGCACCGCTGAAGGTCGGGAGAATGTGCTTACAAGGGTGCGGCAGGAGAAAATAACCTCCAAGATGCCAACACCCAACTGGGTGAGGAACTAAAGGATGTTCGTGCTCAGCTTGTCCGACCAGAAGGAGAATCGACGGTCTGGCTGCGGCATTTTCAAGAAGTGCTTGAACGAACTTTGAAAGAGTTCTGCGAGGAAGGCGACCAACATAAACATGTATGTAGGTTTGCTCATAGGTCGCCCCGAGGAGGAGATGCCCAGCTTTTGGGTGATCTTCTTCCCGAATCGTGATCACTGCACGAACGAAGTTCGGCAGTGATGAAAGGCGCCGCTGTGCCTTGTGGCTATCTATCTCCCCGCCCAAAGGCATTGGGGAGCTGGCAGAGCGGCTTCAAGGAGCACGGCGACGCTCCGACTATGGAAGATATCGCCTGGCCAAGGCGCCAGGAGGCTCGGGCCATGGTAAAGACGCTGACACGGTTGTTGACCCAAACCACATGGCCGAGGTCGGACCTGGGGCCCGGCGGGAAGGAGATCCTCAGAAGTTAGTGTACGCCAAGTAGAATTGGCCGCCAAGTATTCCCAGCAAGATTGTAAATTAGATAGCCTATTAGATGGCATTGAGGAGGAATACAATGAGTCGAGTTGACTATGTAATTAAATATGACATGAAAATGTCTTCTAGCCGGATTGTAGATCGCTTGTCATAGCGGACCTTTTCGCTTCGACTCGGGACCCAACAGTCCGGAGTGTGTCCAATACCTCGGGTTATATAAGAACCGGGCATGCATGGAGACAAGGCGAGGGGTCATTATTGCTGTATCGCATAAGTGCCCAACTAGTTATGTTATATTACATGGATAGTAAGAAACATCTTCCAGTGAGAATAGTTCCGCTAAGGGTTCCTTTCGGGATGCATGCCCTAAAGTGCATGTCAAACTGCTAAGAAAGCAGTAAAATCATCCGGGGCAGATGGATAAATAGTTAAAATCATCTTTCAGTTCACCAATCAATATTCCCTTAAGAACGCTTAGCTTTCGCTTCACCTACCGAGGTACACATCCGCTGACCCGGCAAGAATAATCGCAGAGGTGCTCCTTTACCACCTAGCCGAACAATCGGAACGTAGGGTAAGCACAGAGCCAGCAACCCAGCTTGGCCAAAACTTAAGTCATATCGATGCATATAATGGTGAATAAAAGGTACATGCGGAAGTTTGACATGTGTTGGGCATGAAGCTCAGATAAATAAGCTTCGTTAAAGAAGCCCCTGTGTATAATGAGCGCGACAGCGCCACAAGTATGTGTAACAAAGCGCAAACGAGCCTCTAAAGGCTTCAAGAAGGAGGAGGAAGGAGAGAAATAAAAGACAGCAAAATAAAAAATGTGGATGGAGGAAGGAGACGAACTTGAGTCCCGGCGCTTAGGCGAGAATCTTCGTGAGACGGGCTATGCTCCATGGGTTCGCTCGAGTCGGTTATCCGATGAGTTTGGCAGATGGTATGCTCCGCCGGTCAGACCTGGTCGATGATGAAGGGACCTTCCCATTTGGGCTTGAGTTTGTCCTTTTTCTTGTCCGCAGCGAGAACTAGTTCGCCAACGTTATAAGCTTTGGCCCGCATTTCCTCGCTTTGATATCTTCGAGCTCGCTGTTGATAGAATGCGGAACGAAGCTTTTGCCACGCCGCGCCCTCCTCCAATGCGCCCAAACTGTCCCCGCCGATCGAGCTCGGCTTCTTTCTTCATACATGTGCACGCGAGGTGAGTCATGAATTATGTCGCAGGCAAGATCGCGTCAGGCCGCAGACACCATAAAAATGGTGTGAACCGTAGTACGATTCGGCGTGGTCCGCAGCCCCAGTAGTACGGAGTCGAAGCTCTCAACCCAAAGGCGTGTTAGATTCCTTGAGGGACCGCACTAGTCCTGGGTTTAATGCCGCCATGATTAGACCGCTTGCTCGCTCGACTTGACCGCTGGTTTGAGGGTGATAGACCGAGGCGTAATCGAGCTTGATGCCCATGTTTTTGCACCATAATTTGACCTCATCGGCCGTGAAGTTGGTGCCGCTTATCGCGATGATACCGTGGGGACGCCGAACGGTGCACTACCCTGATATGAAGTCTATCACCGTCCGGATTCGCCATTTTAATGTGCTTGGCCTCTATCCATTTGGTGAATTTATCCACCATGACCAATAGGTATTTTTGCTTGTGGGTTCCTCCTTAAGGGGTCCAACCATGTCAAGCCCCTGCATCGCGAACGGCCGTGTGATGGGTATAGTTTTGAGGGCGGTGGTGGTATGTGGCTTTGGTTAGCAAAAATCTGGCAACCGACGATCGTTGACTAAACCTGCAGATCCGCCTCGGCCGTCGGGCCAATAAAATCTTGTACGGAAGGCCTTGTTTACAAGGGCCTGGCTGCAAGGCGTGGTGCCCACCCAGTCCGCATGAATTTCAGCCAGAGGTTTCGCCTTCCTCTTCGGAGATACACCTTTGAAGGACTCTTGTTGTGCTTTTCTTATAGAGCTCTCCTCATGGACTTTATAGGCTTTAGATCGCCGCATTATGCAGCGTAGCCTCATTTTGGTCTTCGGGAGTTCCCGCCTAGTTAGGTAGGCTAGGAATGGTTCCGCCCACGGGCGATAACCGCCATTATTTTGTGGGCGGAGGGTGTTATCTCGTGGCGAGCCACCGATTGTGTCGAGTGTTCGGCGTCGGCAAAGGCGGTTGGGTCCGGATTGTTTTTTCCGGACTTCTTCCCATAGTACGGATGGCTTGAACAGCCGCTCCAAGAAGATGTTAGCGGACGCATCGCTTTTGCGCCGCGCGCGCTAATATGTCCGCCGCCTGGTTGTTATCCCTGCTATATGATGAAATTCGAGCCCTTCAACTGCGGCTTACATTTTTAGGACCGCATTGCGTACGCTGCCATTTTCGGATCTTTTGCATCAAAGTCTCCGCTTATTTGAGATATCGCGAGGTTCGAGTCCCCGCGCACCTCTAGGCGCTTAATGCCCATGGAGACCGCCATCCGAGGCCGTGCGTATGGGCCTCCTATTCGCCGCGTTGTTGGAGTCCGTGATACATTATCTCAAGGACGATGGACTGTGGTCCCCGTTGGGGACGTTCAGACGACGCCAGCCTTCTGTGCTGGCCAACATTTTGGAGTCGCCAAAGTGCATGATCCATTGAGTTTGCGCCGCATTTTAGGAGTTCGGCTTCGTCCATTCGCCACGGTCGGCCAAAACTCGCGATTTAATAGCTCGCCGTGGCTTATAGGTTATGTCGAATGGAAGGAGCTCTATGTCCCATTTAGCAATCCGCCCGTCGCGCCGCGTTGTTTATAATGTCGTTAAGAGGTACTTCGAGGCTACCGCTATCAAACACTCTTGAAAGTAGTGTCGCAGCTTCGGGATGCCATGAACACCGCGTGATGCTATCTTTTGATAATGTGGGTACCGGACTTGCATGGAGTTAGGACAAGGACACATAGTAAACCGGTTTTGAAGAGGGAACCGTGTCCGTCCGCTTTCGCTCGACGACGAAAGCACCGCTACCGACAACTTGATGTGTTGCGCGATATATAATAGCATTGGTTCGCCCATGTTGGGCGCGACCAGACCAGATTTGTTGCCAATATGGCTTTATTTCTTCGAGTCCGTCAGTATGCATCCGCCCACTGAAGTGTTCGTGCGCCGGAGGAGGCGGTAAAGGGTAACGCCTTTTCTCCCAAACGGGAAATAAAGCGCCTTAGAGCCACTATGCATCCAAATAATTTTTGTATTTGTTTGAGGTCTTTTGAATATCCAATTGTGACAGAGCTCGGATCTTGGCTGGGTTTGTTTCAATTCCTCTACCGGACACAATGAAGCCTAAGAGCTTTCTACCGAACGCCAAGACACATTTTTCCGGATTGAGCTTGATGTCATATTTTCAAGATTGTCGAATGTGAGCCTCAAGTCGCCTACTAGAGTTTCGACATGCTTGGATTTGACGACCACGCCATCTACATATGCTTCCACCGCTTTTGCCGATCTGGTTTGCCGACATGTCTCGAATCATGCGCCGATATGTTGCGCCGGCGCTTTTGAGCCCAAGGGCATTGTGTTGAAGCAGAATGGGCCGATGGAGGATGAATGCTGTTGCAGCTTGGTCTGGTTCCGCCATCTTGATTTGGTGGTAGCCGAGTACGCGCCGAGGAAGCACAATGCGTCGTGGTCCTGTCAGAGGTCGATAATTTGATAAATTCGAGGGAGGGGAAGGGATCCTTGGGCAAGCCTTATTAAGGTCTTTGAAATCAACACATAGGCGCCAGATTTATCCTTCTTGGTACCATCACCAGTTTGCTAGCCAGTCCGGATGTTTTATATCTCCGATGAATCCGCTTCCAAAAGTTTGGCTAGCTCCTTCCCATGGCCTGCCTCTTGGGTTCTAAAAGCTACCAAGAGCCTGTTTGATCGGCTTGAACTTTTAGGATATTTATGCTGTGCTCGCCACCGACGGGATTCCCCGCATGTCCAAGGGTGCCGTGCAAAATGTCCCGCTTTTCTCAGAGAAATTCTCAGAAAAGCGCGCCTACATCGTGGTTTAATTGTGCCCCAATGGAGGCCGCCTTTGTAGGGTCCGCTGGTGGACTTGGAATTTGACTATTTCATCCGCTGGTTTAAAAGAGGTGGACTTGGATCTTTTATCAAGTATCACATCGCCCCTGCTCATCGTGGAGCGATCGCAGTGAGTTCCTCGACCGCTAGGGCTTTGGATAGTGCCTCGAGGGCTAGTGCGGCTGTCTTGTTTTCGCGCTGAGTGCTATGTTCGGATCACTAGCGAGTGTGATGATTCCGTTAGGTCCGGCATTTTAAGCTTCATGTACCCATAATGGGGTATAGCTTGAAAATTGTGAATGCCTCTCGCCTCAATAAAGCATGATATCCACGCTGAACGGGCCACTTGAAATGTGACCTCCTCGACCTGTAATTGTCCAATGAGTTTAACACTACGCCCAAGCAGTGATTTTTCCCGTGCAACATGCTTCCCGGCTAGGGATTATTCCTCTAAAGGTTGTGCTGCTTCGCCAATGCGGCTCCACCTATTTCCATTTTTCGAGGGTTTTCTCAGATGAGGTTCAGTCCGCGCCGCCATCCATGAGTACCATAGTAAGGCGTAAAGCCGCCCACTATTGGACCGAGAACCAATGCAGCCGGTGCTCGCTGTTCGAATTTGGGTTCGCCACCGGCATTAAAGGTAATAGCCGTGTTACCCATGGATTTATTGTTGCTACTTGGTAGACTTCGCAAGGTTATGGAGTGTTCGCTTTCGCATATTATTTGATGCGAAAGTCTCAAGACCTGTAAATACCGTGATCGGGGTTGTTGGGATGGGATCTCGAGGCTAGAAGCTCTTCGCCACTTTTGGCCACCTCGCCGTAGTATCCAACATGCTCAAGGCTATGAGTTGGAGTGGCGCCTGCTATGAATTTTGCAGGTCCGCTTAGCCAACCCTCCAAGACGGTTTTGCATCTTTTAAGGGGTTTTGGTTTTTGGTGTTTAACCCAGGTGCTTGGTGATGATGCACCCTTTACTTCGGGCTAGGGATGTATTCAAATGGATTATCCCAAAATTTACTTTCGGGTTTTCCGAAAGCACTTCCATTGCACAAGATTTTTGTACTATGGTCACCAAGTCATCAAAGCGTAATTTCGCTGACGACTTATGGCGCTTAGGATTCCCTTGGCCGCAATTATTGCGTAAAAGTGAGATTAAGGCCCTTCTCTCGGCAGTCCTTTATCCCGCTCCATAACCAGGAGGAATCGCCCAAGAATGATGTAATCGCTTCAGCGGGCTCTTGCCGAATTCGGGATAGATCGCTAATGTTTGGGTGGGCGGGTGGAACTAGATCCGAACCCCGCCCAATTTAAGACTCAGGGCCGAGAAGTTTTCGAACTTGGAAGTTTGGATTTTGAATGCTATCCAATGAATCCAACCCGCCACCGACTTTTAAGTTCGTGGCTTGATCGACGCCCGCCCCCTCCGCGGCAATCCGCATGAGGGATCGAATTCGGACGTAGCTAGTCCTTAAGATAGAAGAAGAATCGCCGATTGCTCCTCTATCACAGAACATGATGGGTAGCTCGGGAGAGTTGGTCTCTCTCAGATCGGTTTTAAGCCCGATCCGTCAGAAGTCCGTGGTGACTCCTGAAGCGCGATGCGATCCAAGAGCTCGCTTACGAGGAGAGCTCGATCGATCTAACCGCTTGGCGAAGTTCGAAGTTGACGTGAAGATTGGTTTCGGCGACCCGAGAAGTCATCGCTTGCGCTGGCCGAACCGGGCGGTCATAAGAAACCACCTAGTCAAGAGTTCGCCAAAGGCCTGTGGCCTTTAGCGATAGTATCGCCTTTAAAGACGGATGAGGTATCCTTCCCGACGGGCGACGCACGCAGGAACTCTCAATGAAAGCACCAATGTCGGTGTCAAACCGCGGATCTCGTAGGGGGTCCCGAATCGCGCCTAGGCGGATGGTAACAGGAGACAAGGGACACGATGTTTTTACCTGTGTTCGGGCCTCTCGATGGAGGTAATACCTTACCCCGCTTGATTAATATTGATGATATGGGTAGTACAAGAGTAGATCTACCACGAGATCGTAGAGGCTAAACCCTAGAAGCTAGCCTATGGTATGATTGTTGTTCGTCTGTTGGAAATATGCCCTAGAGGCAATAATAAATAAGTTATTATTATATTTCCTTGTTCATGATAATCGCTTATTATCCATGCTATAATTGTATTGATAGGAAACTCAGATACATGTGTGGATACATAGACAACACCATGTCCCTAGTAAGCCTCTAGTTGACTAGCTCGTTGATCAATAGATGGTTACGGTTTCTGACCATGGACATAGGATGTCGTTGATAACGGATCACATCATTAGGAGAATGATGTGATGGACAAGACCCAATCCTAAGCCTAGCACAAAGATCGTAGTTCAGATGCTAAAGCTTTTCTAATGTCAAGTATCATTTCCTTAGACCATGAGATTGTGCAACTCCCGGATACCGAGGAATGCTTTGGTGTACCAAACGCCACAACGAATCGGGTGACTATAAAGGTGCATTACAGGTATCTCCGAAAGTGTCTCTGGGTTGGCACGAATCGAGATGGATTTGTCACCCGTAAACGGAGAGGTATCTCCGCCCACTCGTAGGACATCATCATAATGTGCACAATGTGACCAAGGGGTTGATCACGGATGATGTGTTACGGAACGAGTAAAGAGACTTGCCGGTAATGAGATTGAACAAGGTATCGGATACCGACGATCGAATCTCGGCAAGTACAATACCGCTAGACAAAGGGAATTGTATACGGATCGATTGAGTCCTTGACATCGTGGTTCATCCGATGAGATCATCATGGAATATGTGGGAGCCAACATGGGTATCCAGATCCCGCTGTTGGTTATTGACCGGAGAACGCCTCGGTCATGTCTACATGTCTCCCAACCCGTAGGGTCTACACACTTAAGGTCTGGCGACGCTTAGGGTTATAAAGGAAGTTTGTATGTGGTTACCGAATGTTATTCGAGTCCCGGATGAGATCCCGGACGTCACGAGGAGTTCCGGAATGGTCCGGAGGTAAAGATTTATATATGGAAAGTTGTTGTTCGGTTCCGAAAAGTTCGGGTTTTTTCGGATTGTACCGGAAGCTTCTGAAGGTTCCGGAGGATTCCGGAGGGGTCCGGAGGTCCCGAAATAGTTCCACCACGTCCAATACAGTAGCATGGGCTGTAGGGGGCGCCCTAGCCTTAATGGGCCAGGGGCACCAGCCCCCAAGGCCCATGCGCATGGGAAGGGGAAACCCCAAAGGGGAGGCCTCCACTTGACTTGGGAGGCACCTCCCTTGGCCGCCCCCCTAGATGGGATCTAGGGCTGGCCGCACCCTTGGGGTGGGAACCCCAAAGGGGCGCAGCCCCCTTCCCTATATATAGTTGAGGTTTGGGGCTGCCACACATGAGAACTCTCCTCTTGGTGCAGCCCCGCCTCCTCCTCCTCCTCTCCCTTGGTGCTTGGCGGGCTCTCGGGATTGCCACGCCTCCACCACCACCACGCCATTGTGTTGCTGCTGGATGGAGTCTTCTCAACCTCTCCTCTCTCCTTGCTGGATCAAGGCATGGGAGACGCCACCGGCTGTACGGTGTTGAACGCGGAGGTGCCGCCTGCTCGCACTAGGATCTCCAAGTGATTTGAATCACGACGAGTACGACTCCATCAACCCTGCTCACATGAACGCTCCGCTTAGCGATCTACAAGGGTATGTAGATGCACCTCCTTCCTCGCTGCTAGTTTCTCTATAGATAGATCTTGGTGACACGAGGAAAATTTTGAATTTCTGCCACGCTCCCCAACAAAGGGTATCATGAGCTAGGTCTATTGCGTAGATTCTTTGCACGAGTAGAACACAAAGTAGTTGTGGGCGTTGA
This sequence comes from Aegilops longissima, assembly GCA_021605205.1. NCBI lineage: Eukaryota > Viridiplantae > Streptophyta > Magnoliopsida > Poales > Poaceae > Aegilops > Aegilops longissima. The sequence continues at coordinate 243,533,650 of CM038678.1, read as the reverse complement.
TGATGTTCAATATGCTTACCGTTACTAGTCCAATCTTGTTTCGACGGTATTGTGGGATGAAGCGCCCGGACCGACCTTACACGCATTTCCACGTGAGACAAGTTCCACTGATCGACATGCACTTGGTGCATAAGGTGGCTAGCGGTGCCGCCTCCCACTTTAGTTAGAACGGATTCGATGAAAAGGGTCCTTATGAAGGGTAAATAGCAATTGGCATATCACGCTGTGGTTTTATGAGGTAAGAAACGTTTTGCTAGAAACCCATAGCTGCTACGTAAAACATGCAAACAACAATTAGAGGACGCCTAACTTGTTTTTGCAGGTATGCTATGTGATGTGATATGGCCAAGAAGAATGTGATGAATGATATGTGATGTATGAGATTGATCATGTTCTTGTAATAGGATTCACGACTTGCATGTCGATGAGTATGACAACCGGCAGGAGCCATAGGAGTTGTCTTTATTTATTGTATGACCTGCGTGTCATTAAACAACGCCATGTAATTACTTTACTTTATTGCTAACCGTAGCCATAGTAGTAGAAGTAATAGTTGGCGAGACAACTTCATGAAGACACGATGATGGAGATCATGATGATGGAGATCATGGTGTCATGCCGGTGACGATGATGATCATGGAGCCCAAGATGGAGATCAATGGAGCTATATGATATTGGCCATATCATGTCACTACTATATAATTGCATGTGATGTTTATTATGTTTATGCATCTTGTTTACTTAGAACGACGGTAGTAAATAAGATGATCCTTACAACAATTTCAAGAAGTGTTCTCCCTAACTGTGCACCGCTAAAGTTCGTCGCTTCTAAGCACCACGTGATGATCGGGTGTGATAGATTCTTACGCTCACATACAACGGGTGTTGACGAGCCTAGCATGTATAGACATGGCCTCGAACACACGCAATACACTTAGGGTTAACTTGACGAGCCTAGCATGTACAACCATGGCCTCGGAACACGAGACCGAAAGGTCGAGCATGAGTCGATAGTAGATATGATCAACATGAAGATGTTCACCGATGATGACTAGTCCGTCTCACGTGATGATCGGACACGCCTAGTTGAATCGGATCATGTAATCACTTAGATGACCAGAGGGATGTCTATTCGAGTGGGAGTTCATAAGATGAACTTAATTATCCTGAACATAGTCAAAAGACCTTTTGCAAATTATGTCGAAGCTCGCTTTAGTTCCACTGCTTAGATATGTTCCTAGAGAAAATATAGTTGAAAGTTGACAAGAGCGATTATGCGGACAGAAAAAGCTTATGTCCTTAATGCACCGCCGCAGTGTTGAACCCCAAACGTTGTCTCGTGGATGTTGCGTAACATCGGACATACACGCTTTGATAACTACGTGATAGTTCAGTTAAACGGTTTAGAGTTGAGGCACTAAAGACGTTTTCAAACGTCATGAACATATGAAATGTTTCGAGGGCTGAAATTGGGATTTCAGGCTCAGACTCCACGCCAAGAGGTATAAGACCTCCGACGATTTTCTTAGCCTGCAAACTAAGGGAGAAAAGCTCAATCGTTGAGCTTGTGCTCGGATTGTCCGAGTGCAACAATCACTTGAATCGAGGGAGTTGATCTTCCAAGAGATAGTGATGTTTCTCCAAAGTCATTGCCACCAAGCTGCTAGAGCTTCGTGATGAACTATAACAAATCAGGGATAGATATGATGATCTCTGAGATATTCACGATGTTTGACATCGCGAAAGTAGAAATCGAGAAGGAGCATCAATTGTTGATGGTTGGTGAAACCACTAGTTTCAAGAAGGGCAAGGGCAAGAAGGGACACTTCATGAAACGGAAAATCAGTTGTTGCTCCAAAGGAAGAAACCCAAGGTTGAACCCAAACCCGAGACTAAGTGCTTCGTAATAAGGGGAACAGCCATCGGAGCAGAAATACCCTAGATACTTGGTAGATAAGAAGGCTGGCAAGGTCGATAGAAGTATATTGATATACATTATGTTAATGTGTACTTTACTAGTACTCCTAGTAGCACCAGGGTATTAAGATACCGGTTCGTTGCTAAGTGTTAGTAACTCAAATAAAAGAGCTACGGAATAAACGGAGACTAGCTAAAGGTGAGTGACGATATGTGTTGAAGTGTTTCCAAGTTTGATATGATCAAACATCGCACGCCCTCTACCATCAAGATTAGTATTAAACCTGAATAATTGTCATTTGGTGTTTATGCTGAGCATAGACATGATTGGATTATGTCTATCGCAATACGGTTATTCATTTAAGGAGAATAATGGTTACTCTATTTATTTGAATAATACCTTCAATGGTCTTGCACCTAAAGGAATGGTTTATTGAATCTCGATCGTAGTGATACACATTTTCATGCCAAAAGATATAAGATAGTAATGATAGTACCACCTGCTTGTGGCACTGCCATTTGAGTCATATTGGTATAAAACGCATGAAGAAGCTCCATGTTGATGGATCTTTGGACTCAATCATTTTTGAAAAGTTTGAGACATGCAAACCATGTCTATTGGTGTATACGCATGAAGAAACTCCATGTAGATGGATCGTTTGGACTCACTTGATTTTGAATCACTTGAGATATGCAAATCATACCACATGGACAAGATGACTGAAAAGCCTCGGTTTCAAAGAAGATGGAACAAGATAGCAACTTGTTGGAAGTAACACATTTTGATGTGTGCAGTCCAATGAGTGCCGAGGCATGCAAAGGAATATCATTATGTTCTTACTTCACGATGATTCGAGTAGATGTTGAGTATATTTACTTGATGAAACACAAGTCTGAATTATTGAATGGTTCAAGTAATTTCAGAGTGAAGTTGAAGAACATTGTGACAAGAGGATAAAATGTCTATGATATGATCATAGAGATGAGTATCTGAGTTACGAGCTTTGGCACACAATTAAGACATTGTGGAAATTGTTTCACAATTAGTACCGCGTGGAACACCATAGTGTGATGGTGTGTCCGAACATCATAGTTGCACCCTATTGGATATGGTGCGACTATGATGTCTCTTATCGATTACCACTATCGCTCATGGGTTAGGCATTAGAGACAACCGCACTCACTTTAATAGGGCACCACGCTATTCCGCTGAGACGACACCGTATGAACTATGGTTTAGAGAAACCTAAGTTGTCGCTTTCTTAAAAGTTTGGGGCTGCGACGCTTATGTGAAAAGTTTCAGTTGATAAGCTCGAACCCAAAGCGGATAAAATACATCTTCATAGGACACCCAAAACAGTTGGGTATACCTCCTAATTCAGATCCGAAAGCAATAGGGATTGTTTCTTTAATCGGGTCCTTTCTCGAGGAAAAGTTTGTCTCAAAAGTTGAGTGGGAGGATGGTGGAGACTTGACGAGGTTATTGAACCGTCACTTCAACTAGTGTGTAGCAGGCACGTGAAGTTGTTCCTGTGGCACATACACCAATTGAAGTAGAAGCTTATGATAGTGATCATGAAGTTTCGGATCAAGTCACTATCGCAGACTCGAGGGTGACAAGGATGCGCATTTACTTCAGAGTGGTATGCAATCTGTCTTTAGAGGTCATGTTGCTAGACAACAATGAACCCACGAGCTATGGAGAAGCGATGGTGGGCCCGGATTCGACAAATGGCTCGAGGCCATAAAATCCGAGAAAGGATCCATGACTTTGGTGGACTTGCCCGATGATCGGCAAGCCATTGAGATAAATGGATCTTTAAGAAGAAGACGGACGGGACGGTAATATCACCGTTTATGAAGCTCGACTTGTGGCAAAGAGTTTTCACAAGTTCAAGGAGTTGACTACGGCGAGATTTTCTCATCCGTAGCGATGCTTAAGTCCGTCGGAATCATGTTAGCATAAGCTGGATTTATGAAATCGCAGATGGATGTCAAAACGAGTTTCCTTACCAGTTTTCATAAGGAAATGTTGTATGTGATACAATCGAAAGTTTTGTCGATCCTAAGGATGCTAAAGGTATGCTGGCTCCAATGATCCTTTCTAAGGACCGGAGTAAGCATCTTGGAGTTGGAATGCACTTTGATGAGATGATCAAATATTTTAGGTTTATACAAAGTTTATGAGAAACTTGTATTTCCAAAGAAGTGAGTGGGAGCACTATAGAATTTCTGATGAGTATGTGTTGTTGATATATTGATGATCGTAAATGATGTAGAATTTTCTCGAAAGCATATAGGGTTATTTGAAAAGTATTTTTCAAGTGAAAACCTGATTAAGTTACTTGAACATTGAGCATCAAGATCTATGAGGATAGATCAAAACCGCTTAATAGTACTTTCAAATGAGCACATATTTTGACATGATCTTGAAGGTGTTCAAGATGGATCACCAAAGAAGGAGTTCTTGCCCGAGATGTAAGGTATGAAGTTAAGAGTTAAAGCTCGACCACGGCAGAAAAGAGAGAAAGGACGAAGGTCGCCCCTATGCTTCGACGTAGGCTCTATAGTATGCTATGCTGTGTACCGACCGAAGTGTGCCTTGCCATGAGTCACTATAGTACAAGAATGATCCAGAATGGGGATCATTGATAGCGGTCAAAATTGTCCTTGGAGTAAATAAGGACATGTTTCTCGATTATGGAGGTGATAAAGAGTTCGCGAAGGGTTACGCCGATGCAAGCTTTAACACCTATCCGAAAGTGACTCGAGTAGCAAACCGGATACGATAGTGGAGCAACCATTTGGAATAGCTCCAAGTGGAGCGAGAAGCAGCATTTATAATATGACATAGAGAATTATGAAGTACATACGGATCTGAATGTTCAGACCCGCTGACTAAAACCTCTCACAAGCAAAACATGATAAAACCCCGTAACTCATTGAGTCTTAATCACATGATGATGTGAACTAGTTTAATGACACTAGTAAACTCTTTGGATGTTGGTCACATGGCGATGTGACCTATGAGTGTTAATCACATGGCGATGTGAACTAGATTATTGACTCTAGTGCAAGTGGGAGACTGTTGGAAATATGCCCTAGAGGCAATAATAAATAAGTTATTATTATATTTCCTTGTTCATGATAATCGCTTATTATCCATGCTATAATTGTATTGATAGGAAACTCAGATACATGTGTGGATACATAGACAACACCATGTCCCTAGTAAGCCTCTAGTTGACTAGCTCGTTGATCAATAGATGGTTACGGTTTCCTGACCATGGACATAGGATGTCGTTGATAACGGGATCACATCATTAGGAGAATGATGTGATGGACAAGACCCAATCCTAAGCCTAGCACAAAGATCGTAGTTCAGATGCTAAAGCTTTTCTAATGTCAAGTATCATTTCCTTAGACCATGAGATTGTGCAACTCTCGGATACCGAGGAATGCTTTGGTGTACCAAACGCCACAACGAATCGGGTGACTATAAAGGTGCATTATGTATCTCCGAAAGTGTCTGGGTTGGCACGAATCGAGACTCGATTTGTCACTCCGTAAACGGAGAGGTATCTCCGCCCACTCGGTAGGACATCATCATATGTGCACAATGTGACCAAGGGGTTGATCACGGATGATGTGTTACGGAACGAGTAAAGAGACTTGCCGTAACGAGATTGAACAAGGTATCGGATACCGATGATCGAATCTCGGCAAGTACAATACCGCTAGACAAAGGGAATTGTATACGGATCGATTGAGTCCTTGACATCGTGGTTCATCCGATGAGATCATCGTGGAATATGGGAGCCAACATGGGTATCCAGATCCCGCTGTTGGTTATTGACCGGAGAACGCCTCGGTCATGTCTACATGTCTCCGAACCCGTAGGGTCTACACACTTAAGGTTCTGGCGACGCTTAGGGTTATAAAGGAAGTTTGTATGTGGTTACCGAATGTTGTGCGGAGTCCTGATGAGATCCCGGACGTCACGAGGAGTTCCGGAATGGTCCGGAGGTAAAGATTTATATATGGAAAGTTGTTGTTCAGGTTCCGGAAAAAGTTCGGGTTTTTTCGGTATTGTACCGGGAAGCTTCCAGAAGGTTCCAGAGGATTCCGGAGGGGTCCGGAGGTCTGGAAATAGTTCCACCACGTCCAATACAGTAGCATGGGCTGTAGGGGGGCGCCCTAGCCTTAATGGGCCAGGGGCACCAACCCCCCCAAGGCCCATGCGCATGGGAAGGGGAAAACCCTAAAGGAGGAGGCCTCCACTTGACTTGGGAGGCACTCCCCTGGCCGCCCCTAGATGGGATCTAGGGCTGGCCGCACCCTTGGGGTGGGAACTCAAAGGGGCGCAGCCCCTTCCCCTATATATAGTTGAGGTTTGGGGCTGCCATACACATGAGAACTTCTCCTCTGGTGCAGCCCCGCCTCCTCCTCCTCCTCTCCCTTGGTGCTTGGCGGCCTCTGCGGGATTGCCACGCCTCCACCACCACCACACCGCTGTGTTGCTGCTGGATGGAGTCTTCTCAACCTCTCCTCTCTCCTTGCTGGATCAAGGCATGGGAGACGCCACCGGGCTGTACATGTGTTGAACGCGGAGGTGCCGTCTGCTCGCACTAGGATCTCCGGTGATTTGAATCACGACGAGTACGACTCCATCAACCCTGCTCACATGAACGCTCCGCTTAGCGATCTACAAGGGTATGTAGATGCACTCTCCTTCCCTCTGCTAGTTTCTCCATAGATAGATCTTGGTGACACGAGGAAAATTTTGAATTTCGCCACGCTCCCCAACAAAGGTCGGCAAGGCCCTCAAGGGTCGCTCTTCGTTGCCTGCGGGGTGGTCCCACAGTAATAACTCACGCCCGTCCGAGATCATTGCTATGATGCCGATCGCAACGCGCATCGCCCTCGTTCCCGGAAATGGGCGGAGCCAACGGAAGCAGATAGCAGCAGCTTCTTCACTTCTTCGCCTAAGTGTATGTCAATGCTGACGTCGAGAGGTGGCTTGTCATGGACACCACCCAGGCGGAGCTCGACTACATTGCCACTAGGGCGAGGGAGGCACAGCTTGCTGCGGATGGGCAGCGCCGGGGTGTGGAGGACAAAGCCGACGACTACCGCAGAGGAGGAGCAGTTCACCTTGTGGGCGGCGGCCACCGGGGAGGTCAGCAGCGCCGATGCTGGAGCTCCGCTTGTCGAGGACACGGCCGACGAGTCATCATCGGAGGGGAAGGACGTGGCGGCGGCTCAACGCCAATCGTGGGAAGAGGGCGAGTCTCGCGGCGGGCTGGCTCGGGCGAGCCGGTTCGCCCGCAGGCTACG